>OZ023205.1:49250187-49255924 GCA_963995525.1 Escarpia spicata | reverse complement strand
AGAGAGAGAGAGAGAGAGAGGAGAGAGAGAGAGAGACAGAGAGAGAGAGACAGACAGAGACAGAGAGACAGAGAGACAGAGAGAGAGAGACAGAGAGAGGGGGGGGGGGGGGGGGGGGGAGAGAGAGTGTGGAGGGTGGTTGCTGAGTGCACAGGTGGTATTGGCATAATCATTAATTTGAGATTTATTATATTTTTTAGCCTAGCAATTGTATTGGATACTTTTAGACAATGCTGTTAGTTACTAGACAATGCTATTATTATTTCTTTGTAAAAATGTATTGCATGCAACATGGACAGTAATACTATGTTGTTGTATGTACGACGTATGACTAATGTGGCTGAATGTACAACATCAAAACACATTCGTAATCGACATTTATGTTATACTCTTGATCATGGCAATACATTTTCTGTACTTTTATAATATCGAATTCGATTGGCATTGTTTTACTGGGAATGCTTTATCTGAAAACAAAATTGAAACGAATATTGGACTCTCGATGAGCCAAAGGCTTCCTTGTGCACTTGCCGTATGAGGATTTTGCTCTGAATAGAAATCTTGTTAACATTAGTTATTTTTAAGCGAAGTGGTTGTGCCATAATTTCAGAAAGAATGTGACTATGTTTGTCGGACGGCCGAAGAAATTAGCGTTGTGTTATTGTAATGTTTCCCATTATACATTGCAGTAGGACAGTTTCGTGCGGACCCACCTGACCGATAGTGATTCAGCCTCGCCCGATAGGCGTGTCTATTATACCACGTCGAAGAAGCACTGAATTGAGCATCAAGGATCGTCCCTCTCTCTATGCCCAGTGCGGTGTCGCAATTATCAGAAGACGAGTTGCCTGGAACGAGAATTTATATGTGTGTGTGTGTGTGTGTGTGTGTGTGTGTGTGTGTGTGTGTGTGTGTGTGTGTGTGTGGTGTGTGGTGTGGTGTGGTGTGTGTGGTGTGTGTGTGTGTGTGTGTGGTGTGGTGTGTGTGTGTGTGCGCGCGCGTGTGCGTGTGTATGGTGAGGTGTGTGTGTGTGCGCGTGCCTGCGTGCGTGTGTGCGTGCGTGTGTGTGTGGAGTGAAGGGTAGATCCTGGAGGGCTAGCCCCTTTGGTGAGGAGGAGTAGGTGGCCCAGCCGATTGGCTACACCCCCGGCTACAAATGCGAAACAGCAACAGCCTTTGACCAGGCTGCAAGGTATCCTACCAAGACGGATGTGGAAGGACCGGTGACCCACTGTCTTGCGGTGTGAAACTTTTCAATCAAAGAATTTTGCAGTTAACCATACACAAACCAGCGGAAAGCAATGGGCAACTACCATTATATTAGCCCAAGAAACCTTGGTGGAGAATACAGAGAGTAAGGGAAGTCATAGTGGTGAGCCCCGCAGGCTGGATAGGACGACACGTAATGGGGAAGAGCTTGGAGATGTTGGAAGTAACGCCAGAGCTGATGACGGCAGTATGCCCGACTGTGTGGGAGGTAAAACCAAAAAGCTAAAAGGGAAAATCCGTGTGGCAACTTGGAACATCAGAAAAATGAGTCAAGGGAACTACAAATGGTAACATCAGCAGCAGAAAGATATGGGATATATATATATATATTAGGGATTGCGGAACACAGATTGGCCGGACAAGGACATTTTCGCCCGGATTCAGAAGGAAAGTTGGTATACCCAGGAGCACCTAAACCAGGAATGAGTGGCGTTGCGTTCTATTTATCAAAGGAAACTGAAAATGTACTATTAAGATAGAATCAGTCAACGACAGAATTATTACCATACGAATACGACCAAAACCAACGAATATAACATGTATTCAAATTTGTGCACGAACGAGCACCGTATATGATGACGTAATACAAACGTTTTATGATTCACTGCAACGAGCAGTCGACGAGTTAAACAGGAGAGACATTGTAGTACTGATAGGTAAATTCAATACAAAAGTTGGCAGTTGTCAAAGAAGATTGTACTCTTGGACCACACCAGATGGTTGGAACAGAAATCAAATCGACTTTATACTGATACCAAAACGATGGAGGACGTCTGTGTTTAACGCAAAGACATTACCGGGAGCCGATTGTTGCTCTGACCACGAATTGCTAAGCGCCAAGATTGCGATAAAATTAAGAAAGATGAAGAGAGGGAAAGATATATCGAGGCATGACATCAGTGATATCACGGAAGGATACCGGGTAGAAGTTATGAACCGTTTCGAAGTATTAAAAACAGTGGCTGACGAGAAGGAACCGGAGGAGTTGGAAATAGAAATTAGTAACATCATTATTGAATCAGCTGACAAACACTTCACTAAAAAGAAGAGGCAGAAACAACCACGGATAAGCAAAGACATACTGCAGATGTTTGAAGAAATAAAAGAATTAAAGAAGAAAAAAAGAAAGGAGTGAGAATTATCATGAGAAATACAGAGAAAAGTGCAAGACGATTAAACGAATGTGTAAGGAAGACAAGAAGAAATATGAAGAGAGGAAATGTGAAAATATAGAATTGTGTATGAGAAGGATCGATAGTCGCAGTATGTTCAAGGAAATAAAGTATTTGAGTTATCAAAGACGAAACGGGAATGACTCTGACAGAAAGCGATGACTTACTTGATAGCTGGAAGCAAATATTATTGTGAAAGCATCTTTAAGAAATAAGAAACAGAAGAGGTAGAAATGGATAAAGGAATCGAGTGGACAGAACCAGAATATTAACTTGAGCCGTTGCGTTCAGAGGTGGAGTGGGCTATAAAATGTCCAAAGGACGGAAAATCACTTGGCACTGGTGGCATCACTGCAGAGCTAATAACAGCAAGTGGTGAAGCAGGCGTGGATATGTATCACACATTATGCAAGAAAATACATATAAGTGGAAACGACTCAGCCATGCGAGCACAATTATGCTAAAATTCATAATGAAGAGAATCACAACAAAATTAGAATGTTAAGTCAACAGAACACAAGCTGGATTCCGGACAGGAAGAGGAACAAGAGATCACATTTTCAACTTGAAGATGTTAATTAAAAAATGCAGAGAATTCAACCACGACCTTAGGATCTGTTTCATAGATTATTTAGAAGCTTTTGATAATTTTAGTCATCAACAACTCTGGACAAACCTTGATACACATGGGATTTGTCCAGAAAATTACGTCACTTATCCGAAATTTTTATTTTGGACAACAGTCTGCAGTGAGATTAGAATGTGGTAACACAGATTGGTTCTCAGTCGGTCAGGGTGTGAGACAGGGGTGCATTTTGACCACCCAGCTATTCAGTCTATACACAGAGAATATCATGAGACAGGTCGAGACTGACACGAGAAGCAAATAATTCTTCAATGGACTGAAAGCGAATGGACAGGAGAAAATATAATTGAGATATGTCGACGACACAACGTTGATATCCGATACAAAAGAAGGATTGGATAAATTGATAACTACTGTTAAAGAGCACAGTGAAATGAAAGGATTGAAACTAAACGTAAAAAAGAATAAGATTATGGATGTGAAGGGATGTCGATAACCAGCAGAAGTCATAGCTAGTAGATGGCGAGAAAATAGAATGAGTGGAAATGTTGAATATCTGGGGGTCACTGATAGAATCGGATGGAGATGGGATGAAAAAGATCAAGCGGAGGTTGGCAATGGTGAGTACAAAATTTAACGGAGATGAAGAAGCTATCGAAAGCAACAAACAAAGATATGAAACTACGAACTACAGGAAGCTGCACATTTCCAGCTGCTACGTATGGATGCAAAACCTGGACTCTTAATAAGAAAATTACTAAACGTATAAATGCATTTGAAAACAAGTGTTATACTACGAGTTTCGTGGAATGGATGGGAGCATACGTCTGGCGAGTGGGGAGACTGGCAAACGAAATAGCTGTCTACAGACAATCCATCAAAGTTGAACAGTCATGAAATGGATAAGCAAACCCAACAACATTATATATGAATATATATATATATATATATATATATGCTGTTGAGTTTGCTTATACATGCTTATATATACACACACACACACACACACACACACACACACACACACACACACACACACACACACACACACACACACACACACACACACACACACACACACACACACACACACACACACACACACACACACACACACACACACACACACACACACACACACACACACACACACACACACATATATATATATATATATATATATATCTATATATATATGCATATATTAGCATCTATTTAAACTAGATTCGCAGGGGGGATTCATAGAGAAGCCTGAAACTGGAGGCATAGATAAAGACAGCACAAATAAATCAGCAAAGAACAGTCTGGAATACTCTTCTGAAGCTGGATATAAATGTGTTTGTTTAAATGCAAGGAGTATAGTAAACAAAAGAAATGAACTAAACATTTTGGTAGAAGATACTGACCCTCACATAATAGGTGTAACAGAATCATGGAACACCACCAATATATCAGATGCCAAATTGGAACTGACGGGATATGTAATGTTTACGAAAGATAAAATAGGAAGAAAGGGAGATGGAGTTATTTTATATGTTAAAGAATCTATCCAGGCATATGAAATAAAATTAGAAAGAGAAGCAGATTGCGAACAAGCTGCATGTTGTAACATAGTTACAGGAAACTCAACGTTAACAGTTGGGTTAGTTTATCGAAGTCCAAACATAAGCATAGAAGAGAATGAAAAAATAGATATGTGAGCCACTGGGGAGTAGTGATCACAACCAGATACAATTTACCATCAAAGTAAAATGAGAAAGGAATAGTAAAAAGCAGTATAGGAGAAACTTCAACAAAGGAAGGTATAAGGACATGAGGAAATATTTAGCAACGATAGATTGGCATAACATACTGATGCATAATACAGCAACAGAATGCTGGAATATCTTAAAGGGTGAAATTAAGTGCATAGTCGATCCATTTTTACTCTTCAAAAAACAAGGGAACCTGTCCAAAAAGAAACACTTATCGAATGAAGCCATTAAAAAAATTAAGAATAAACAAATGATGTGGAAGTCACATAGATGTACTGGAAATGATGAAGACTACAACATTTATAAAGAAACACTTAACCAAGCTACAGCTGAAATTATACATTTAAAGAGAAGCTATGAACAAAAATTAGCTAGTAATATAAAATATGACAGCAAAAGTTTGTATGCGTTTGTTCGAAACAAACAGAAAGTTCAGGATCATGTCGGTCCTCTAGAAGATAGTACTGGAAATATAGTATCAGAGGGATTCTTAATGGCAGAAGACCTGAATGAGTATTTTAGTTCAGTGTTTACCAGGGAAGATATTAGTTGACTGCCAGTACTAGAGGCTAAGTTCAAGGAGGCAGATTCAGACTATTTAGGACAGTTAATTGTAACCCCGGAAGTGGTAGCTAAGAAAATAAGGGCTATGAAGGATAATAAATAACCTGGAGTGGATGGGATTCCGCCCAAACTACTATTGGAAATTGTAAAACAAATTAGCATACCGCTTGCAACAGTTTTCAACTTGTCATTAGAAGAGGGAGTGGTTCCTTTAGAATGGAAAGAGGCAAACATTATACCGTTATTTAAAAAGGTTCGAGAAACAAGTCAGAGAAATATAGAACAGTGAGTTTAACATCAGTGATTTGCAAATTATTAGAAAAACTAATTAAAGATTACATGGTGGATTTTCTTGTTAAACACAACTTGATAAACGCATCTCAACATGGGTT
>OZ023205.1:49207687-49245187 GCA_963995525.1 Escarpia spicata | reverse complement strand
AACTGTATCCTGCAAACGCAGAAATATACTCGAATACATAGTTAATACAGTGGCTGCAATATCGCGGCCTTCCTTCGAGCGACGTTTGTTAGAAACTGACAGAAAAGTGGTCGTCTAGTTTGGTTATGCTTGCAACAACGATTGACCAGCAATTTGTATTTTTCATAATTATGCTTGATACTTATATAATACATACTGTCACTCACTGACGTGATGTCTTTGGATTTTAATTATGTATTTGTATTATTTATTTTAAACAGTGACTAATTGTGTTTGTTATCTATTAGTTTTACGTACATCACTGAATATTTATGGATATGGCGCTGCATAAACAAAACATGTATATTATACTAGTTACATACGCACTTTAGTCAGTACAGCTGTATATACTTATTTTGTCCCATACTTTATTTCACATAATGAAAGTTATTTCTTTACAAAGGTATATTTTATATTACATATTAGAGAAATAAACACCATGCTTGTGCTATAAATGAGCGTATCTTGAATCACTGTTGCTAGTCCCATAACTGCAATGCTTGTTAACCATGCAGAACAATCAGGGTTATACTGGCGACCTAGAATACATAAATATAATGATCCAACATGTAAACAATGCCGAAACGTCTATGTTTGCCCTTCTTTTTTGGTTTATGTTCGCGCACGCGCAAAAGTACCAAACGCCATGTACTATATTTAGCGCTGGCCTCAATGGTGGCGAGTGCTATAATAGCTTTCACCTTCGCTGCCTCAGACGCATTATTGGCATCTCCTGGCAGGACATAGCCACGAATACAAAGGTCCTGGAGCGTGCTTCGTGTTTCAGCATATACACACTGTTAAGCCAACGACGTCTGCGATGGCTCGGCCATGTTCACCGAATGGCTGATGGTCGTACACCCAAAGATGTACTCCATGGTGAACTTGTCACTGGGACGCGTCCTGTTGGCCGTCCATATATTCGGTACAAAGACGTGTAACCGGGATTGAAGGTGGCGGGAATCAATGTAAACAGTAAACAGCTGAGAGACAGCCGCTGGTGATCGCACTCATTGGAAGCCGACCATTACAACAGGCACAAGAAGAGAAGACACAAGAACAACACAACTGGCTGAAAAGAGGGACCACCAAAAGCAAAGATCTACCAATCCTGCATTCTCGTCTCAGCCAACTGCCTATGTCTGCGACAAGTGCGGCAGAGACTGCCACGCTATAGTGGGACTTTTAAGCCACTCCAGGCGACGTACATTACCAAATTGACAACTACTGCGCAAACCATTGCCTGAGAAGACAGAAGGATGCCTACTATATATATATATATATATATATATATATATATATATATATATATATATATATATACGCACGCACGCACGCACGCACGCACACACACACGCACGCACGCACGCACGCATGCACGCACGCACACACACACACACACACACAAGCTGTTCACCAGTTGAACAAACACTTTCATTTTTTAATCAATGTAGTTCTTTCTTATATATATATATATATATATATATATATATATATATATACGCACACACGCACGCACGCACACACACACACACACAAGCTGTTCACCAGTTGAACAAACACTTTCATTTTTTAATCAATGTAGTTCTTTCTTATATATATATATATATATATATATATATATATATATATATATAAGAAAGAACTACATTGATATATATATATATATATAAGAAAGAACTACATTGATTACAAAATGAAAGTGTTTGTTCAACTGGTGAACAGCTTGTGTGTGTGTGCGTGCATGCGTGCGTGCGTGTGTGCGTGCGTGCGTGCGTGCGGCGTGCGTGTGTGTGTATAGTATTATTATATTCTCAGATCTTCACAAACACATATAAATTATAGTACTCACCCGCAGTGCTCGACCCAAGATAAGCCACTAATCGCAAAGCGTAGTTGGTCGATTCTGCGTCGATTGAGAATCCTACGTATTCGGCGAATCTTGTCTCCCCGTCGAACGCCTCCATGTCAATCCTAAGAACGTAGCTGCCGTTGCTAGTCAGCGAATGAATGTGGTCGTTTCCCAACCAAAACTCGCCACTTGTCGAACCGAAGCCGTTCTTGTAGTCGCTCCAGCCACGGTAGAAATCAACTGAACCGTTGAGACGTCGCTGGAATACCTGTGGAGCACAGGCCAGACGAGACATAAAGCGAACCTACGTTGTGTATATATACCTGTAGATTGGAGATGTCAGTTGTAGCTTTAACTCTATGCGGGGTGTTTACCTCTTTTGACGAACAAATGTGTTTTGGGTGAATAAAAGAGATACTCAATGTTTTGTATAACTCATTTGTAATGCAACATTAGTGATTAGGCCTTCGTTGTCTCCTAATCAAAAATATATTTCCATACAATTGGCACAGGTATATATGTATATACAGCTGTATGTATGCATGTGTTTGTGCGTGCGCAATATTCTGTTATATCGCCGACATCGCTTTCGAAATTAAATTGTGTTAAATGAGCATAACAACCGACTTTAAGTAATAGTCAGGGACCATGTGTGATCCCGTGGGAATTTAGTGGTGAAAGCAAACCTTCAGTATAGTTGGCTAGTAAAAAAGGGGACCCACTGTGGGGTGGGGGTGTCCCCTTCCTAAACATTATTTTCATACAACAATTCTTGAAAATATGTAATTTGAGAAAATATGTGTGTTTAGCTAAGTAATGCGTATTTAAGTTATAAACGCATATTTTTGGGTAAAAAACGAAACGCTGTTAGGGTGGTAGGTGTGTCCCTCTTCCACCCATGTTGTTTAGACAAATCACTTGAAACGGTGCATTTTGTGTGTGTGACACGTATATTATGATTGTCAGCCAAGTAGTATATTTTAATTGTAAATGAAGATTGTTTGCTCAAAAGGGGGGCCCGGACTCCCTGGCCCACTTATGGATATGCACATGTGTAAGGCGTACGACCCACAATGTGACTCCTGGCCAGCTCTTCATTGCCGGGCAAGTGGAACTGCTCCGTCTCGTTTCGACCATGTCTCGACGTTAAACCCCCGCACACCAAGTCTTGACGCAAGACGCGGTGGAGACGAGGTCAGGACGACGTAAAGACTCGTCGAGATGCTCCGAGATTGATTGATTGATTGATCGGTTGAATTATTGATTGGTTGATTGATAAGTAATGGAGTATGTGACAATAACACCCATAATAATAATAATGTGTTTTATATAGCACCGGTATCGGTCTCTGACAAGGCGCTCGTGTCGCTTTCTCAATCATCAATCAGATCAAGTATTTAGGCAGCAACTGATGCATTGCTCATATGGATTTCTGTAGATTTGAGACCATTGACTCTGTGATTTCACGAGAGGGTTTTCCATTTCTTGCAGATGACTATTTTACATCCCATGATATAAGCACCAAGTAGAAGGAACTATGAATGGATTTCGGTGTCTCTTCCGATCACCGAGATCCACGGTTTGTGCGTTGCAGGTCACCCACGCACCGAACTTAATCGAAACTACAGCGATTGGGCCAGTGGTTCTGGTTATTGTAAAACATTGTCCACGATGGAAACAGATTTATGGAAACAGAGTACAACACACTGAAGCAGGTGTTTATCCATCAAAATATTGAATGGGGTTCCGCAAACAACAAAAATGAATACGTCACTGTCGATACAGAAACGAGCAAGTAACTGAACTGTCTAGGCAGCATTCACTGCACGCTCATCGGGTGACTTGGTTGACTCTAGTTTTGAAATTGTTGCTATCAGCTCCAAGTTGGGGGTTGCATTTCAGCAAAGTCGACATGGGCGACAGTAAAGAAATGTACCGTCCCACGTGTTCCTTTGGTCTTCGGTCTTGAACATTCCTACCTGGACTGTTTTCGAGTAGGATTTAGGGTTTAAACATTAAGACCTTAACAAGTCACGTCACCAAAACATGTGTTTGCTTTTGGGTGGTCTCCATATCCATATTGGTCGTTCGCGGGTGAATGCCAAGACGTTCTCTCGGACCTTCGGAAGTCTTATTTTGACAGATAATATCTACACAAGAATATTACATTTCGTATATCGCCACTTTTCCACGTGGCGCTACAGTTGAGCCGCGTTTTATATTAATTTAAATGAATCAGGGGAGTTATCTATGCTCATGTTGTTGTTACTGTTAAGGTTAATGATGTGGGTGATATACAACACATCAACTAGTCGGAGAACATTTATACGGTCGGCTTCATGTACATACATTATTATTATTATATTTAATTTAAAGAGATTCAAATTCAAATAGCGTCATATGATGAATGGATACTCTCTCGTTTGATTTGTCACAGAGAAAGTTGTAATAAGATGCATTATTTGTTTGTGAATTAAGTATTTTAACGAAAAAACTTCGGTTTTTGACAATGTGCTTTTATTAAAAATAAAGTATATGATTTAGAAATATTTTAAATTTACGGTTATAGTTACGTAACATCATGTAAATTAAATATGATATAGTAGGAATTGTTATCTAATCTGCTTTGGTAATGACAAGAGACCGCGTGAAAAATATGCTATATTTTCCCAATGTGGCAGCTATTTCGTTTGTTACCATGGCAACGGCTGATCTTAATGAAACATTTCCATGCATTTTTTACTCCCGTTGATCGAATCTTTTTCAAGAGAAAATTAATTTGTTATAATTACCAAAATAAAAAAATATTCTATATTTGTGTAGTGTTTTTCACGCATTTTTTAATCACTCATAAAAATAAATATAGATGAAATTGTACCTTTACGACCGGCATATCGCTATGATAGTAGTGTTCGTTGGCGTAGAAGAACTTGCAACGGTTTCCGATTATGTGTGGTGCTACGCCACCGTCTGGTACAATCACAGCTGCATGCAATTGGCAAAGGTACATTTTGATATTAAGAGTTTGTAGGTTATTGTCGGCAGAAAGATCATCCAACCCGGATGATGATGGATGTCGTTGTTTACATTGCAAAGAATAAACAACATCGTTTCCAGGATCACAGTTCGTGGAGATTCGTGTTTGCTGTATTTTTGTATTCTTAACGATATGTTATAATATTGGTTTTATTTATTTAATGTTCTAAAATGTAGTTTAACAAATTAGATATGTTATGTGTCAGCTATTCATAACCGATTATTTAAGCAGTGTATCCTTTGTGAAGCGTTTCAATTGCTGTAAAATCAAATAAAGTGTCAGTATTAGTATTGTTAATTAAAGTGTCAGTATTAGTATTATTAGTCTATGTAGTCAGTAAGTCAAAGAAGATCCGTTTTTATATCAAATTGCTGTTAGTTGGAGTTTATATAAAATATTAAGCTATTAGTTTGTCATGCCGTCCCTGCATTTATCCTTTTGTACTTATGTGCTTATGTGTATCTATGTACTCTGTGTGGTGGTTTTCTGTTACGAGTTGGGCTTAGATTGACGCCGAAGGACACATTTTCACGGTTTCATCATCACTCATGCTGAGAGTAGTAGTAGTGGAAATGTTGATGATTGTGGGAGTCGAGGTGAGCAAGAGGTCAAGGATGTTAACCTCAATCAATTGGTACAGGGATCGTTTTACCATACGTTGCAGAGATCCCATTGTTACTAGTTTATTGTTTACGACATCAGTGCACAAAGACAAACATCCTATGTCAAGTGGGGGCAGCTGGTGCGTCCGTGCGTGATGCGCGCGCGCGCGCGTGTGTGTTTGCGTGTTTGTGTGTTTGTGTGTGTGTGTGTGTGTGTGTGTGTGTGTGTGTGTGTGTGTGTGTGTGTGTGTGTGTGTGTGTGCACGCCCGCGCGCGTGTGTAGTGTGGGTGTTTGTGTGTGTGTGTTTGTTTGTGGGTGTGTGTGTGTGCGTGTGTGTGTGCGTGCGTGCGTGCGTGTGTGCATGTTCTTACCGTCCATCCACCGCCTTCAGTCGTGAGGTCGCAGTAGACTTGCAGTGGGTGACCGCTCTGGTAGATGGTGTAGACGCCGTCTGTGTCCGCACCGCCATTGTCTATCTCTGCACAGTTTGTTGGTAGTGAATCGTCTACAAACCAACGTTGTTTGTGTAATTTTTGTGCAAATCTATGCGTCATCTTTGATTACAATTACAATTTAACTCAGCATATCGTACACCGTATCGCTCATGACGTGGCTTGGAGGAAACAACTACCAGAAACTGTGGTGGCTCTGCACTTCTATACAACGCCGGTGAACCAGATAGATACTCATTTTTTTATCTCACTTGTAATGCAATAATAATGATTATGCCTTCGTTGTCTCCTAATCAAATCTATATTTCCATAAAGTTAGCACATCAATGTATACGTATATATGTATGCATGTGTTTGTGCGTGCGCGATAGTTTGTTACATCGCCGACATCGCTTTCGAAATTCAATTGTATTAAATGAGCAAATTAGTCGATAATAGTCAGGAAGCATGTGCGATCCCGTGGGAATTTAGTGCTGAAAGTAAACCATCAGTGTAGTTGGCTTTTAAAAGTAGACCCCAGAGAACAAGAAAACTCTAGACAATCACGTCGACAATTAAGCTTCAATCGAACACCATCTCGACATCTCTGGGAAGCATTCAGCCACGCTGTAATTAATGCGCGAAGACTATTGGTACACAAGTATACATCACTGTGTATAGCCAGGTACTCATTCATACAGCTGAGTGAATTGAAGCAATGTAGAGTAAACGAACTTGCATAAGGTTCGACACCGCCGCACAGGATTTGAACCCGCATTCTCTCAGTCGAGAGTCCGGAGCTCTTACCGCTGCGCTACTTTGTCTTTATATTGGCTGTCCATATATATATATATATATATATATATATATATATATATATATATATATATATATATATCCCTTGCCACTGAATAGGTGTTGTATGGAAAGCCAAACAATACATGTGTTTATAATTCTGTTGCCATGGCCTAACGATATCCTTGTTTATTTATTGATGTGACATACGCGTCGGAACCGGGGGGTACGGGAATGGGGACGGGGCTGAGTCCCCTCAATATTTTGGTGGAGGGCTGGATATAGGATTAGCCCCGAATATTTAGGGAAGGGGGTGCATTTGTGGGTACAAGTTTAGGTTTTTGGAGAGCCTGAACGTGTGTTTTTGTCGTGAGCCCCAACGGGGTGCAAATCGAGGTTTTTGTTGGAGATCCTGAAGAGGAGATTTTTGCCGGGCCTCGAGGGGTGTTGGAAATCGAGGTCTTCGGAGAGCTTCAACAACAGGTGAACATATATTTAAAACATCTCTGAAATTTTTTTTTAAACACCCGCCTCGTCTTCTGATGTCATGATCCGAGGAGCGGAGTGGTGCTGAACCTCCGGCTCAGCGCCCCCCCCCCCGATATTGATTTTGTACCGACGCCAATGTACTAAGTCCGCCGTAGTTAGTGAGGTAGAATTTTAAATTCGAAATCTCGATTTTACCGCTGTATTTGATGGCTGAATGGTGGACGCCATCAGCAATTTTACACACTGCAAGATGTCAAAGCAAACTTGTTCTCGTTCCTTTCCCCTGGCATTCCAGCATCCCCGACATACATATCAAAAGTCGTCTGATAGCATGCTTTGGATCTGACATCATAATTGCGGATCTCCACCCTAAAAAAGAATGCAGCAACACTTTCGCACGATTCATATCACGATATGGATGTTGAGAATTCGGACACTAAGAAGTTTGTGGGAAATGCCGCTCTGTCAATAAAGGATGACATTTGCATAATAGATCAGCCATTCGATATTGTCACAAAATCGAGTGTAAGTATTAATAAATTAATAAATTGGCGGTACCCTATTTGACATAGCAAGTTATAGGTTCAGGTGCACTAGGATTCGGAGTGAACGAGAGACATAACGTGACATCAGATATGTATGTACGAGAAGCCAACTGGCGTTCCCATTTAATGCAACAACATAAACATATGCAGTTCAGTGATAGTTGGCCAACCGTTACTCTGCTATGACATTATATTTATAACACCATACATTATACTCGACGAGTATGCATCCAAATACGAAATTACATGGGAGACAATTTAAACAGCTGGTCACTTACATGAAGACGGGTATACACCGTTGTAAAGTCTATGAACTGTGACCAATGTCTCGTGATGTGCGAATGTAAACTTTCGCCTCGGTCGCGTTCGGCGAGATGTCAGGACGAAAGTCGCTCGGCGTTCGGCGAACG
The DNA here is from genome assembly GCA_963995525.1 of Escarpia spicata. Lineage (NCBI taxonomy): Eukaryota > Metazoa > Annelida > Polychaeta > Sabellida > Siboglinidae > Escarpia > Escarpia spicata. The sequence goes on along the minus strand of OZ023205.1, from coordinate 49,236,986 downwards.
AATTCACATAGACGAAAGCAGGCGACTCGGGCGATAAAGTAGACGGTAGATTTGCCTTGTCGATCCCACGCGAAACACAAGGCAACAACACGGAAACGATGTCACGACGTCGGCGATGTCGAGAAGGTCTGTCACGGAGTCTGTGTTACGACAGCTAGCAGACGAAACGGTGGTGGCCTGGTATTCAAAGATCACGTCAAAACGAAACTGCAGACGGTTATCGCTCAGTCTTCTTCAACGCGTGAGAAGTGCAGCGTCTCACAACTAATCAGTACTGTTGAAATCGTAGAAGTATTTACCACAGGCGTTGGGCGGACACACAGTTCGGCCAAATTCCTGGAGACGAGAGTGCAACACTTTCTTCTGCTCAAATGTTCGTCTGCACTCGATTGGCCGTCCTGCCCTTATATAGCTTGATGGCCGGAAGTTAGTCTGACCAATTACGACACTTAATACATATTAAAGTCGCTTCAAAAACCGGCTCCCGAAACCTTTCACACTTCGAAACAATCCATTCAACTCGCTGAGTTTCAAATAGATTTTGCCAAGTGAACGTTTGGCTATATACGTGTTCATTCAATCTTTAACTTACGTGAATTACTTACATAATTAACATCACTGGATTCCCTGTATTGAGCCGGATACCACAATGTTCATCGTACATTCTAACTCTCACGAATTAATCCATAATTTTAATAAAACACGCACTCTATTCATACGCTACATTTCTGTAAACAACTTGTATAAGCTCATAATATAATTTTCTTATAACCACAACATATGTAGTTTGCAAGGTCACCATATTACCAGTCATGTTAAATAATTTCTAGAGGTACCAAATTTGGTATACCTAACCGTAAAATTAGTGGTGGATGCTACAAATGAAATTAATTAAATCTGACTCGTCGGCAGTTAAAACGTTAAACGCCTTAATCGCCAGAGGGCACCAGCGTATACCACAGCGACAAAACATACCAGAGATGGCAGCACAACACTTTGTAAACAAAACCAATGTTCTAAAGCCTGATTAAATTCTATACAAACCACTTTGTGACAGATATCTACCCGCCACCTGAACATGTCAGCATTGACAAACTTGAGTTGCATTATTCTCATCCGCAGGAAGAATCTGCCTGAGAAGAGGCGTGACAGTTTAGTATGTTAATCGCAATTAGAAATGTTACAATGGGAACAGGTTCACGTCCGTCTTACGTCTCGCGTTTCCTGTTATCTGTCGGACTTATCATTCACCAGACAGCTAGATCGAATGCCATCGTTCAGTGCTACACAATGAACAAGTTATAGCATTTTGAGAAATCAGGAATCTTGAACGGACCAGCCGACGACTTGGCTCCTGGACTAGTGCAGCCTGATGACGGTGGCGGACTCAGTCAGTGGGCGGCAGACAATTTTGATTACAATACTCTACACGGTCAAGAAGCGACTCGTGTAATGAGTGCCATAGCAGGCCAAAAGAAGATCCACGTACTGATGTCATCTAATGCGAGAAAGTTTGCACTGATTATATTACACGTGCAGGAGATTCCGGCAACAGCAAATGCCCATACAAGCATTTGCTGTTGCCGGAATCTCCTACACGTTTTGTTATTTTGCTGTTGCCGGAATCTCCTACACGTGTAATATAATCAGTGCCCATACAAGCAGCCTAGTCAGAACAATATGGTGGAGGTCTGACTTCTGACAGTCTAATCTGTATAACAACTCGTTGTAATAATTAATGAACACATTACTTAATTAAATTACAATAATTAAAGACTGTAATTAATGTGTGGCATAGCATAGGTGTGTTCAGAGGAGGGGGCCAGGGCACGTGCCCCCTAGGCATTTGGAAGTTGGCTGAGCTATGACTGAGTTAGAATATTGTCCCTCAAATAAAAAAAATAACAACCCCCCGGCACAACCCCGCAACCCCCACACCACACCACACCCCCTCAATCCGCCCCCCTCCCCGTCGTCTGATGTCATCAGACGAGTCGAGACAGCTGAAGTTACGGCGTTAACTTTTCTACAACCCGCCCCTGTCATGGTGCGCCCCAATGCATATCATATTACAAAATTATTGACCAATAAATGAAATAGTTACAAATAACAAACGCAAACGTAAATTATAGCCTCAAAATTGAACCTAAACACCCCAAATCACAATTCAAATTTTCACTAGTAAATCTAAATATTGGGGGCTAATTCTATATCCATCTCCCACCAACATATTGAGGGGGTTCAGCCCCATTCCCCTAACTCCCCTCCAACCCCTCCCCGGTTCCGACGCCTATGTCTCACAAGTAAATCAACCAAGATAATATTATACCTTTAGGCATTGACAACAAAATTGCGAATAAATGTTGTGTTTGGCTTTCCACACCACATCTATTGAATGAACTGGCGACATTTATGTTTTTTTCTTTAAACACGTCGAGGTTCCTCATAGTTGTATATAACAACTCTTTCAGGATATCGAACAATTTGCACATGAGATGTAGCGCTAGCCACATGTTTGCTACAGTTAATGTCAACTCGGGTAAATGTGCAACCAGAAAGGCTGTTTTTAGCCTAATGAATAGGATTGTCTTTGAGTCCCATTATTTAGAGCATTAAAACTAGTGACATGTATTGTACTTCGAAACTGCGGCACCAGTGGGTCGGGGATTTATATAATTTTTAAACAAGTTGTTCTTATCGATGTATTTTTATATTTATTTACATACTTTTATATTTATTTTATTTTATATATGGACATGATGAATGTCTGCAATAAGTACGTTACTATTATTAGTTGATTTTTTTTCTTTTTTTTCTGGTAATCCAGGAAACCTTACTGGTCATCTTAAAACAAAAATTGGCTTTTTATACAAATTTCCGTGTCATCATCAATTACTACTGCACTATATATAAGAACTTACTTTTATTTGTGTGTGTGTGTGTGTGTGTGTGTGTGCGTGTGTGTGTGAGTGTGTGAGTGTGTGCGTTTGTGTGTGAATACCCATGTTTATTGGCTGATTCGTCTAACAATTACAATAGTAAATGTACCACTCGCATGTACACATGTATGCGTAATATACAAAACGGAACCGGAATATAGTTTCAGACCAGACCTTTCGGACTGCCACAATGACGTAATCCTTGTAATTAGTGCGTAGCACATATACGCAATGCGACACAATGAATTGGTGTAAATGACGCCGACGATATTCTTATGCGGTACATAACACCGCAACATCCAAAAAGAACTACAAAACATGCTGCAAGAGCTAGCCGATTAAAGTGAAAAAAGGTCTGAAAATGAACATCTCGAAGACCAAAATCTTGCTAAAAACGACAAACCAATATATATTCGTTGCAAATACAGAACTTTGAAAGTTACAGCTACCCGGGACAGCGGTACAGCACCAGAGACAAAAACAAAGACAAGGGGATTCAAAGAATCACGGCCAAGCACCGCATCTCTTCAAGGGCAACTTTGGAACGTGCTTGAAGAGACAAGTCTACAAGTCATGTGCATTTCCAGAGATGAAGTGCGGAAACATGGACACTCACCAACCAAGCAAAGTTCAAGCTAGCAGCCGCACAACCAAAGACGGAAAGATGTATGTTAAACACAACATATCAGGAGAGAAAGACAAACATCTGAGTAAGAGAGAAGACAATGGTCATAGACGTGACATTTAAACAGTTTTTCGCAATAACGCAAGTCACGTAAAACGTCCCCAAATGATCGCATTCCTCGCGATCTTGGAACTATCGCAAACAAATACGCGTAACGTTGTGTCCAATCGGTCTACTTCCGTCTAACGTACGAATCGAACGTTAACACCGTAAGAATCCTTAACTGACCAAAGGAACGGAATGGAACTTTGAAAAAAGGAAACGGCGCAGCCGACCAATGATGATGAAAATTCGCTTAATATTCAGGTCTCTGTGCTCACAAGAAAAGCCGTGTCCTTTTTTATTTTTTATTTATTTCGTAATCGTTTGGTATCACATTTTCTTGACTATTCGAGATACCAGACGTGTAACATGTTATGTAGAATTATATTCCTATATAGATTTTGGATGATAAATGAGTGAACTTCGTTCGACCAATAGTAGAATGTCTAGATTTCTATATGCAACTAAGGGACTGTTTACTAGGTTTATAATATTGTGTTGACAGCTTTAAGCATTTTCCATTGTGTTGAAATGTAACAAGTACACATTACTTATATTTATAGGTAAGTGCAGATTCCATAAATATATTACTCACTGTTCTTGGTGCCACAGACTCGATGTCCATTCAGAAGCGACGCGACCAACAGACAGATGGCGTAGAACCGAAAGCGGATCATTTTCTCAGACGTTCTTCTTTTTTATTCTGGAAGGACCATCTTCGATGTTGCAAATGTAGCCGCGGATATCTTCTCAAAATCAACTGAAAAGAGCAAGTGATAGAAATAAGATGGTTTGTCACAACTACTTAATTCATTAACACTTCTTTCACGCCCACTACGTTTATAGAAGCACGTGCATGTGATTTTTCGATGAGACTATTACGCCGTAGGCAGGTGTAAGTATATTAGATCTACGTACGACCTGTGTGTGAGGGGGGAGGGCGGTGCTTTGAAATTTATTTTTGCTACCGCGCCTATTACTGGGAAGGGAGGGGTAGAAAACCATATGTCTACCCTATGCACACACCTTTCACAGTCCACAAAATACACATTAATCGTCTCATAAATTTTATATTTCTACCTTCCATTGACGCTCGCCACAAAAACAAACATGCACGCTCACGTTTAAAGGGGGGCAGAACCATATGTCCAGGGGCAGAACCAAATTCTAGGGGGAACTTCCCCCCTCCCCCTCCCCCCGCCCCCCCCCCCCCCCCCCTGTTCCCGCGCCTATGACCTTTACTTTCTGGGTTGCTACAAGTGCCGGGAACATCCCCAAGCATGCGACCCACGGTCACAGATACTTACTCACAACATCTCCAAGCCTATATGCGCGACGGTCGCAAGCAACTAAACCCTGACTACTTACAAAGCGCATTTGGCTCCGCATGGCTGCTCTCAGCCCAGTGGCACGTGCAGCCGCCGGTTATCGCTACTCATGTACAAGGTTTTTTCCTGTGTTTTGTAAACCGAGTAAATTCGCGTCGTGACTGCAGAAGAACGACAACGTCATTCTACAAAACTTTGTAATTAGATATAGTGTGCAACTTCATCGTGTCAACCGATCTGAAGGATCGTGCGGAAAATATAAATAACGCTCGCAAAAGTGTAACTTGTTGTACGTTAGTTTCTGTAGGGTCCTCCTCCGTGCAGCAATTTATACCCCCCACTTTTAGTAATATTTACACAGACGTTGCTCTTTCATTGGATCAGTGACTCTGAAAACGCCGCTGTCACGACTACAACTACCATTCCGTCCTTCTATACAATGCGGCGCACATAGATAGTGATCTGTTTGACGAAGCGGAGACGGCGAAAACGGGGTTTGTTGTGGCCTATAAATATGTACATGTCTATCCCAGTTGTTAAAAACATTATTTTGTACAACACGTCACACAATCGCACGCTTTATACAACAAATTAGGTATGTCATTTGTACAACAGTAGCATTATACTAAAACCGTTGCTGCTTGACCGTGGGCATGTGATAGCAATTGTACTTGAGACGCACACAAACGCGTCCAAAAGCAATCGATAAATAAACGTTAATAGCGTTGAAGAGCGGAAAAAAACGACACGTTCGTGTGTCTTAGCCCGAAGTCTAGTTTTCGCAATAGTGTATCAATATGGCGGATGCCGATATGTGGAACTACAGTGGTATCGTATATCTTAGATTTGTATATTGTGTATTACTGCATACAGTTATTGCTCACAATGTTATATGTGGTAGCTATGGACCCGACGGACCACGGTGCAAAGATGCGTCCGTGTGTAGGCAGGCAGGCAGGCAGGCAGGCAGGCAGGCAGGCAGGCAGGCAGGCAGGCAGGCAGGCAGGCAGGCAGGCAGGCAGGCAGGCAGGCAGGCAGGCAGGCAGGCAGGCAGGCAGGCAGGCAGGCAGGCAGGCAGGCAGGCAGGCAGGCAGGCAGGCAGGCAGGCAGGCAGGCAGGCAGGCAAGCAGGCATACATACAGACATACAGGCAGACAACTATACATACAGTAATATAAACATATAAGCATACATAGAGACAGACAGACAGCCATACAGACAACCATACAAACAGACAAGCAGACAGACTTAGAGACATGCAGACACAACACAGACAGACAGACAGACAGACAGACAGTCAAACATACATAAAATAGACACACAGACAGACCGACAAATATACGCACATATATACATAGATACAAAGATACATACGTACATACACACATACATACATACATGCATACATGCACACTTGCATACATACATACATACATGCGTAGATACATACATACATAGATACATACATACATACATACACCTGTATATGCATACATACATATACACTGTATACATACTTACATACACACAGACAGACAGACAGACAGTCAGACAGACAGACAGACAGACAGACAGACAGACAGACAGACAGACAAACAGACAAACAGACAGTCTGACAGACAGACATACATGCACACATACATGCATACGTACATACATACATACATACATACATACATATATACATACATACATACATACATACATACATACATACATTCACACTTACATTTACGTATACGATATCGTATGCACCGGAATGAAATAAATATTGAAGGAGCTGAACAAAGCTTTGAGCATCACTCCGCTCTCTCCGCTATTGGTTCGACTCATGATATTAGAAGACGGGGGTGTTGACATTTCTTCTTTCGCCGTAATTTCAGCTTCTCTTTAGGCAATGATTGTTTCTGTACACAGTTAAACCTCGATTTGCTCCCCTTGGGGAAATATTAGGGGGCTAATAACATCTCCTGTCCCCCCACCAACAGAAATTACAACAGAAAATGCACAACAATTCCCTAAATATTGGGAGGCTAACCTTATCTCCAGCCCCCCTCCTCAAATATTGGGGGCTCAACATCCCAGGATCCGGCCCCTTAAATATACACGAGCCGTTGAATGTAATCTTGACTTCAGCTACCTAAGTGAAATGCAGCTAGAGCCCGCCCGCCTGTGAAGACAGGACACACAACTACCACGACCTTCTTGCGACCTACAGGCTAGCAACAACGTCCGTCAAACTTACACAATGACTGAGGCACAAGACACACCGTCGTATATTGTGTTGACATTCTGGCCAGTTAACAGTCAATCACAAAGTATTTATAAATTCGTCTGTATACATACCGTTGTAAGATTAAACCGATCTTCGATTTCAAGTCGACGTAAACCAAATGCGCGTAAGACCAGCTTCAATTCCGTGATTCGGATTGCAACCTTGTCCGAGCAGCAGACTAAAAACTCTCCATTCATTCGGCAACAGTCGGTGGAACAACCCGTCACGCGCACAACGTGATCACCCAGGCGGAGCATATATAAATAGATCCATTGTAATGTAATCAACCGTGAAGCGTAGGCCAACTAGACGTCGACTATGGTAGCTTCCGGTCTTTGCTGTAGCTATCGGACGAGTAATCTTTGATATAGACTTTGCTGTGTCATTATACCACTGACGGTGAAAACATGCGGTTTTTTCCCTGTCACTGGGAGCGCAGTATCTAGAATGGAGTCGCTAAAGGGGAGAGCGCCGACTTCTTTGACCGCACCAGCAAGGAATATCGTCAAAATATTTTGGAGAAACTGTCGGACGAAGGCTGGACTTTGAAGCTGGCATACATGCAATACAATACAAAATAATAGCATACAATATATTTTATTTCCGCACTAACCGGATAGTACAGACAGGATTGGCGTGCAAAACGGGCCGCTTAGGCGAGATTTGTCATAACGTTTTACATTTTTATTCTAATATTTTTTCTACAAGATCATCTTCTCCACTTATCTGACTAGGTCTATGCTAAAATTAAGCGTATTTCTTATAAAAATTACTGTATATACGAGGTGTTTTAGAACACCACCCGATTTTTGACTCACTAAAAAGGTGCACCCAAAACGAGGCCCTGCATATGCACTTGTATTATTTAGCCACCAGCACACATTGTGCATACTCGGACCTGGCCAGTCATGGGGTGCCCACGCCTCACATTAGTCACATTTTATCCCTTTCCCCGTCCTTACTGTCCGAAAACTATGTGTGCATTATTGTTTCTGCACCCAGTTAAATCTCGTTTGTTTTCGAAGCTACGATACATTGTAGTGACATGGCAAACGATCTCTTTCTCTCTCCCCCCCCGTGTAATTAGACTTAACATGTTTAATTACAGTGTTTTTATTGTATCATAACGTCGTCTGCAATGAATTATACATGAATGAACTCAGAGTCACTACGTGACGCTGCAATATTTAAAACAGGTCATACGCAAGATGGCACTACATATGTTCCTTGTTATACTTTCTTGTTGCTGCCGTTGGCCGCTCGTAACCATAAAGGTGTAATGATGTTGTTATGATGTCAAATTCAATATGTTACGGGTAAACCTAACCAACATTACCATTTACTACTTGTAACTACTACACAAGTCGGCCGGTGACAGCCTTTTACGGAGTGCACCGTCGAAACGGACAACTCACTAAAGGAATAAATATAGATATATGTAGGTCCACCTAGCGACGAAGACACACACTAAATCCACCAGATATCCAGTAGTCTGCATAAAGGGACTGCTCTGTTAACCGTGGGAAAATGAGGATCGTTGAATATCAAAGGGTATACCAGTTAACTCAGCCCGACTCGGCCGTATTGCTAAACACAATTTGGCGGGGAGTATACCTTCAACAAAGTGTGTATAGTCTTAAGTTCCACATCGACCAATGCAGATGAAACGCCGACCATCAGTGAGAGCACAGCATCTCGCTGGTTCTATACGAGATCACGGCGATCCACGACTTACCGCCGCAGCGTGACGACAAGTACTTCATTCGGCTGAAAAGAAGACCGAGATTATGATGAAACGGGGTACGTTGAAGGGAACTGACATTTATCTGAACGACCATCAATCAACTTTGAACAGCGAACTGTTCAGGCAAGCGAGACAGCTGAAACGCGATAACAAGATCCACATCGCGTGGACACAGAACTGTTGTGTTTACATCAAAGTACGCGAAGACGGACAAAAACATAAAGTGAAGACTCTCGCTGATTTGGCGAGGGTCTGAACAGTGCTTACCGACAATAACTCGCAATGCCGCTGGACACGCTAGACGCTCTCCCGTTTGCGGGAATATGCGACGATGAGTTTATGTTTATGCAATCCGACTATGAATTACGTAACCATATATTAGATAAATTTGATCAGTTGAACTTTCCTTTGTTTGAATACTCCGAATATAGTGCCCACGACCACGAAAAAAACACTGATCCAGATAATAACCTCTATAAATATATCTCGGCAAATTGTAAATATTACACGGAACTAATATTTGATGATGACATAAATTGATTTTGTGTGAGGCAGCGATGCAATATTGATAGTAGTAACGGGCAAATGGTAGCGCCCTCTAGTAGATAGGCCTGGAGTTTCCCTAGTGATCAAGCTGAGAACAACGCAGAGGGATATGTAAAGGAGTGATTGGGGCTATATAGGCCAGCCACAAAGGAAATTCAGCCTCACTCTCTCGTTTGGTTTGATTCAGTGTATACTATTGGCTCGCCAATCACAAAAATTCTGTGTTCTGTTTTCATGTATATTTAGTTATATTTAGTATCTTTGTTTTGTGTTAATCGTGTGATTTAGTGTGTTGTAGGCGAGTATTAGCAGAGTTGGAGGAAGGTACGAAGGAGTTCGGGTACCGGAGTTCGAACACGGGGACAGCGTGGTGACGCCATTTGCGCCAGCGTGGGCTATTGGCATTACAAGGTAACCGTCGTCGTGGGTCGAGCGAGGAGGCTGTGCTAAGCTAAGTATAATTTATTTTGTTTAAGGTAAGCGTATGATGGATAGTGGCAGGGAGAGTAAGGCGTTAGCATTAGTGATTGGCGATAGTCACGTATTCTGGTTACAGAAGTTTGTCGAGTCTGAGACGGTTCGTTTTTTTCCGGGGTTGCCGCTCGCGGGTAATGATTGCCGCATCGGTTTTGCGGGTTATCGGGGCGGTTCGGTGGGTAGCCACAAAGGTTTGGTGAGGAGTGTGGCGAGGGATTTACCTTGGGTCGTGGTCATGAGTGTACGGGGTAACGACATAGACAGTGCGGCAGGACTCCAGGTGTTGAAAGTAGGGATGCGGCTGTACGAGGTTACCTAGGTTTGGGTTAGAAAAGGGGTTGAGCGCGTAGTGATATGCCAGGTAATGAAACGTAAAGCATATCGCCACATTTCATTCAATGAATTTCCTAAGGCAGTGTGTGACACCGGTAAGATTAGCTTTAGTAAGCACAAAGGGTTGTGGAACTCGCGGCACGAATTTTTTTGGCCAGATGGAGTTCACTTCAACGATCTCGGTAATTACAAGCTATGGCGCATTAAGATGTAAGTGTGTGGGGTCGCCGACTAACAGTATCGACACAGTGGTAAGTGAGTGAAGTTTGGTTATGGACCAGTCACTGTGAAACTTCAATGGAATAGGCGTACTTATGTGATATAGTAATGGGATATTTGTTGGTAGTGATGCTAGCTAAACAGTAATGTTCAGTATCTACGATCAGTCGTCCTTACTGGCAGTAGTAAGTGTGATCAGAACGTGAGTGAGTGGGAATTACGACTGGTCGTCCTTACTGGGAACAGTAAGTGTGTAATAGTTGGTGCTGCAGTCTACGATAGTAAAGTTAGACGTTTACGACCAGTCGTCCTTACTGGGACCGTGACGGTTAATGGTTGGTAATCCGTTACGGATGATGATTGATAATTGGTTGCGAGGAGCAACATTGGATGTTTGTGTCTTAATAAGTTGATAAGTTAGGGTAGGGGGTTTCAATAAGCTGCATTTATTGCACACAGTTCGTGCGATGGCGGGAGTGAGTGGATATAATGGTTTTTACCTATCATATGTGTCTTAAGGGTGTAGTGAGATGGATTACTCGGTGATATCAACCGATAGGTGACATTGTTCGGATATGAGGACTCCACGTAAAGGACCGGGTGGTCCGTATGGATATAAATGTTTTTGTTTCCTATTGAAATATAACACCGCCCATCATAGTGTAGAATGGCACCGGTGAGGCAGTCTGTCCGGCAGCAAGTGGTCATCCCCCACCAATTCAAGACGTGCTAGCAGCAGTTCAAGTAGACCCTGCGGCTAGACTGGCAACAGCATCTGCTGTGAGTGCTGCTCGTCGACGCTGGGAAGCGAACGTCGAGAGTCGACTCGATGCGACAGAGCAGCTACGTCGGGATGAGATGCATTCTGAGTTGTGGTTGCAGGCGGCTCAGCCAATGCCAAAGGGGCAAGGGCGGCCTCCCTTTCTTGGCAAGGGGGCAGCTCTCCGACTCGGGCAATGCAATACATACTACGCAGGTACCCCGTGTCCCTACAATCCGTGCAGGTACAGACATGCATGCAGGTGGTGCGGGGCAAGGCATCCCGGGGTTAGATGTACAAAGCATAGAGGAATCCTAGCTCAGCGGGGAGGGTTCAAATAGTGAAGGTGAACTGGTCATGCCCTCGCCAGTATCCCCAGCCATACTCAGCAAGTGGTTACATGGATATGATGTAGATCAGATTGAATATCTTGTGCACGGTTTTGAAAAAAGGCTTTGATATTGGGTGTTTAGGGATACAAATACAGAAGGATAAGAAAGTTGCTAACATGCGATCTGCTTTTGAATTACCACAGGTAATAGATATGAAGTTGCAGAAATAATTATCGTTACAGAGAGGTTTAGGTCCATTTGACATACTTCCGGATGACCCCAAGTTTAGAGTGTCTCCCCTTGGTGTGGTGCCTAAAAAATTACCAGGAGAATTTCGTATGATCCATAACTTATCTTACCCAGAAGGCTCGTCTGTTAATGACTACATACCCAGTGAATTTAGCACAGTTCAATACGCAACAATCCAGGATGCTATTTCCTTTATTAAGCAGGCCACTAATATTGTGTTTATGGCTAAAGTAGATATCGAATCTGCATTCAGGATAATTCCGGTAGCTTTGAAAGACCGACCACTGCTAGGTTTCTGTTGGAAGGATACATTTTACGTGGATGCGGTCCTGCCAATGGGTTGTGCTAGTTCGTGTGCTATCTTTGAAGCTTTGAGTACAGCATTAGAGTGGGTGGCTGAGGAGAAGCTGGGTTTGACAAAGGTAATTCATTTACTGGATGACTTTTTGTTATTAGCGGAGTCCACGGGGAAATGTCAAAAGGATTTGAAAGCGTTCATGCATATGTGTAGAGAGCTAGGGGTTCCTTTAGCACCAGATAAGACAGTTGGCTCATGTACGGAAATACAATTCCTAGGTATTACTCTCGATACGGTGTCAATGGAGGCCCGCTTGCCAGAAGACAAGTTGGTAAAGGGCAGGTCATTGTTACAGTCATTTCTTGGTAAGCACAAGGTCACACTCAGGGAGTTGGAGTCTCTGATAGGGTTAGTCAGTTTCATGTGCTGTATATTGCGTTTTGCAAGGGCCTTTTTAAGAAGAAGATCGATTTAACTCTTGGATTAAGCAAGCCTAATCACCACGTTAGGCTAACAAGGTAGGTCAAGTTGGATATGTTGGTCTGGCTGGAATTTCTAGATAATTTTAAAGGCAGGTCTTTCTTTATAAACGATGAGTTTCTCACAGGAGATTATCTGCAGTTGGTCACGAATGCATCGGGGGGCATAGGGTATGGGGCAGTATGTGGGCCTGACTGGTTTTATGGTGAATGGCCCGTCTCTTGGCAAGCTCACAACATTACAGTATTGGAGTTATATCCCAGTATGGCTGCTGTGGAGATGTGGGGGGAGGCCTGGGCAAACAGTAGTGTCTGTTTTTTTTTACGGACAATGAATCTTTGGTTTCGGTGCTCAACAAACAATCATCCAAAGAAACATCAGTAATGGTTTTACTTCGTAAGTTGATTTTAACATGCTTGCGTTTGAATATTAATTTTACAGCCCGACATGTGCCAGGTCGGGACAATACACTTGCTGACAAATTGTCCCGTTCTCAGATCGACGAATTTAACAAGCTGGCACCATGGGCCAATCACGAGCCGACCACGTTGCCATTCCACATCTCCCCGGCGGCCTTCAGGACACTGTAGAGGTATTATTGCAAGCATCATTAGCTCCTTCATCCAGGCTACAATATGGGAGGGCTTGGACAAAGCTGGTAGGGTTTTTGCAGTCGGTAAACTTAGTTCCCATTTTGCCAATTTCAGTCCCAAGTATGATGGTCTTCATAGCGCATTTGCATAACACCGGTTTCGCCCCAGCATCTATCGTGTCCACTGTGTCAGCTATTTCATTTTTTCATAAGATATATGGTTTCCAGGACCCTGGTAAGAATTTCATTATATCTAAACTCTTGACAGGGGCTCAGAACTTAAGAGCAGTGCCAGATGTGAGATTGCCTGAAACTATGCCAATACTCATCCAGCTAGTTAACGCGGTGTCTTTGGTAATTACTTCGCATTATCAAGGTCTGATGATGCGAGCCATGATGGTTCTAGCTTTCAAAGCATACTTGAGGGTAGGGGAGATGGTCCCTCGTTCTAGCAAGGTAGTGCCAGGTTGTTTACAGGTCCAGGACGTTACAGTCAGTGGTGAAATAATAACAGTTTCTTTCTGGCATTTTAAGAATAGTGGCAGACAAGGTCCCCAGTATGTGCAAATTGACGGGGAGTGTTTTCTCGGCACTTCCATTCACACAGCTAAGATAGTCAGGGAGTTCCAACAAGTTAGAGGGGTAACGCAGGGTACGTTCTTCGCACATACAGATGGGAGGTCTATGTTGCGAAGAGAGTTTGATGGATTGTTTACACGTCTGCTGGTATTCTGTGGCCTCAGTAGCACAGTTTTAAGGGTCACAGTTTTAGAATCGGGGCTGCGACGTCAGCAGCGATGCGGTGGGAGTCTGATGCGCAAATTAGGGCATCCGGTAGATGGGCATCAGATGCATTCAAGAAATATATCCTTATAGCATGAAGAAGGTATAACGTAGTTCCAGTTCTATGGAGGGTTCTGTCAAGCTTTGTCTTAAGTTAGGTCTATGGTCAGGGTTCGTGATATACATTGGAGTTTCTGTCAGGGGCGGAGCACTCGGTGTTATATGGCGATATATGTTGGTATACGGTACGTGTGACTAAAAGCAGGTCGCATGTAGCAAGGTAGTTAAGTAAGTGAAGGGGTAATGAAGGATAGGTGAGCGGGATTCTGATTCAAGTGTTCCAGAATGGATATTGGGGGTTCTGTCAGGGGGCGGAGTCCTTGGAGATATTTTGGGGTGCTGGGTCAGGATTCAGATTCTTGCAGATACAGGATATTGATTGGGGGCTCTCTCAGGGGCGGAGTTCTTGGTTGTATCTTGGTTTGCAGGAAGTTAGCTATAAGTGTAACTCTGACAGGGGCAGAGTTATTAGTTAGGAGGGTAGCTACGTTTTGGTATACAGGTAGGTGGGGGGTCGGTTACATTGGATGTCGGGTAACCTGGTGGCGGAGTGACCCCCCATCGTTACCGTTACAGTGGTAGTGGTAAATATAGTGCAGTCATGTAGTTAGTCATGTTAGTAAGTAGATGTATCGGAAGTTATATGCTTAGAAATTGTAGGTATTGCTTAACAATGCTGTTGGGGCCGGCATGCTTGCTGTGTATTGATGTATGTATATATGGTGTGGTTTTATGTATATATGGTGTTGTTTAATATGTGTTAGTGAATAAATGTCATTAAGTTGGCCTGTTTCAATCAACATTGGACTTGTATCGTTGCTTTGCACAGAAAGGTGTATGTGACAGAGGCGCATACATGGTGGAACTATATAATTTATTCATTTTAACTCGCGCAGTTTTAATACAAATTTAGAAAATATTCGTAATTATCTGGATTCACTTAACACTGATTTCGACGTTATTACTATTTCTGTAAGATGGGCGGAAACTGATCAGACGTCCCGGTTTTAATTAACAGCTAGGTTATTCATCTTATCACATTGTAAGGGGTTACAAACAAGGTGGTGGTGTGACACTATTTGTGAAAGATGATCTAGATTTTTTTAGTATATCTAATAAATCAAGGATGTGTTTGAATGTGTTACGATTGAGTTAAAGTTAGCCAACTGTAGACATGTGGTAATTGCTTGGGTATATAGAACACCTGGGTCTGACTTAACATTATTTTGTGACAACATTGACCGATTATTTAATCAAGTTGTGACTAAGAAATTGTTATTTATCTGTGTTGATTTCAACATAGATTTATTGAAATATGAGCCACATGGTGGTACCAAAACATTCCTAGATTTGATGTTCAGTCTTGGAGTGTAACCAATAATTACTATGCCTACTAGAATCTCGAATGTGTCGGCAACACTTATTGATCATATATTTACCAACGATATTGATAATTATATCAGGAGTGGATTACTCATTATTGATGTAAGCGATCATTTGCCCGTTTTTGCTATTTGCTAGTATGGTGGTAGCCGATGTAGTCGTAGTTGTCCAACTCAATACAAACGTCATACAAGTGTTGACAATATTAATGCACTAAAAGCTGCGTTGAACGCGCATCCGTGGGACTCGGGGCTTTGTCACATTAATGAGGCATACAACGATTTTCTTAACGATTTTACAATGATGCATAATCAACACTATCCACTTCGCCTAGTTAATAATAACAATAAGCGTGAACATAAAACCCTTGGCTCACGAATGGTCTCAAAAATCGTGTCGGAAAAAAACAAGTTATACAAACAATTTCTTGCTAATAGAAATACGTACACAGAAATGTCGTATAAATCGTATAAAAAATAAACTAACAACCGTCATACGATATGTAAAACGTGAATATTATAATAAGTTTTTGTCAGAACACGGGACAACCATCCGGGACTTGGACAATGTTACGTAAAATCATGGGGAAATCTCGACATGAATGCAATAATTATCCTGTACAATTCGATAATAATGGTATTATAATCGGTGACCGGCCTACGATTGCTAACACGTTCAATAAGTACTTTACAAGCATTAGACCAGAGCTAGCCAAACAAATTGAAACTCCACCAGGAGTGTCAGTTCTTGATTACATGGGAGAACCCAATGCCCATTCAATATTTTTTACACCAACTAACAAAGAAGAGGTAGTACGCACCGTTAATAGTTGCGGAAATAAATTTTCTGCCGATTGTGACGGCATTATGATGAATCTCGTAAAAAAAATATAATTGAATGCATTTCTGAACCTATGACACATGTATCTGTCCTTTAAAAGTGGCGTTTTCCCACATAAGATGAAAATAGCTAAAGTAATTCCTTTACATAAATCTGGTGAGAAACATTTGTTTACCAACTACAGGCCGATTTCACTTCTACCACAATTCTCAAAAATACTCGAGAAACTGTTTAATTGTCGACTTCAAAGCTTTGTGAATTCCTGTAATATATTAAATCCATGTCAATATGGGTTCAGGAAGGTATGTCAACTGTTCACGCTTTGGTAGAATTGCTTAATGATATCACAAATTCGTTAGAACATAAGAATTGTGCAATGTGCGTTTTTATAGATCTAAAAAAAGCTTTTTATACCGTTGACAATAAACTGCTGTATA
Source organism: Escarpia spicata (assembly GCA_963995525.1). Classification (NCBI taxonomy): domain Eukaryota; kingdom Metazoa; phylum Annelida; class Polychaeta; order Sabellida; family Siboglinidae; genus Escarpia; species Escarpia spicata. The sequence goes on along the minus strand of OZ023205.1, from coordinate 49,220,184 downwards.
AAAAAACTAGAACGCTATGGCATCCGTGGAAATGCATATAATTGGATTAATAGCTACTTAGCTAATCGTAGCCAATTGGTAAACATTGACGGCTACAGGTCAGACACTCAGTGAATAACACGTGGAGTTCCACAAGGTTCTATACTTGGACCGAAGTTGTTTATTCTGTATATCAAGGACATGTGTAATATTTATAAACGAGTAACATTTATTTTGTTTGCTGATGACAGGAACTTCTTCTGTTCTGCCAAAGATATAAAACAGCTTGACATTATGATATGCAATGAACTATATAAATTGCAACTGTGGTTCTCGGTCAACAAATTGTTATTGAACATAGCAAAAACATTCTACATGTTATTCTCTGGTCGTGCTCGTCTATCTGATATAAATATCAATATAAAAATACACAGATATCAAGAGTGCGTGTAATGACATTTCTAGGAGTGCTTATTGAAGATTCGTTAAATTGGAAAGACCATATCAGTCGAGTACAGTCTAAACTCTCAATCATGGTTGGTATCATATATAGATGCAATAAACAGCGTAAACATCATAGCATGTACATGTTATATTCCACTCTGTTTTTGCCGTGTTTATAGTTCTGTGTGGAAATATGGGGAAATACGTATTCAACTAATTTGTACGGTATAATTATGTTACAAAAGAATACGGCTTATGCACCATGCACAGTACAACGACCACACGACTCCATTGTTTTGTAAAGCACACATTCTGATGTTCACCGACTTGGTACAATTTAGAATAATACGGTTTATGTATAAAGCTCACAAAAATTAATTGCCGTTAAATATTCAAAAGTTATTTGCCAAGCGTGACAATAAGTACTGCACACGGGCGGGCGGGCATGTGTGTATATATATGTGGTCATTACGAAATATGTACAATTATAAACATGTAGTTTTTCTTTGTTTAGCATCTGCTGCAAGAAAGATGAACAAGTTTGTTGATAAGGAATACCAGAATGACTTCATGAAGAATACGCAAGAACAGTGCTAAAAGGGTGAATTTACGAATGTGACGTTGCGATCAGGTGACGTCCACATCCGGTGTCATCGCGTCGTTCTGGCGGTCGCAGGTGATTACAGTACTTCAAATCACTGTTCAGATGTGGTCCCAAAGAAAGCAAGTCTAACACTATCGAATTAACAGTGTAAGCGTATAAGGAAAAACAACTAATAATACCGCTGTACAAAACAATAGTTAGGCCCCATTTAGAATATTGTATACAAGCGTGGAGGCCATACCACAAGAAGGACATAGATATGCTAGAAAGAGTACAGAGGAGAGCGACTCAAATGATACCAAAACTGAGAGATCTTAGTTATGAAAAACGCCTAAAATAATGTGGTTTAACAACACTAGCCACCAGGAGATTGAGTGGAGATCAGATATAAATATTGAATGGTTATGAAAATATTGATATAAATATTTGTTCTTAGTTAAGAAACATAGAAAGACTAGAGGACATGAAGTTACATTAGTAAAGGAGCAGTGTAGATTCGATATAAGAAAGTTCTCATTTTCACAAAAGGACAGTAAATGAATGGAACAGTTTATCTGCTGATTGTGTGGGTGCTAGTAGCGTCAATATATTTACAAATAAAATCGACACATACCTCAGAAGGGCGGGATACATGTAGATATATGGGTTGGACTCTCGATAAGCCAGAGCTTCCTTGTCCACCTGCCATCTAAAATTAATGTTCTGGGTGGCAATCTTGTTAAATCTTGTCACTGACAAGCATCGTCGACTATATTTATACTGGTGAGATTGAGCTGACCATAGACAACGTGGAGAGTAAGGTCAAGGCATCCCACCTCTTACAGTAACGTGCAGATGAAAGCCAAACGACTCCTGCCGACTGAGTTCAAAGCTGTTGCATTTGACGACCAGTTCTGAGAGTTGTTTTGTAGCGAACTTGTCCAATTCATTAAAACAACGACGTGAGTGTTGATAACTAAGACGTTGTCTTCGAGTCCGTGCTGGATTGCATCCGACGTGACCTTGACAACAGGAAGTCGTCCTTTGAAAACGACCCTTAAACACGTCCGCCTGCCATATTGCAGTTACTTGTGGCACATGAATGAAGCGTGACATGTTGACACCGATGTGTTCTTGAATATGTACACAAGGCAAGGAGATTCCAAGCAGTCACCGCGCAACAACACAAGATCAGCAGTTGCCGCACTGTGCCTCGCACTCACTTCCAAAAGAAATCGTGTCTACTGGTAGTTGAGTGGCTAACATGTTCGACAGAAAATAACAAAGCTAACGATGAGTGCGATCGATGCCTGTACTATAAGGGATCATATCGGAACGTCGATGTCCGATATCAGACCAAATTACATTAATCTGGCCAGAGCCCCACCCCTTCAGACTAAAGTTGGTAAACGTTGATATGATGGTATAAGGTCAAGGCATCCCAGGAATGATAAATTTCCGGTTTTTGCCGGAATTCCGGTTTTTATACTGCTCCAAAGATCACTTTTGTGAATCGTGTAAATCCGAGGAGAAAAAAATGAATGTTGGAGGGGGTAGGGCATATACAATCCTGGACAATTAACTGACGATCTGTCTGCGGATTGAGTTAACCATCTATCCACCGAGTGTCGCCACTTGTTAATGACGCTGCCTGGCGATTAGAGACAGAACCGACCCAACCGAACCCGTGAATCTGCGAAGTAAAACCCTTAGTTCTGTCGGCTGTTCGCTTCAGCGCTTTCGAAGTGCGCGCACAAAAGCAGTGGACCAATAGGAAACGACGATGTATTTTGTGGAGATGTCAAACACAATTGCTAATCGACGATTTGTTGAACGGCAAGACAAATGTTGCGTGAAGGACATTGACAAAAGTGTCAAGAATAAGTGGAATTGGGCGTGGCTGGAGAGATCGGCTGGAGACACTATGTTGGATATATTCATCAGTAAATTATCAGCACCAGGAAAAGCCTACTGTTTGTGGTGCGAGGCTGATGTAAACTATGCGGATTGGATCCTACGGGCTAGAGTCAGAGGGGAACCGAAGGCATTGACGTACACACGCTGGCACTGCCCACCCTGGTCACCAATATTCTATTAGAACCTGAACAGAGGGCGTATCACATCGAAGTTCGCCGATTCCATGTAGACAACACACAAGCATCCACAAGTTCCAAATTGGACTCGTGGTGGGCTACCATATTCTCTACTGGCAAGTTCCCAGCCTTGTCAAAGCCTCGTTCACAACAAGAGGGGTGCATACAAAATGTACTCCATCCTTCTTGCCGAGGAAGGAAACATGAAGGAGGAGAAGAAAACTGAGCTGAACATGTCAAAGACGAAGGCAGCCACCAAGTACAAAGCTAAGGAAGCAGTTGAGCTGGCAACGAAGAAAGCTAGAATGGCCCATCAACGGGCTGTTTTGACAAAGCTGGCCAAGGAGAAAACTGCCCGTCAGCCAACTCGGGTTCAGCCCAGAAAATATCATTAACACGTGAGTTAGTACTATGACGTACAATGTGTGCGTGAGTCCGTGTGCTTTTTTTGCTATTGTAAATTTAAAGATTTTCTATTTAAAATTGCTCAAAATACACCATATGTCGTCTACCATTAAAAACTATCTCTGAGGAGTCCCCCCTCCCCCCGATTAGATGAGACAGTCCTCTCGGGCTGAAATGTGGGCCACAGCAAAATTTCCAGTTTTTTCTCTGAATGTCACTCTCTGATTAACACTATCGGTCCGAAGCGTAAATAATAATAATATAATAATATTGTTTATTTCTGACAAGTCCATATGTATGCATACAATACAAGTAAATAATAAAGAAAATAAAAAAAAACAAAGATATAGACACATATGGAATAAAAAGATAGCTAATAAAAAGCATATATAAAATGTGCGTTCAAATTTAAGTATACAATTTTGTAGTCCAGTATTAAAACATAGGACTTCTAAAACGTGTATCAGTATAAACATAATTCACAAAAAGTGGATTTTCAGACTGTTGAAGACGACATAATAAACTATATATGAATGAACGCATATGTTCATTAAAAGATTTAACACAGTTTGTAGCAAACATAAAACTTGCATTACAGCGTGATGACAAATTGTGTAAAATTGTTGCTATATGCAAGAGTAATACCTTTCAAACTATCTTTTTTACATTTTCACCAAACACTTGAGGTGTACATAGTACCACAGTAAGAGTTAAATGGGAAAGTTTTAATGGTAGAGCTGCAAAGACGAAATTTTCGTGCTAAGACTGAGCACATAAGTATGCATCTGTTCTGTCTGTCGTCATCGTCGGTAAGATTAATATTAATTATAAGACACAGATATTTGCATTTAATAGTGTGAGATAACGGACGATTATTGAAAGTGACAGTATGAATATTTTGTCCTGAGGTTTGGTTTCAATAAACATACAATACGACTTGTTGAAATTACATGTTATGTTAAACATTTCGCCATATTTGGCACAACAATCTGTTAGTTTTTTCAACACAAAACACTAGGTGAAAAAATATAGAAGTCATCTGCAAACGTCAAATGATTCATTGTGATGCCTTTATAAAGGCATCCATTTTGTAATTTGTTAAGATTTACACTTAAGTCGTCCATGTACACATTAAAAAGTGGGGAGAAAGGATACCACAGTGTTTAACACTATTTGAGACAGTAAACAATCTGGAAGAGCTCTGACACCTTCTGATAGTGAATTTCTAGGTACTGTACCAGTGATACAGAATGCGCACAATAAAAGCAGGACAGCCATGGTAAATTAATTTACTGAACAGCTTGCTATGTTTCACTTTGTCAAAGGCCTTGGAGGCATTCAGCATAGAGACATACATAGAAGAGCCATTCGCTATGTAGTGTCGAAAAAGTTCTTTTAACAGAAAGCTGACCACCTCAGTTAAGTGATGTTTTTTAAATTCAAATTGGTTGGCACATGTTGTGAAGAAAATGAAAGCCTTTGATAATATTAAATATTCAAATTGTTGCAAGTGCAATAGATATGTAGTTATTGTTATCAGACAAAACGCCAGCTTTGTTTTTAAGTATTGGAGCTATTATTGTGACCATCATAGCATCAGGTAGAAGCCCATGAGTTAACAAGCTGCTGAATAGCAGTGACATATAAACATGATGTTTTTCATTAGCATACTTAAAATGATCATTACTTATACAGTCATAACCAGGAGCTTTTCCTGTAGGCATCGCCTGAATTATTTCTTTTATTTCTTTAACATCAACAGTCAGCTGATCATTACATTGCATATTGCTGCAATACATGTCAATCTTGTAGTATGTGTTGGAGAGCCAGGTACAGAATTAAGCAGAGATTGGTAATGATGAAGCCAAATATTCTTTGCGTTTTCAGCACCACATGCACCGCCTATATTGCTAGGATTTGGCAACTTGGCATTGTTCATTTGTTTTATTTCTTTCCAGAAGTTTTTAAAGTCATTACTTGCTACTCAGTTTTTAAACAAGTCGTTCAGCCTTAAGGGCTTGAGCGTTTTTCACACAGACTTTTATTATGTTTAAACGGATTCTTTGTAAGCTAATATAAACCAGTTCCGGCGGCGGAAGATCCATTTATACGGACAACGACGGCGAGCACAATTCAGTACGAGTTACTGTTCTTTGGAGTAAACCAAATCAAAAACCGGCGGAAGGCAATGGGAAACCACTGATGTATCTTTCCCAAGACAATCATGACCCACAAAAGCACAGAAAATAACGTTAACAGCGTGAACGGTTGTTCTTACAGTTCTGACAGGACCACCTCGATCGGTAGGGATAGTCATGTGCGACAGGTGACACCAGATCGTCATCCAGCTACTGTGTGCAACAGAAAGATTTGGAATATTGCTACATGGAATGTAAGAACTCTATATCAGAAAGGAAAACTAGAAAACATCAAGCAAGACGCGACAAGACTGAGGATAAATATAATGGGAATGTGTGAAGTTAGATGGACAGGGGCAGGATTGATGACATCAGATAATTACACAATAATTTACTCAGTAGGCGATCAACATGAAAGAGGAGTTGGAATTCTGTTGGATGAAGAAAGAGCAAAATGCTTACTAGGATACTGGACCATATCGGATCGCATCTTCTTGGTGAAAATCAGTGGCAAACCATTTAACATTAACATCATACAAGCGTAAGCACCAACCGCAGACAAATCTGATGAAGAGCACGATACATTTTATAATGATCTTGAATTGGCAAAATCACATTGCAAGTCACAGGAGATTGTAATAGTTATGGGATACTTTAATACTAAAGTTGGTGGGGAAAGATGCGAAAACATAGTTGGGCCATATGGCCTTGGGAGCAGAAATGAGAGAGGAGAAAAACTAGTAGAGTGTGCAAAATCTCATAACATGATTGTAGGAAACACCTGGTTCCAACAACACCCAAGAAGACTTTGGACTTGGCAAAGTCCAGGAGACCGTACACGGAACCAAATTGATTATATCCTGGTCAGCAAAGACCTTTCCCGGGGCAGACTGCGATTCCGACCATGTGCCAGTGTGAGCCAAGTTCCGACTGAAACTGAAGAAAAGGAAAAGAGCAACAAGGAACATGAAACTAGACATGAATATACTAAAATCAGATTCAGCGATCAAAGAGAAATTCAGTGTAGCAGTACAAAACAGTTTCAATGTTCTGAATGACATTCAAGATGTGGACGACCAATGGGAACAAATGAAGGAATCAATCACACAGGCTGCAGAAGAAACTATTCCTAGGCAGTGCAGAAAAGCAAAGACAGAATGGATGACTGACGATATTCTAAAGTTGATGGACGAAAGGAGGAAAAGTAAGCAAAATCATGATGCATATGTAGCAATGAACAAGGATATAACGGCCAAATGTAATCTAGCGAAAGAGGAATGGCTTAATGAGCAATGCAAAGAAATTGAACAGAAGCATAAGCACGACATAAAATCCATGCATGCTAGAATAAGAGAAATCACAGGGAAAAGAACATGCTCAGCTACAGGTTGCCTGAAATCTAAAGATAATAATGGACAAAGACAAAATACTCGAGAGATGGTCAGAATATATTGGTGAACTGTACGATGATGAAAGGGGTGAAAGACCATCAGTTAAGAAGAACTTTGATGGTCCTCCTACATTGAAGGACGAGGTTCGAAAAGCCATCAGATCAATGAAAAAGGGAAATGCTGCTGGACTAGATAATATTACCATTGAAATGACTGAGTGTTTACAGGAATTTGGTATTGATATAGTAACAGACGTCTTGAAGAAAATATATGACAGCGGAAGAATCCCAACTGATTTATCCAGATCCATTTTTGTAGTGAATGTGAACTACACCGTACAATTAGTCTCACGAGTAACTTCACCAATATGTTGCTTAAAATGTGTATGACCAGGATGAGAAACAAAATGAAGCCGAAATTGCTGAAGAAAAGGTGGATTTGTAGAAGATAAAGGTACAAGTAATGCAATATACATCCTACGAACACTGATTGAGAGAGCACTGGAAGTGCAGAAAGATCTGTATGTATGTTTTATTGATTACACAAAGGCATTTGACAGAGTTCGTCATGAAGAAACCATATCAATGCTGGAGAGTTTGAACATTGATGGGAAAGATCTGAGAGTTGTGAGAAATCTGTACCGGGAACAAACAGCAGCAATACGAATAGAAAATGACATCAGAAAATTTCAAGAAATAAAACGTGGTGTAAGACAAGGGTGTGTCCTATCACCCGATCTGTTTTCATTATACAGTGAGATCATCTTACGTACATTAGAAGATATGCCAGGTATACAACATGAATCATTTACGATATGCAGACGACACGGTACTGATTGCTGAGATCGAATTAGATCTACAGCAGATGCTAGATACAGTAATAAGGGAAAGTGAGAAAAAAGGTATGTCCCTGAACAAAGAGAAAACAGAAATCATGGTCATCTCAAAGAAAATTACACTCCAACATGCAACACGGTAGCATATGGCACTGTTTTGAAGCAAGTCCGAACGTTTAACTATCTGGGATCACTAATAACATCCGACGGTCGATGCAAAGATGAGATCAAGAGAAGAATTGCTCAAGCCAAAACAGCTTTTCACAACATTTTAACAAATAAAAATATATCAATTGAAGTGAGAAAACGTGTACTGCAATGCAACATAGAGCCCATATTGCTATATGGATGTGAATCCTGGACAATAACCAAAAGTTCACAAAAAAACATAGAAGCCACTGAAATGTGGTTCTTAAGAAGAATGCTGCGAGTGCCATGGACTGCAAAGCAAAGCAATGAAGTCATCCTTTGGACAGCCAAATCAAAAAGAAAGATCACCAACAAAGTTAGAACACAACAAGCACGATTTATAGGCCATGTCATGAGAAAGAAAAAGTTAGAACAAATAGCAACAACAGGAAAGGTAGAAGGAAAAAGATCCAAAGGACGCGAGAGGATAACAATAATACATAGTCTCTCAACGTGGTGTAGAAGGAGCACAACAGAACTGCTACAAACTATACACGACCGTGCGGTTTGGAGGGCCATGATCGCCAACGCCTGTGACAGACATGGCACATAGAAGAAGAATGAAATAAAGGCATAGAATTACATGAAATAATCATATCAACAGGATTACCTAATAATTGGTGCATTATAAAGGTATTAAAATTCTCAAAGAATCCCTTTAAATTGAGCACGTTTAATTTTCATTATTTCATAATTTTCAGACCGCCATATGATAAAAGACTTTAGCAGCCTGGTGGGAGTCTCTGACAATATATCATTCCAGCCAAGAACGGCGTGCTTCGAAGACATGTTATGCGCTTTAGTAGGTATTACTTCAGAGACATCCCTGAGTGAATTAATAATGTCTTCATAAAATTTACACAGCAGTAACCGATGGGCTTCATCATTACAATTCGGGTCAGTACTGTGTAAAACATGATGAGGTACATCAATGGCAGATAAAAGCACACTGGTTTGAGTGTAATAGTTGTGAAGGTCTTGGTGAGTGGCATCCCCCCACATAGGACAAGGTGTCGAATTTGCTTCTGAGTGGATGCTTCAGAAGTAGGTAATAAGTTGACAGATATAGGAAAACATAAAGGTAGGTGGTCAGAAGAGACACAATCGTAATTAACTACCATATCAGAGATTGATGAGTGACTGGAGTGAGTGCTGAGCACATGGTCCAGCCAGCTCCTTGAGCCATGAGCATCACTGACATCAGTAAAAACATCGGAAGGGAGACACTTAATGTATCTTGGAATAAGGTGACATTCATTAATATAAAAGCACTGAGAAGTGACATTAAGAATCAGAATAGTGGCATTAGATGTGGTGATTTGTAGACCAATGAGTCTTTATTCATAATTATAAATGATAGGTTCGATAAATGGGTCGAGTGAACATCTCCATAAAAAGCAAAGCCCGCCATGAGGGCGTCCACTCAAACCATCACAAAAATCAACAGAACCTCTGGCATTGAAGTCAGGGTGAACAGAATTAAGGTATGAAAGGCACTATTTAGAGAGCCAATGTCCCTGCACTGCAAGTATATCACAGGATTTTGAAATAGTAGCACGTCGTACCCACTGTTCCGTATGCTTCTGGCATTAAATGAAGCAATACGGAGTTGACAGTCTACAGGTGAGTCGAATCTGTTGTTGTGTGCTTGCAAGGCGGGAAGTACCGTCCAATCTTTGTTCCAGCAGGCCAGAGATTGGCGTTATAGAGCAAGTTCGGATTAGCAATGTCCACACAGTGTTTGAAGGATTTAGTTGGTAAGCGTTCACATGAGCATTTCATGTTCAAAGTAGTTGACACATAAGTAGAAATGTCGGTACAAGTTGTATCTGCGTGAAATCCTGTTAAGAAGTATTCAGCAGTTATGAGTCGAACAGGAGCGCATTTGAGTCCACACTGAATTGCCAGTAATCATGGTATGTGGTTTATATTTGGAAGAGGGCGGCTTGGACGTGTTAAAGAAGGCCGACTTGGACGTTTTTTGGCATTTCTTGCGACAACCACGATCCACACTAATTCGTGCGACAACCACGGTCCACACTGGTGTAGGAGTGTTACCCGCGGTTGACGTTGGTTGTGGTAGAGCGGTTGACACAGCAGCAGCGACGGGTCGTGAGGTAGATACAGCATCAGGTGTTCTGAAGTTGTTGCAGTAGATGATCTCTGTGAAGTAGTAGTGCGAGTGGGCTGGGTTATATTTTGGGAAGGTTGTATTGCTGGTATAAGTGACGACACTGTTTATTTTTACAAAGAATGATTTCACGTGATAATGAAGACATATTGACGTGGTTAAAATCAATGCTTGGCTATTTACCAAGATAACGAGCAACGTATATAGTAATATTGTCCGGATCGATTTCGTCGACAAGTTTTTAGATGTCGTGGACGTTGTGTTTATTCTTGTCAGATCCTTGTCGTTTTATGCAACCATGTTTCGTTAGCACAGAAATGTGAGCTTATAAAATATCGATGTCCGACGCCAGGCGATAATTGCCTCTGACCGCCCTCCCCTAAACGAGAGTAATTTCGTCTGATATTAGACATCGACGTACTGAGATGATCTAATGGCTACATGGGTCTTGGGGAATCGACGAGAGAAATGCCGTTCGGTCAGCAATTTGTACAGCGCATGTTGCTTTTGCAAACAATGACGTGACTGTCATGCGTTACGTTTGAAAATTTCGAACTGAAAACAAAATACCGTAGATTGCCGTCAGTTGTAGTATATAATGGATAAAGCATAAAACGTAACACGTTTTTTTGGATATAATTATTAGTTAACCTATTAGAACCAAACGCAATGAAGTCTTGCTGCAGTAAGGAAACAATATGAGGATCCTGTGAATACGCCAGGATTGCTGCATGTTCTGACCACATGGTGGGTGGATACGACGTTTTGTAACATAATTGTAGCATCGTCACATGTGGTATCACTTCGACATTAGAACACAGAGACAGTCAATGGTTCGCTCGGAACTATGCAATTTTTATCTCAAGAGAAACATCACTCATTACCCAGAATACAATAAATGTGAATCGTGTGCACGCTGTTGTTCGGTTAAGGTTTGCTTGATGAGACAATATATTATATAAAAAGGAAGGTAATTCAGTAGGAGGGTAAGTAGATTAATTAGTTATTTACGCGTGAGTCAAAGGCACCCATTATATGAAATATATGCGATTAGGTGCAAATCATAAATTAAGTTCAACGTCAAAACAACTGTTCGTTCCCTTCACCTTTATTGCATCACGTATGTCTACATCAAACCAACACAATTTCATATATATGCGTGCATGCGTATCTGCATAAAGGCACCATGCAACTGACATTTCAACCCAACGAACTTTTACACCCGCTAACTATCTAGAAGGCTGCATAGGACATCATACAAAGACAAACGAATTACACAAGACAATTGTTATGTTATCCCGACACCCTTCTACCCGTATTCAGTCTGGATTCCTAGACTACGCCTACTAAAACATAATTCATAGCCTTTCAACGACAAACTAGACCCTCCTTATATGTTTGGTAATGTGGGAGAATGTGCGCTTGCGGTGTAAGATGATTTGTTTGGAAATCGGCAGATCGGGAGGATATTGCCTAGGCTACAAACCAGCGAACGTTCTTCCGCCATGTCGAGAGACTGAGCAGATCTGCATTCTGGAGCATGGCGCTTGAACGATTAAAGCAAACAAAACCACCCGCCGCCCGGATAACGACACACTTTCACGAACAGATACATATAGGTGGACCTCGGAGGCTGCCCGCGATCTTTAGCGACGACTATCATGTGGTAGAACCGAGATACGAGGGTTCCACGCGGGGTTACAACCCCCGATTGTTCATCAACAACAAAAGTGTCAGGGTCGACGCTGACCCTCGTTAGGGAATAGCGGACGTCCCCGTTGTCGCCGCTGTCGGCGTCGGTTGCTTCAGCGCGATAGACGGGCCTGCCGCTAGCGAAGTCGCTCGTTGTTACTTGTATCGTTGTGAATTTCTTGCCGGCCAACACCGGACTGTGGTCGTTGATGTCCATCACAGTGACCAGCACATCGGCCATCGCTGACATCGCAGGCGAACCTGAAAGGGGATAGCAAACATATGCGTCGTTTATAGGTATTACCAAAATATGAATACTCTTTCTGAAAGGTCATCTGTAGTTTGCCCATATATATATATATATATATATATATATATTTGCATATACATATAGACATATGTGCGTGCGTGTGTGCGTGCGTGTGTGTGTTAATTTATACATGTATGTAGCTTCCAAAACTTATTACGATCAATTGTAGACCATGTTCAGTGTTTGCAGAGAATCTGTCGACTGTGTTAGCAAAACGATAAACTATAGGCGCCAGTTGACCGTTGTATTGGTAAGTCATACCGTTGTCAGTGGCCCAGACTTCCAGTCTCACTTCCTGTACGCGTTC
>OZ023205.1:49202687-49205187 GCA_963995525.1 Escarpia spicata | reverse complement strand
TTAAAAGCTAAACGTATACATCACTAATCACATTTTTTTCGAGTTCGGGATTCCAGCCACAATGACTCCTTTGATCTATTGCAAAGGGTGTCAATATCACTCGGTAACTTCATTTTCTTGATTACTAAATAATAATCTCTATCTTTCTCGATCTTCTGCGATGGTCTTCCATTGTTTTACCCTGCTACTCATATTTTCACCGAGTATTTAAAATACCACTGTTAACGTTATGAAATGTGTGGTCTTCTAATATCTAAATGACCCCTAGGAAGTAGGTAGTATTGTAATGTTCATACACATATGCACCCGAATAACGCTTCGTCTCAAGTTTCACGAGGCCTTGCTCTAAGTTGCTCTCAGAGACGACTTGGCACAAATATCGCCACATATACATTAAGGAAAAACATATTTTATATAATGTAAATGTGTGCATTTTATATTGAAACATGCTAATCACCATCACTTACTTTAGTACAATTTACCACATTTTCATTCAACCCCAATTTGGTTTGTATGTCGCATCCGATAGATATGTAATTGCTTCTGCACTGCCGTTTGCCAGACGATAAGCGAGTTAACAAGTACGCAATCCGGCCTGGTCGCAAGGCGAACGCTAAATCATCGAGCGACACTGCCAGTCCTGTTCTTTGACCGTCATCGCATAAATATAAATTAATACAGCCCATCTACATATCGAGATTGTGTTACTATTAATATACCATACAGAGGAACGACTAATCCCGTACCTGAGAGCGGCTTGAGCGAGAACGCGTTGGCAGTGTTTCCAGACACGATACTGAATGTCAGTACTGGACTATCGGCGTCAGAGGCGTTGACTCGAAATACCGTGGTTCCCACGGCGGTAGACTCTTCCACGGAGACTGAGTAGGCTTCTTGTCCGAACTCGGGGGCGTTGTCGTTGATGTTTGTTTTGTCCTTGTCCTTGTCCGGCCAACCTGTGTTCCGCCAGATGAAAAAGAGGAGTGAGAATTATCATGAAAAATACAGTAAGCATAATTATAAAGTATAAAGTAATAAAGTATATGACACAGTCGTTCAAACCTAGACGTTATCAAAGACGAAACGGGAATGACAGAAAGCGATGACGCACTTGATAGATGGAAGCAATATTGTAAAAGCATCTTTAAGAAAGAAGAAACAGAAGAGGTAGAAACGGATGAAGGAAAGGAGTGGACAGAACCAACAGATTAACTTGAGGCTTTGCGTTCAGAGGTGGACATAAAAAGTCTAAAGGACTGAAAATCACCTGGCACTGATGACATCACTGCAGAGCTAATAAAAGCAAGTGGCGAAGCAGGCGTGGATATGTATCACACATTACGCAAGAAAATACGGAAAAGTGGATCATGGCCCATGGACTGGAAACGGGCCATACTTATATTAATACCGAAAAAGGTGACATACAATAATGTTCAAACCACTGGACTATATCCCTCAACAGCCATGCGAGCAAAAGTATGCTAAAAATCGTAATAAAGAGAATCACAACAAAATTAGAATGTGAAGTCAACAGAACACAAGCTGGTTTCCGGATGGAAGAGGAACAAGAGACCACATTTTCAACTTGAAGATGCTAAGTTAAAAATGCAGAGAATTCAACCACGACAATATGATCTGTTTCATTGATTATTTAAAAGCTTTTGATAATTTTTGTCATCAACAATTCTGGAAAACATTGATACACATGGGATTTGTCCAGAAAATTACATCACTTATCTGAAATGTATATGTTGGGCAAGAGTCTGCAGTGAGATTAGAGTGTGGTACCACATATTGGTTTCCAATCGGTAAGGGTGTGAGACAGGGGTGCATTTCCCCCCACCTATTCAGTCTACACTCAGAGAATATCACGAGACAGGTTGAGACTGATACGAGAAGCAAGTTCTTTAATGGATTGAAAGTGAATGGACAGAAGCTATATGAATTTAGATATGCCGACGACACAGCGTTGATATCCGATACAAAAGAAGTATTGAATAAATTGATAACTACTGTTAAATAGCACAGTTAAATGAAAGGATTGAAACTAAATGCAAAGAAGACTAAGATTGTGGATGTGAAGGGATGTTGAGAATCATCAGAAGTCATAGCAGATGGCGAGGAAATAGAACGAGTGGAAATATTGAATATATGGGGTCACTGATAGAAGCGGATGGAGTTGGGATGAAATAGATCAAGCAGAGGTTGGCAATGGCGAGTAAAAAGTTAACAGAGATTAAGAAGCTATCGAAAGCAACGAACAAAGATATGAAACTACGAATTCTCGGAAGCTGCACATTCCCAATTGCTACGTATGGATGCGAAACCTGGACTCTTAATAAGAACATTACTAAACGTAAAAATGCATTTGAAAACAAGTGTTATAGAAAGATATTACGAGTTTCGTGGATTGAACATAGAACTAACGAATCCATCGCAGATGAGCTTGGTGTTATACCCGGGACTTTGTTGAACTTTGTAAAGAAACAGAAACTAAGTT
>OZ023205.1:49180187-49197687 GCA_963995525.1 Escarpia spicata | reverse complement strand
TGTATCTTTAACCCTATGCGGGGTGTTTATCTCATTTGGCGAACAAATGTGTTTTCGGTGAATGAGATAGATACTCATGAATTGTTTATCTCACTTGCAATGCAATATTAGTGATTAGGCCTTCGTTGTCTCCGAATCAAAGATACATTTCCATAAAATTGGCACATAAATGTAGACGTATATAGTTATGCATGTGTTTGTGCATGCGCAATAGTTTGTTATATCGCCTACATCGCTTTCGAAATTCAGTTATGTTAAATGAGCATAACAGCCGACTGTAAGTAATAGTCAGGGAGCATGTGTGATCGCGTGGGAATGTAGTGGTGAAAGCAAACCATCAATGTAGATGGCTAAAGTGGACCCCAAAGAACAAGAAAACACTTCTCGGCAATGTGGGAGTCTGTTCAGGCACTTTTATGAGTGATTAAAAATGCGTGGGAGACACTTCACCTACACAGGATATGTTTTAATTTTGTATAACCAGTTTATTTCTCCTGTGAGGAAGAGTTGATCAATGGGAGCAAAACATGTATGGAACGTGTTTCGCTTAGACTCCGCGTTGCCATGGTAACAAATAAAATGTTTCTTTGTCATATCTACAATGTATGTTGTTATGTAATTATAACCGCATTTCTTAAATATTGATCAATTATATGCTTTATATTAATTTAAATAAATTGTTGAAAATGTTTTTTCGTTATAAATACTAAATCATAAAAATGTGTGCAACTTATTACAAATATCTTTTTGTAGTTATGTGGAGAACGTGATACTGAATACAACATTCTAAAAGTGACTATCCTGACATTTCTATTACCTGAGATATGGTGAATGCAAAACCATAAATAACATTTCCTGTAAATGGCAGTCAAAGATTGAACAACGGTATTTATTGCGTGATAGAAGCAAACTTTGTCCACAAATAAAAGTTATATAGAGGCATGTCGTTATTATAAACGTGAACTATCTTGATTGTAAATAAACAAAGCTATTGGAATATGGCGAAAACTCGGTTTCGGTAATTTATTTAAAAAAATCGTCGTTTAGGCAGTGTCTTCCCGTAAAGCGGCCCGCACAGCAAGGAGACTCGCTCGACCCGCCGTCGAGACGCGTTTTCGATGCGTTTTGACCGCGTCTCGACCATCTGCAATATTAGTGATTAGGCCTTCGTTGTCTCCTAATAAAAAATAAATTTCCAAAAAAATTGGCACATAAATGGATATATATATATATATATATATACGTATGCATATGTTTGTGCATGCGCAATAGTTTGTTATATCGCCGACATCGCTTTCGAAATTCAGTTGTGTTAAATGAGCATAACAGCCGACTGTAAGTAATAGTCAGGGAGCATGTGTGATCCCGTGGGAATTTAGTGGTGAAAGCAAACCATCAGTGTAGATAGCTAAAGTGGACCCCAAAGAACAAGAAAACACTTGTCTGCAATCTGGGAATCTCTTCGGTCATTTTTATGAGTGATTAAAAAATGCGTGGGAGACACTCCGCCTACATAGGATAGATTAACATTTTGGTAAGTATAACCAATTTATTTCTCCTGTGAGAAATGGTGACCAATGGGAGTAAAACATGCATGGAACGTGTTTCGCTCAGACCCCGCGTTGCCATGGTAACAAACAAAATATCTGCCACAATGGGAATATTGACTATACCTTGCGCACGGTCTCCTGTCATTACCAAATAAGATGAGATCATCATTCCTTCTTTGTAATATCTACAATGTAGTATCTTAAATATTGATAAATTATAAGCTTTATTTTAATTTAAATAAATTGTCGAAAAATCAATGTTTTTTTCATTATAGATACTAAACCAAAAAAATGTGTGTAAATTATTACAGATCTCTTTTTGTAGTTATGTGGAGAACGTGATACTGAATACAACATTCTAAAAGTGACTATCCTGACATTTCTATTACCTGAGATATGGTGAACGCAAATCCATAAATAACATGTCCTGTAACTGCTAGTTAAAGATTGAACAACGGTATTTATTGCTTGATAGAGGCAAACGTTGTCCACAAATAAAAGTTATGTAGAGGTATGTCGTTATTATAAAAGTTAACGATCTTGATTGTAAATAAACAAAGCTATTGGAATGTAGCGAAAACTCATTTTCGGTCATTGATTAAAAAATCGTCGTTTAGGCAGTGCCTTCCCGTAAAGCGGCGCGAACACCAAGCAGACTCGCTCGAGACGCCGTCGAGATGCGTTTTCGATGCGTCTTGACCGCGTCTCGAGCATCTCGGCTCGACGTGTCGCCTGCGAGTCTCGATGCAGCCCCGAGGTGATGTGCCCTCACACGAAGGAAAACACGGTGAAATAACCGCAGTCTCAGAAACGATGCAATGCTCCCCGTAGGTTGCACGAACATATATGCAGTAGGAGATACAGGTAACCACTTTGACTGTCGTTCTACGGCCACTGTGCAGTTGTATTGTATACTGTAGTTGTGAATGTACTCATTTGGTGGCCAAAATGAAGCGCCGATACGACAGTGGAATATGTTTTGACAATTACTACATTTTCCGTTGTAAACAATGGAGAATGTTATTCCTATAATGGCCAAAAAAGAAACACTCCGGGTATATAATCAAATCAAATCAAATTTTATTTTGCAACAACAACAAATAGCAATATAAGCGAATACACAAAACAATCGTTTAAAAAGTAATGTTGTGCTGCATGGGGTCACATGGCATGTTAGATGCCGTCTTCCAGTGACCTCACAAACATCAGTTTAAACTACCACACACATATACACGTGTTCGATAACTATATTCCAACGATGACCGTGTAACAGCGGATTGGGGGTCTGATGGAATGAATAATAATTAAAAAAACATGTTATAGAAAATCATTGTGTGAGATTTATCCGGATCCAACGTAGATTTAAAACACCTCTAACTGCACTCCACACATCTGGGATTTAGGTAATGTACATAGTTGAGATAGCTGTCTATATGTATTGTTTGCATAATAAAACTTTGATTTTTTTTCTAGTTTTAATGTTTTGTATCTCACAATCAAGACTATTCCATTTTTTTTAATAAAATTATGTTTAGGTAACCTCGATGAAAAACTATTCTGAGTTTCTCTGTATTGTCTAGTAAGTCTGATATTATTGGCTAAGTTCTTTTTGGTATATAATCTTTAAAGGATTTAGGCAGTGCATCGTGGTGATAGTCGTACATAAATAGTAACGCGTGCAAACTGTATATATCAACAAATTTAAGTATATTAAAAATAGGATTGATGTGACTTCTGTATCTTTGTTTACTAATTATTCGTTTTTATAAAATGTATAACTTCCTTACAGTATTTTCATTTCCCCCATACTTGTACACCGTAAGTTAAATGATTTTGAATTAAGGTAAAATATAGTGATTTTAAGGCATTATGTGGCAGAACATTTTTCATTCTATTAATTGCGAAAATTGCTCTAGATATTTTAGAACTGATTAAATTAATATGTTTATTCCATGTTAAATATTTATCAATATGTATTCCCAAGAACTTCACTGTTTCTTTTTTGTTATGTTTACCAACATGATTAATAACTTCCCTGTTTATTTTAATACAATTATTTACCTGGTATTTGGTGGACTAATACGTTGCACAGGTCCTATTAATGTTTGTATGTTGTTTATCTCAGGTGATATGAGTGGAAAAGGTCAAACATCCGATGTCCATTGGAGGCGGCTTGTGTATGTGTGTGTGTGTGTGTGCGTGCGTGTGCGTGTGCGTGTGTGTATGGTGTGAGTGCGCGCGCGTGCGTGCATGTTCTCACCGTCCATCCACCTCCGTCTGTTGTGAGGTCGCAGTAGACTTGCAGTGGCTGACCGCTCTGGTAGATGGTGTAGACGCCGTCTGTGTCCTCACCGCCATTCTCTATCTCTGCACAATTTGCTGGTAACAAATCGTCTACAAAAATGTCAAATCCTAGAGCGTTCTTGTTGATTTTCTTATTGCTCTTGTGTTAAACGTGTAGGGATTTCGTTGCAAAACTAAGTCATGCACTAAATGTTCACGACAAGAAACTTGTTTTACTTATGCCAATCCAACAAGTGGACCGTGTAATGTAAGCGCGCTGAAGCTAACGATCTGCGGCGTTTTCAGAAGAGGGCGATAATCACAGACAAAGTGTTAGCCTCGACGAACAAAGTGTGTGCTGGTTGATGAGCCGATATATGTAAGGTAGAAAACAGAATTGGAGAATTGATGTACTAGAGCGTCTGATGTGTCGGGCTAATAGTCTTCATGTTTGTTTCCTTTCGCCTGACTCTCTTCGTTTGTCCGTGCTATAATTCATTTCATCTTTACTCACTCGTTCCTTGTACCTTACGTCCGCCATTCATTTGCCATCCTTCCTTGTCTCCCAGTACCTCCCCTCCTCCATTCTCACTCCCATTCTCCCCAATTCCCTCGTTCCATCCTCCCTCTCCCATATATTTCAGTGACGTGCTTGCAAAGTAGTAATATTCAACTACAAATGTAATTTTTTGATGGTGCGTGTATTTGTTAAACCTTTGTCGAAATCGTCCCATAGTTTTGCATGGCATATGTTAATGTTAAAAGTGTACTCCAAGTGCAAAAAATGCGTTTTTATTTCAGTATTGATTTGGTAGAGTTACCTAGGCATATGTTTGTATGTAGGTCACACGATTACTTCAATTCTTGCTTATCTTTTTCTGTTTAACATATATACATATGGAGTGTTATATCCGATAATAGAAAGATTCATTCATTCATTCGTTCGTTCGTTCGTTCATAATACTAACTTTGTTCGGCACTGCACGTTCGAGGACCAACTTCCAGCAGACATACGACCAAAAAGCAGCTGGCGTAGAACCCAAACCGGGTCATTTTCTCAGAAGTTCTGCTTTTGTCAAATTGTGAATCCTTAAGTCGAGTCGCTGAAATCCTCACTCCGCTACCGCCATTGTAGCTGTGGCGACTTTAACTGTCCACGCCAAGGTCTGTCCTATATGTAATAGGGTATACTGCCTACGCGATTAATCACAAGTTTCGACACCCGTGCACGTCTTAACGTCTTCGTGGTCTCAGTTACTCGTAGTTAACTGTACGTTTATCACCGTTATTAGTTTATATTTAGCATTCTGGAATGACTCACCCGCGTAAACACCGTGACACGTCGTTCAATCAGCAAATGCTGTCGATCTATGTTTCTGTAAAATCTGCTGATGGTGCAAAAAATACTGTTGTTGTTGTTGGGATTTGCTTGTCCATTTCCGGACGTTGCAGCCTTGATGGATTGTTTATAGACAGCTCTTTCGTTTACCAGTCTCCCCACTCGCTAGACGTATGCTCCCATCCATTCCTCTATGTCCTTCTCCCATTGTCTCCTAGGTCATCCCCTGCTTCTGCTGCCTTTCACTTTTCCTTTCTAGAGATTGATGCCGTTTCACATGGCCGAAATAACTTAGTTTCTGTTTCTTTACAAAGTTCAATAAAGTTCCGGGTATAACACCAAGCTCATCTGCGTTGGATTCGTTAGTTCTACGTTCAGTCCACGAAACTCGTAATATCTTTCTATAACACTTGTTTTCAAATGCATTTATACGTTTAGTAATGATCTTGTTAAGAGTCCAGGTTTCGCATCCATACGTAGCCGTTGGAAATATGCAGATTCGGATAATTCGTAGTTTCATATCTTTGTTCGTTGCTTTCCACAGCTTCTTCATCTCCGTCAACTTTTTACTCGCCATTGCCAACCTCCGCCTGATCTCTTTTGTCCCATCTCCATCCGCTTCTATCAATGACCCCATATATTCAAAACTGTCCACTCTTTCTAATTCCTCGCCATCTACTGTGACTTCTGATGGTTCTCAACATCCCTTTACATCCATAATCTTAGTCTTCTTTACGTTTAGTTTCAATCCTTTCATCTCGCTGTGCTCTTTAACAGTAGTTATCAGCTTATCCAATCCTTCTTTCGTATTGGATATGAACGCTGTGTCATCGGCATATCTCAATTAATATATTTCCTGTCCATTCACTTTCAGTCCATTAAAATACTTACTTCTCGTGTCTGTCTCGACCTCTCTCATAATATTATATGTGTATAGACTGAATAGGTGGAGGGAAAAAATGCACCTCTATTTTCAAAAATACCAATTTATAAAAAACATTAGATGGTTTGCCGCGATGCTCCATGTTTATTCAATCAATCGGTCGCGTAAGTCAATTTCTTCTGCGGATCGTATGTTTGTGATCTTTGTATAGGGACCATAACTCGCCAATTTTATTTTATATTACATTCAAAGGATAAAAGAGGAAAACGTATCAGTGCATCTAGAGTACCTCTGTAATCTAGGATATTTCACTGAAGAATGTTCTTTCAAATACCAAGGCCAATGCAGAATTCGTAACATGTTTTACTGCCAACAGTCTGTCAACGCAAAGCTCGTACACGTTGTTATAACCGATAGTGTAATAATCGACTGATAATGTAATGCGTGCCTGATACTCTAATACATGCAATCAACCGATAATGTAATAAGTGCCCGATACCGTAATACAATCAACCGATAATGTAATAAACGTCCTGTCCGGTACTGTACTATTCTGGACCGATAATGTAATAACACAGAAATTTCGTGTGGACTTAGTCGATTTCGTGGATTTTGTGGATTTCGAGGATTTCTTAACTTAGTCCATTTCGTCCGTTTCTTCCATTTCGTCAATTTCGCAATTCTTCAGATGAGTTTATAATCAGAACATGCGCAGTCGCCCTTCACATTGACGCGAAAATAGTCACAATACCTGAAATAAACACATTGTGACACAAATTGCAAACTGACTTGTCTAGCAGCTACACCACCTCTCTGTCTCCTTGCATATCTACAATGATAATCCTGTTATGTTTTTAGTAATGATCTTGAGCGTAATTATGATAAATTAAAGAGTAACAATTTCCACTCAGATAGAAACAATGCATTTTATTTCGTAGTATTCTGTCAACGTAAACTGTTGATAAATTTACTACCCTAGGGTAAGTTCTGACATCACTACATTGTAAGCCTAATTGCCAGAATTACGGACATTACAAATACGGATCACATAATTGCGTCAAGATAATAAACTGGCTTTGCCATCATATTCGCAGATAAAATAAAGATAACATGGAGATCACATAATTACACAAACGACTAAAATTATATTGTCGACATTATTCGAACATAAATTAACGATATGTGCATCACAAAATTAAGTATAAAAACTAAGTAATGAAAATAATAATTTTGTCATTATTGGCAAATTCATGTCTGAAATTAAACAAGGTCACAAAGTGACGAGATTACTATTGCTCTAGTCGTGCATCAATTGAGACAAAACAAAAACAAAAAACAACGTCGTCATGAACTTAACGCACACTAAACTACGTGGATAGACAGCACACATTATAATAAAAAGATATTGCTCTACAAATGATAGGCATATATAGTTGAAATATCAATTATTGGAAATTATCACAGTAATAGCAAACAATATCTTTGCTCTCCTTGAGAAAAAACGAACTGATTGTTCCTAAAACGCATCATCACCATGGCCTGATCTGATCACGTGCGTCGCCAACAAATATCAGTTACCCTATACCAACCGAGAGACTCGACTGCCAGAGAGTGCCAGGCGTCGTACCGTTGGAAAGTTCCTGACAACAACTCTCGTACCCGACAAGCCTCCCGCATCAGTCTTCTGATGCTTACAGTATTGTCACAATCAGAAGCAAAGTTCAAAGCTACTGATCTGATAAATTAGACGAAATATGTAATCGCGTGGTCGAGAAAAACCGGTTTGTGGGGTGAAGAGCTGCTAATTCCCTGAAAGTTACAAACACGCGATTTATGGTGCCTAGCATTGTCAAATCAGATGCGAGTGTCATATGTATGATATGTGAAAATATCTCGTTCGGGAATAGTGGCGGATTGCTCATTAGATCATCATCATCATCACCATCATCTCTGTGTAGTGTTTCGCTGCGAGTAATTTCAACAACTTCGTGACTTGTTCTAATCCTGTCATCGTCACCATCATCTCAGTCCGGTAAATCGTCGATCTTTAATTTAACGTAAACTAACCTACCTTAAATATGTTCCATAGACGCGGAAACAGAGGACAGGCATACGGTTCTGCCTACACCGCATTAAATGTGAGCGTGAATGTTTGTTTTTGTGGCGAGAATCAATGGCGGGTGGAAAGGTAAATTTTATGAGACGATTAATGTGTATTTTTGTGGACTGTGAAAGGTGTGTGTAATTGGAGGGTAGACATATTGTATTATACCCCCCCCCCCATAATAAGAAGCGTGGTGACAAAAAGAAATTCCGAAGTACCCCCCCCCCCCCCCCCCCGTCTTCGGATGTAATAATTTGAGCGGAGACAGTGGAGAGAAGCTGGAGAAGGTAAATTGACAGCAGCGGCACCACGTAAAAATAAAATGTTGAACAGCACTGTCCCCCCCCCCCCCCGTGTTTGTTCGCATGCTATGAGTTCACAGCCGAGACAGCGGGGAAGGTGGAGTTACAGCGGCGCAGCGGCGAAACATATTCAATAGCCCCCCTCCCTCTCCTCACCGCTTCCCCCCTCTCCCCCCTCTCCCCCTCTTGTCTTCCGATGTCACAGTCGACGAGCCAACCGAGGCAGCCACAAAGAAGATGTGAAGGTATGCGGCGGCGAAAATTGTTCAGTGGTGCTGAAGCTCCGTTTGCCCACCACCCAATGTGAATTTTGTTCCCGCGTCACTGTTCTTTCTCGTTGTCTACTTACCCCCTTCCTCTGCCCTCTCACCACTGTCTACTATCCCTCCTCCTCTGCCCTCGTCATCACTGTCTATTATCCATCCTCCTCTGCCCTCGTCACCACTGTCTACTATCCCTCCTCCTCTGCCCTCGTCATCACTGTCTACTATCCCACCTCCTCTGCCCTCGTCATCACCGTCTACTAACCCTCCTCCTCTGCCCTCGTCATCACCGTCTACTAACCCTCCTCCTCTGCCCTCGTCATCTCCGTCTACTAAACCTCCTCCTCTGCCCTCGTCATCACCGACTACTAACCCTCCTCCTCTGCCCTCGTCCTCACCGTCTACTAACCCTCCTCCTCTGCCTTCGTCATCATTGTCAACTATCCCTCCTCCTCTGCCCCCGTCATCACCGTCTACTAACCCGCCTCCTCTGCCCTCGTCAGCACTGTCTATTAACCCTCCTCCTCTCCCCTCGTCATCATTTTCTACTAACCCTCCTCCTCTGCCCTCGTCCTCACCGTCTACTATCCCTCCCCCTCTGCCCTCGTCATCACTGTCTACTATTCCTCCTCATCCTCTCCCCTCGTCATCACTGTCTATTAACCCTCCTTCTCTGCCCTCGTCATCACTGTCTACTAACCCTCTTCCACTGCCCTCGTCATCACTGTCTGCTATTCCTCCTCCTCTGCCCTTTTCATCACTGTCTATTAACCCTCCTTCTCTGCCCTCGTCAACACTGTCTACTAACCCTCCTCCTCTGCCCTCGTCATCACTGTCTGCTATTCCTCCTCCTCTGCCCTCGTCATCACTGTCTAATAACCAATTACTGTGTGGGATGGGCGAAGTTAATAGCTGTGGAGATGTACCTGAGGCTCATGCACGGCTTTGTTCCCCGTAGATCCTAACTAAACCGCTGTAGGCTTAATCATATAATCAAGTTAGTGTAATTACTGGCTGGATAGATCTAGGTTAGTAAAATGAAACATATATTTTGATGTATTAGTTCATAAATATATACATACAGTGAGGTCGTCGATGTAATCGTTGAGAGCTTAACCGTAACCATAAACAAGCCGAGCAATTACCAACCCCAACCATACCTGACTCCATCCAAAACTAACTATTATAATAATCTTAACACTAATTAATAATGACATGTCACACTAACTATTTATTCCCGTCATGTGTATTCGTTCCAGCTACTATCCTAGCCCCAATCATAACTGACTCCAATCATAGCTAATAATACTAATCTTAACCCTAATTAATAATGGCATTTCACATTAAGTATTTATTCTCGTTCGTCGTCTGATTGGTTGGAACAATTACCCTTACTCCAACCACAGGTAATGGTAATAACCTTAACCTAATTAATAACGCCATCTCACACTAACTATTTATTCCCATCGTCTGATTGATTATAACGATTATGCAATATGCGTCTCATTGGTTATAATGACTATGTTATATATAATTCTAAACCACCACGATTGACACCAATCATAACTAATAATAATCTTAACAATAATTAATAAATATTTATTCCAGTCGTCTGATTATCGTACTAACTATTTATTCCCGTCGTCTGTGTAGTTTCAACGATTAAGCTATAATTCATCTCAACCTCAGCGAGAACTAATTCAAACCATAGCTAATTATAATAATGACATTAAACATAATTAATATTTATGCCATTTACAGTAGTTAGTTATTTCCGTTGCCTTGTTGGTTCCAACGATTACGAACTCGATCCTAGGCTAGTGTATAGAATGATTCTAATGTAATTGGCTTGTAAAATATACTGACAGTAGTGTTTTTAAATCGGGTAGTGTTTTGATGCATACGTAGTGGTAGTGTTTTGAACATAACAGTAGTGTTTTGAGAGTACTCTCAAAACACTACGGTAGGGTTTTGAAAGTACGCTCAAAACACTACCGTATAGTTTTCAACGGGGTAGTGTTTTGAGCGTCCTACACCGGTCCGCACCTAACAGTTAGAGACAAGATACAGGCTTGTGTTTTGTAATATTTTGTAAATATTACTATCACGACTGTCATGTACCAAGGCATCCCGTCAGGTGACGGGCATTTTTGCTTGTGATGATAATCATGGTTGATATGTCGTCCTAGTCAACGTTAATAAACAAAAGAAGTATAATATTATTCGTTTCTGATAAATCACAACACGCCATTGTCCATGTAGAATACAGTTCCTCCCCACTTATTTTAGCGTGCTGTTATTATAACGGAATATACATATAGTATTATTATATTTGCGGTATTGTTGTTGCATTCCTATTCGAAAATAGATTTATCGATCATAACTCACGATGGCACAGTTCTTTAGTTACTTGAGGTTGATACTGAAATCACTTCACGTAAATAACTCGATTGATGTTCACGCGTTCCCGCACAATATATCAAATGACCATCCCATACCACTAAACGGCTATCTTCAACAGGTTAACAATGCTGGATACTATTTCAAACGGCCTTCACTCCTACGACCAATCGTGCGGTGTTGTTTGGCAGGACACTCACCTAAACATGTCCTATTATTTGGCCAAGTTAACAGTAGTTCTGGTCAAGAACAGGCGCACAATGTCTCGTTGGTTTGGTACCCGTTGCGTATCCCGGATATATTCAGTTCAAACCCAAGCTGCTTTTTGAGAGAAGGTTACACCGAGTTTAACACCATATTAGCTAATCAAATTCAGCACGTACGCCAACCCGAACAGTAAGCGAGACCGTCAAGTTATTGAAAACTTTTGCAGTCCAATCAGAAGTTAACGCCTGACTTGTGGTTCGACTAGCCGTTCCGATATGTTGTTCTCTAGCATTGCTGTTTAAATAGATGCCTGTCCGTCTGATACTGCGTGGCATGAACGATCACGGGACATACACACTTCTGCAGTTGTGTTATAGTTACATCTTCTGTTATTGCTGTTGCAATCGCCAGAACTGATTGTGAGAAACCTGCGTCATTATTTTCGTTGCCGTAATATAGATGCTAAGTGAGCGGCTCCTTGGTTCTGACAATGTGATAGTCTTGCGGGGTTTTAGCCAACAAGTACGTTTTTCATAACGTTATCGCCAAGTTGGCGCTGAGTGTGCCCAATGCCAGGATAGTTACTGTTCTGTGTGGTTCTTTTACGTCCCAAATTGGGACTTGACCGATATTAACGAGATTTCCGAGTCACGCTTGATAGACACAGTCTATAATGATGATATACCATATGTATCGATCATGCCTGGCCCGGGTGTTGAACTCACAACAATTTAAAGCAACAAGGGTGTGCAAACATGACAACACCGCGACCCTCTTTTCCGCAAGACGCTCTGACGTCGCACAACATACGACGCTCAACGGCAGGATAAGAATATGTAATACTAATACAACTGCAGAAGATTGTATGACACGTGATCACCTTTGTCATGCGAACCGCCATACATACTGGTCGTGTAGCCATGTTTCTGAAAAACACGAGACTGCGTGCATGCATCCTTGCGCGCCAGTGGACGCTGTTGATTACATAGATATCAGTACCCCCTGGCAGATCGCTTGCTGAAACTCGGATTATAAGCTGAGCCAATATCACTTGCAGCAAATTCCAGTGGTCTTCTGGGTGGTCTTCGTGGACTGTTTGGGCAGCAGACGTAAAATTATTAGGACGGACGGGTGTCTACTCTGTTCTCACGGGTCGTACGGCGTAATCAAAAGGAATTTCATTCAGCTAACTTTCATACATTGCGTAGGAGATCTGCCAGAGGTAGTGTACGTAATCACAACCCAGGCTTGCGAGGATGGGTACACACATGCACACATACACACACACATACACACATACACACATATACACACATACACATACACGCACATACACACATACATGCACACACACATACACACACATACACACACACACACACACACATAAACACACACACACACATACACACATACACACATACACACACACATACACACACACACATACACAATTACACACATACATAAACACACACACATACACACACATACATACACATACATATACACGCACATGCACACATACATGCACACACACACACACATACACACTGTCACACTGACACACACACACACACACACACACACACATACACACACACATACACACACATACACACATACATAAACACATGCACACACATACACCCATATACACACATACATATAAACACACACATACACACATACATACGCACACATACGTACACATCTAGGCACATACACACACATGCACACACATGCACACACATGCACACATACACATGCACACATACATACAAACATACATACATACACACGCACAGACACACACACATACACACACACATATACACACATACACACACGTAGACACACATACATACACACGTACACACTTGTACACATACACACACATAGGCACACATACATACCTACACACATACACACATACGCATACACACACTCATACACACCCATACACACACATACACACACACACACACACACACACACACACACACACACACACACACACACACACACACACATACATACATGCATACATACAGAGAGAAAGACATACTGACAGACAGACAGACAGACAGTCAAACAGACATGCATATATACATACATATATACATACATACACGCATACACGCATACACGCATACACGCATGCACGAATGCACGAATGCACGCACGCACTCATGCACGAATGCACGCATGCACCCATGCACGTATGCACGCACGCACGCACGCACGCACGCAAGCGTACACGCATACATAGATACATAGACACATAGATACATAGATACATAGATACATAGATACATGCATAGATAAATAGATACATAGATACATAGATACTTATATACATATATACATATATACATAGATACATAGACACATAGATACATACATATATACATACATAGATACATACAAACATACATACATACATGCATGAATGCACGCATGCTCGAAAGCACGAATGCACGCATGCACGCATACATAGATATATACATAAATACATAGATACAAAGATACATAGATACATACATAGATACATAGATATATAGATACATAGATACATAGATACATAGATACATATATACATAGATACATATATACATAGATACATATATACATAGTTACATAGATACAGACATACATAGATACATATATACATATATACATAGATACATACATAGATACATAGATACAAATATACATAGATACATAGATACATAGACACATAGATACACAGATACATAGATACATAGATACATAGATACATAGATACACACATACATAGATATATAGATACACAGATACACAGATACACAGATACACAGATACACAGATACACAGATACACAGATACACAGATACACAGATACACAGATACACAGATACACAGATACACAGATACACAGATACACAGATACACAGATACACAGATACATATATACATAGATACATAGAAACATAGACGCATACACGCATACACGCATACACGCATACACGCATACACGCATACACACATACATACATACATACATACATACATTCACACATACATACGCACATACATACGCACATGCACACGCACTAGACACCGTTGGTCACTTTTACCATGTGTAAACTATTAATATCTAGCAATGGAAAAAAATATAATAATATTATTATGTACGTTATATATATTATTATATATATTATATATTATTATATTAACAGAGCCAATGGTCTCCGTCTACAACCAACTGCGTTGCATTCTAAAAAAGAGGTTACCGACCTGGGGAAAGTGGTTGGGTTGGAATGTTGCCTAAGAGAAAGACTGGTGAGAAGCCGTATGGGATGCACAGGCCACTTAGCAAGGATGAATGCAAACAAACTTGTAAAGAGAGCAGAGGCGGAACAACACCAAGAACGCAGGAGAAGGGGAGGCCACAACTGAGACGGGAGGACTGTGTGAGGAGGGACATGAGACGTTCGGGTGATGATGAAAGATGCACGAGACAGGGGCTGCTGACAGGAAGTAATGGGGAAAAAGAACAGAGCGAGTGGTTCTAGGAAATAATGAACACTCCCGCTTACTACTTACATATCTACAATAGACGCTCCCCGTAACCGGAAGCCTCCGGGCCGCGATTGACTGTATTCCACCATACCAGTAACAGCTTGTTTGATTATTGTATTATTAGACCGGATTTACTATTAAATACGTGATTAAATGCAAGAGAACTTCGTTCTTCTTTATAATCAAACACTGCCGAGACGGCGCAGATAATTACGGGACGGCTATTCGATGGAGAAACTGGTAAATAGACAAATTTACTGAATACCGTTGGCAGCCATCAGCAGCCGTCTGCAGCCGCTAGAATCCGTCGGCAGCCGTCGACAGCCGTTGACAGCCGTCGGAAACTGTTGGCAGCGACAGCAAGCTGCGCAACTATTGATAACATTGAAGCCCTACGGACTCTGCCATTCAACTGTCTAGAGCCAGATAACACTGCAAACATGGTGATTGAGGTTGCGTGCCCATTCCCAGGATGTGACCACGTATCACGGAACGACGACGCTGCAATAGTAGTCGAGCTCCTAAAGATTCATGGGTTGACACACTACATTCATGCCGCGGCGACACCTGGTGGGAAAATGGAAAAGCTCAGACGCCCTACCGTATCTTTAGCTGGTACGTCAGAAACCTGGGCATACTTTGAAACCAGGTGGGGCGAATATCGAGATGGCACACGCCTCCGGGGAGACGACATCGTTGTTCAGCTATTGGAGTGTTGTGATGACGAACTGAGACGGGACCTCACTCGTTCAAACGGAGGTTCCATGGTCGGAGGCACCGAGGTAAACGTGTTAGCGGCGATGAAGGCACTCGCGGTACGCAGCGAGAACATCATGGTAGCACGGTACGCATTACATGACATGCGCCAGGGACGCGAGGAACAAATTCGATCATTCTACGCCCGAATCAAGGGTCAAGCTGACACCTGTGATTGCCGAATCAAGTGCACCTAAGCAGAGTGCGACGAGATGGTCGACTTCGCCGGCGAAATATTGCGCGACGTACTCGCTCGCGGTATCGTGGACGACGAGATTCAGTTGGATTTGATAAGCGACCAGAACCAAAAGATGAAGATCGAGGAGATGATTAAGTTCGTCGAGGCGCGTGAGTCAGGCAAGCGATCGGCATCGCGCCTGCTGGATACCCCGAGTGTGAACGCGGCGAGTAGTACATACCGCCGCAATAAGCAACATGAAATGCGAACCAGGGACGCGGCGACAACTAAGCCGATACCTGGTCCGAAGCCCAAACATACGTTCGACCTCACGGCATTGTGTTGGTTCTGCGCGGAGAAGGGCCACGGTAAGAACCCGCCGTGGAGCATAAGGAGAAGCCAATGCCCAGCGTACGGCAAGCGATGTGGTAAATGCAAGAACATGAACGCGCTTGCCTCGGCAAGGCGTACGCCCGCCTGCCGACTGATACCGTCGAGACAAGTGACGAACAGTCCGCGGCCTTCGAACTGTGCACGATGGTAAAGACGGTCCTCCCGGACGATCACGCATCACTATCGGATATTCTATGGGGTCACACTCACCCCGACGCACTGCTTTTGGTCAGAACACACGAACCAGACGACGATGATTCGGAACTACTTACACACCGTGACGCCACCGGGATACTGGGATCGGTGACATGGGATCGCGTGAGAGAGGCCACCGCGAGCAACCCCGACATACACTTACACACTGAACTGATCGAGGACGGCATGCCGAAGACTCGGAGCGAGATGCCATTGCCCATCCGACAGTTTCACCAGTACCGACACGAGCTGTCGACGACCGACGGCGTAGCCATCTATAAGGATCGCATCATCATCCCACCCGCGCTACGACACGCCGTGCTGGCCGCCCTACACGCAGCACACCAGGGCGTGTCTATGATGAGGGCAAGAGCTGAAACATCGATATTCTGGCCCGGTATGACAGAGGACATCGCCAAGGTCCGCAACGAATGCGAGCACTGCCATCGTATGGCCCCGTCCCAGCCAGCCGCGCCGCCCACCCGGCCCATATTACCCGTCTACCCGTTCCAGGCGATATGCTCCGACTTCTTCTCGTACAAGGGCGTGCAATACGTAGTAGTTGTCGATCGCTACTCGAATTGGCCCATCATCGCGAAGGCATGGGCAGGCGGGGCTGGCCTGGTTAACATTCTGAGACAGACTTTCGTGACCTACGGGACACCGGAGGAGCTTGCATCGGACGGCGGTCCAGAATACACATCGACCGACACCCGCCAGTTCCTACGCACATGGGGCGTGAATCATACGCTGTCCTCAGTCGCCTTCCCCCATAGTAATTGCCGCGCGGAGGTCGCTGTTAAGACAATGAAGCGCTTGATAACGGACAACACCGGCGGGAAGGGCGATCTGGACACAGATGCAGTACAGCGAGCGGTCTTACAATACCGCAACACGCCAGACCCAGACACTAAGATATCACCAGCAATGTGTGTATTTGGTCGCATGATACGTGACTTCATCCCGGTGATCCCCGGCAAGTATCTCCCCCACGACACCTGGCGCGACACACTACGTGCCCGCGAAGACGCACTCCGCAAAAGGCACATCAAGACGCACGAGTACTGGAGCGAACACACCAGG
>OZ023205.1:49055187-49175187 GCA_963995525.1 Escarpia spicata | reverse complement strand
CTGGAGAAAGTCTTATTGGATCGAATGTCATCCTTCCTAATAACTAGTTGTAACCAGTTTGGCTTTAAGAGTAAGCTGGGTACTAATATGTGCATAAATGTTTTAAAGGAGATTGTTGATAATTATAAATGTATAAATGGGTCTATGTTCATGGGGTTCCTTGATGCCTCCAAGGCCTTTGATAGAATAAAACACTCTACGTTATTTAAAAAGTTCATTGACAGACAAGTGCCAGGTTATATTGTTAGAATTATGATATATTGGTACACAAGGCAAACTATGTTGGTACGTTGGTCTGGAATTTTATCCGATAGGTTTAATGTGACAAAAGGTGTAAGACAAGGTGGAATACTTTTTCCATACCTGTTTAATGTTTATTGTGATGACTTAAGTAATGCATTTACAAACTGTCGAACCGGCTGCTGTATATGTGACTTAACTATTAATTACCTGATGTATGCAGATGACCTGGTGATATTCTCACCTTCCAGTGTAGGCCTGAGGGAATTATTATCAACCTGTGAAATTTATGGTATGAGACATGAAATAAAATGTAATCATAGGAAAAGCATGATACTGAGAAGTAGAGGAAAGTATATGTAGGATGTTTGCCCCCTCGCATTTAAGTTAAATGGGGAGGACATAAAGGAGGTCAGTAGTATAAAATATCTAGGCCATATTATTTGCAATGCTGCTAAAGATGACAAAGATATAATGCGTCAGTATCGCCAGTTATATGCACGTGGTAATGTTTTACTCAGGACATTTTATATGTGCACTGATGATGTAAAAATTAAGCTGTTCAATACCTTTTATTCATGTAATGTACACATCCCAACTATGGTGAAATCACAATGCTTACAGTATACACAAATTACATGTTTGTTATAACAATATGTTCAGAAGACTACTTCAATTACCGAGACATTGCAGCGCATCAGGCATGTTTGCAGAAAGACTTGTTCTGGACTGTAAAGCAGTCATTCGAAATCTTGTTTATAAATTTATGAATCGTTTCGACAAATCAAAACCTATCTGGTAGTAGCCATACTAGGTACGGATATCAGGTGGATCTCCAGGATTAGAAGGCGATGGGTTAAGTCCATGTATGGACACAACGACCTTCTTTAGGAGCAGTGCCAGTTGTACTGTTTTCATATTTTTATTTGTATTATGTTTTTTCTTGTATATGTTTACCTTATGTATTATATAACGTGCTTCTACTATCACTTTAACAGTGGTAGGGGTATATGGACCGATATATGTATCACTATATGTATTTGTATCTGAAATAAAGCATTGAATTGAAATTGAAAAAAAATAATCTCCAACACTATGCCAGGGCTCGACATTAACACAGGTCCACTTGTCCGGAACAAATAATTTACCAATGTCAGAAAAGTTCATTGTCCAGGACACATATCTGATGGGACAAGACACAAGTTGATTGAGTCACAATATCAACAGGGCTTGAAGTTGCTACTGCCTCGTTGCATTTGCATCTTTCACCTGTGAATAGATAAATTGCTTTAGTTGCAGTGTGCAATTTCGAACATGTCCATTGATTATTGTCGAGCCCTGAGCGACTGACATTTTAGTCATTGTGTTGTTATATTAAGGGGCATTAGCCATAACATAAATTGTGCATGATGCCACTTTAATTGCTTTGACCCTCCTTACAGTCTACTTCAGCAAAATATTGACAATTGTACCAAGTGAAAGATGACTTTGCCTAAAGCTATAGGTGCAAAGTCCTATGCCGCCGCCCCTGTACTGTCCACCCTTATATCACTTAGTGATTTTGGCCACCAGCAGAAAGGGGCAACTCTTAACTAACTAGCTAACAGTTTTTTATTTGTTTAAAGTTTAGTCTGTGAAATAATGTGTGCCTATGCAAAATTCAAGATAATAATATAATTAATATATTAGATAGGCTAATTATTTTTTGAATTTCTTCTAACGTGAGAGTGGGTGGAAAATTGGAATGTGGAGTTAGTTGTCAGTGTATTTTACAATACTTTATTAAATGATAGATGTGCTACCAATTCTGATTATATAAATTGATAGGTACATTTTTTTCTCCTAGCTGGGAGACTTCAGTCAGGTGCAGACTGCCTACACCGAAGCCCTGCAGACATGTTCTCAGCCAAATCCCAAACTGCA
Source organism: Escarpia spicata (assembly GCA_963995525.1). Classification (NCBI taxonomy): domain Eukaryota; kingdom Metazoa; phylum Annelida; class Polychaeta; order Sabellida; family Siboglinidae; genus Escarpia; species Escarpia spicata. The sequence continues at coordinate 49,173,024 of OZ023205.1, read as the reverse complement.
ACAATCACTGGCCGAATTCTTCATTGACCTTGGCCTCCTGTATGCAGCAAGGTTAGATGCACGGCTTGTTTTAGATCCTACACAATTTCTCAATACAGTGTACATACTTGATGAAATTGTGACATGAGTCATGTTGGTGTTTTGCTGTATTGTTTTTGCTAGTTTAGCTTACACTTGCTAGCTGCATTTATTTCAATCTACATTGAATTCAGTACAAAATGGTATAAGATACATATCTGTGCTACGCATATTTGTTCAAGTCTTGTTGTTGTAGTGAAACTGTCATTACCAAGGACAGTAGCTATTTAATTAGTTATTTCAAACAGAAGATTTCACATATTTACGCCTGCATTTGTTGTCATGGTTAGCACCAATCAGACTGTAGCTAATCCGCTATATCGTCTTCTAAAACATGAAATATGGCATATCGGTATTTCGTTCGCCAATTTAAGGCTTAATACCAGTTGGTATAAGACTATAAGATAAAAACAAAGACAGTAATGAGTAACTTTGCATCGCAAAAAACATCATATTAAAAATATAATGGTAACATCTACTTGTAACACAAACTATGGTTTATTTCCTTGTCTAGGCTGATGTTGGAACAACTGTTGCACACTCTGGAGGAGAAATACCTAACTACACACAGCACCATCGTCTATGGTCCATTCAGTCAGTCACGAAAGTTGAAGTGCCAACATACAAATGTATTCAAGTGAAATGAACCGAGAAATGTTTTACCTATAAAGTTTGACAATAAGTGGAACTGAAGTAATAATAAGTTATAATATAAAAAATAATAAGTTATAATAGAAAAAATGAAAGTATGATATAATATTATAATAATAAGACGTTTTATTTTTCAACATAACAACTATGGTGTATATATATACAATGTTTGTGGCACATGAATACATATTATGTCAGAAAAAGGGGTATTCTGAAGAAAGTTTTTATAGTTGTATACCCCTGAACAAGTTTCGTTTGGTATTACATAGTATACAATTTAGTATGAGACAGTACAGCATAATCTTCACATTGATGTTTGGTGTGAAATATTGCACGAATACCCGGTAAGTGAAGACAAGCACTGGCATTATTAGTCTATAAATTAATAATGAACATTCAAATAGAGTACATTATATTGTACATTTTTGAATTTTAATACTTTGTTCACTGAACACCAGACATTGTGGGAGGTAACATATAGGTATCTGCGGGATATATATATTAGAGAGTGTCTGCAAGCACCCCAATCTCGACTCCCTATCCTGATCGGCATATGGATATGGAGTCAAAATCAGGGCACTTGCAAACACTCCTTATTATCCCATGGGTGACCTGCGCACAACAAACAGCAATTAATATAACCAAAACACAACTCTAAGCTATGAATCCTTCCAGATACATAAATAGTTTTTTGTCCTGCAATGTGTATATGTAAGGAATAGGTTCGTTTTAGTTATCAAAAGGTGTTGCACAACCTTGGAACAGTCTGTGAGAAGCAGAACAACTTTGAGCAGGCACTTCAGTTCTAAAAGAGGCTGTCTGCAGACAGAACAGGGTCGTGACTCAAGCGCAGAAGAAGCTACAGGTGGGTGGGGACAGCCCGTATTTCCTCAAGTTACCATTAGATGCACTAGTAAAAATGCCTCTCCCTGGACAGGATAACTTGGTAGTTCATACTTGACAGTTGTGATAGTAATATTTACCAAATGTTAGAAAACACATATGCAGCAATACTCGTTGCATGTTCAAAATGACGAAGGTTGGAGTGAAATTGAAGTTCACATCCACCGATACGACCTAGTCGTGATAGTGTAGAATTGTCAAATAATATTTGTATTGCTATGACATTGGCATGACCTGGTAAACGTATATATAAACATATATAAACATACATGCATATACCTGCTCGATTATAGTTAGATTCTATTGTAGGATGGTCAGTCGTAGCTGCCACGGTCTGTCGTAGCTGTCACTGTCTGTTGTAGCTTCCACGGTCTGTCATAGCTGCCGTGGACTGTCGTAGCAGCTATGGTCTGTTGTAGCTGCCATGGTCTGTTGTAGCTGACGTGGTCTGTTGTAGCTGCCATGTTTTGTTGTAGCTGCCATGGTCTGCTGTAGCTGCCATGATCAATTGTAGCTGGCATTGTCCATTGTAGCAGCCATGATCTGTTGTAGCTGTCATGGTCTGTTGTAGCTGCCATTGTTTGGTGTAGCTGACATGGTATGTTGTAGCTGATAGAGATGGTACCTTTTTGCTGACAGGGATGGTCTGTTATAGCTGACGGGAGGTTTGCTGGGTGAAGCGACGGTCCTCTATCTCATGGACAATATGACAGAGGCGAAGAAGTTCCTCGTGAGGGCGCGGGAACTTGCGACAGACGTCCTGGGACCACGACATCACTACGTCGCCGCCATCATTAATAAGGTAATAGGTCGTGTAATAAGTTCGCAACATCGAAAATCCACATACATGTACATTTCTCTTGTAGTAATGATACATTTATTTTTAATAACATCTTTAAAAATGGCAATTGTACGTACACTCCTTAAAATTTTACAAGGATTTTTTTCTATTATAAATTAAATAAAAGTTGAAATTAATTGACAGGGTGGCTCCTATGACGGTGACAAAATATAGTCTTAGTAGGAGTCTGCCATCCCTTATGAATCATCTCAGAATATCGATGTCCGATATCACACGAAATTACTTTCATGTGGCTTCAGCCCTTCAGGTTTCTAGATCAGATATTCTGTTGTACTGTGTCTGGGACAAATAAGTACTTCCTGTTCCTGTCGTGTTGTTGTTGTCACAACAAAAATTGCAAGAGCCACAACAGAAGGCTCAGTTTCTAAATATGGAGACACATAATACAATATGTTTTTGCTTTCCAGCTTGGGCAGTTGTCATACAAACAAGGTCGCATCGACGAAGCTCTCGGCTACTTCCTACAAGACCTCAATCTAACGCACAGTGAAGTGGGTACATCCCACCCCCGAACAGCGAGCATTCTCAATGATATAGCGCTCGTTTATGATGACAAGAACGATCGTTTTGCTGGCCAGCTCTACGAGGCGGCTCTAACGATTCTCCTCGATGTGTTTGGCCCATCACATCCAGATGTCGCCACTGTCAGGCACGTACAGCGCAGAATAACAGTTCTGTGTGCGCAATTGTCTGTGTGGTGTTCTGTGTGTAACTCTGTGTTTATATAAATTCTTATATAAAGTATGTTCATTGTACCTTTATCTAAGACAGGGGTATTTTCTAAAGCAATCATAAAAATGCACAATCAAATGTTTTCTGTCTCATTATTTTTAGCATAATTTACTTTATACCTATGGGACCAATCTCTGTTTAGTTTAGCCATAGTCCGTTCCGTTTTTATTACAGGTTCTAATTTAATATATCAGCTGCAATTTGCTGATTACAAAACTAAAATAAAATTTGTATGTACTTATGATACGGTCGAATGTGTAACATAATGTATTATTTTATATTGCCAGTGTTGTGTTATTAATATTGGTGAATCATCTCGACATAAAACAGTGCAGGCCCAGAACATGGATTCAAAATTGTTCCATTAACAATAACAATAATACATAATAATTATAATAAATATATATATATATATATATACATATATTGTGCAGTTTCCATGACATTAAATATGTTAGATGCCTATATAGTGTGAGGCCAATGTAGATGACAAGCCTACTATGCTTATCATATTTCTTCTATTAAGCGTGCATTATCTCTTTGGTAGCGACCTCCAGTGCCAACATTGACTGTTGAATCCATCATTGTAATTTAATGTCACGCTAGACTCAGAGCTGAATGATTAAACAAATATTGAAAGGTTCAACTAAATTATCAGATTTTACGGTGTTCTGATATCCTGATGCTCACATACGTGGATACATAAGTCGCTTGCCAGTTACGTCTGCTGAGATTGCTGTACCCAGGAACCCCAGAAAATGGGTGAACATGTACACCCCAGTACGCTTAGCGGAACGCAAAATCTGACATATTTCCGAGTCTCAAATATTTGTTAAGCGTATGGTATGTTTAATAGAACGAATATGTTATGTATGTTTTGGTTATGGACATGAATTGTACGAGGGTGATCCGCTAGAGTGACGGGTTGTTTGGTTATGGCAGGTACGACCTGGGTGCGTTCTACTTTGCTACCAACTCGTTCGCTCATGCCTAGTTCTAATTCGGCGAGGCGACACGCATCCACAAGACGTTCCTCGGACCCACTCACCCCGACACAGTCGACTCCCAGAAGTCTCTAGATGAGATGTCGGCCTTCATGCAGTAACGCTGTGGAGCGCAGTGGTGCTTCGGACTCTCGACCGAGAGAACCCGGGTTCGAATGTTGTGCGGCAGTGTCGAACCTTGGGTTCATACATTCTACGTTGCCCCAATTCACTCAGCTATATGAATGAGTGCCTGGCTATATACAGTGGTAGATATTTATAAACAAATAGTCTTGATGTATTAATTGCAGCGTGAATGGATGTTTCACAGAGAAGTCGACGTGGTGTTTGATTGAACAGGTCTGCCAGGGAGTAAAGTGTAAAGCACTTTGAGTAGTCCCGAGGAATGGATACTGCGCTACATAAGAACTTACCTTCACATTTTTTACTTTCTGTGTGTGTGCGTATGCGTGTGTGTGTGTGTGTGTGTGTGTGTGTGTGTGTGTGTGTGTGTGTGTGTGTGTGTGTGTGTGTGTGTGTGTGTGTGTGTGTGTGTGTGTGTGTGTGTGTGTGTGCGATCACGTATATACATGTTCCTGCTCGCTCTTATGGTTTATCCATAATTTTTACAAGTGGTCTAATAAGTTAACAAAGTGCAGAATTGTAGTGTAGTTCTCATTGGTTCAAGCCGCCAGCCATCCGGTCAATATGTGGTGTGGGATTTTAAATGTTACCGATCCAGAATTGCTTCCAAAACCAATAGACGCCTGACTCAACTGATGCGACATGGTTGCAAAAACATTACCCAACACTCTTCCCAGTTCTGATATCCACAATAGCATTAGTGTGCATTAGTATACATTCCACTCAATAGGCGGCACCACTGCAGTGATTTATTTCACCCACAATGTGCAGTGACGACCAAGTTACCTTCCTCCTGTGTATAATGCAATGTGTAATGACGACCAAGTCACCTTCCTCCAGTGTCTAATGCAATGTGTAGTGACGACCAAGTCACCTTCCTCCTGTGTCTAATGCAATGTGTAGTGACGACCAAGTCACCTTCCTCCTGTGTCTAATGCAATGTGTAGTGACGACCAAGTCACCTTCCTCTTGTGTCTAATGCAATGTTTAGTGACGACCAAGTCACCTTCCTCCTGTGTCTAATGCAATGTGTGGTGACGACCAAGTCACCTTCCTCCTGTGTCTAATGCAATGTGTAATGACGACCAAGTCACCTTCCTCCTGTGTCTAATGCAATGTGTGGTGACGACCAAGTCACCTTCCTCCTGTGTCTAATGCAATGTGTAGTGACGACCAAGTCACCTTCCTCCTGTGTCTAATGCAATGTGTAGTGACGACCAAGTCACCTTCCTCCTGTGTCTAATGCAATGTGCAGTGACGACCAAGTCACCTTCCTCCTGTGTCTAATGCAATGTGTAGTGACGACCAAGTCACCTTCCTCCTGTGTCTAATGCAATGTGCAGTGACGACCAAGTCACCTTCCTCCTGTGTCTAATGCAATGTGTAGTGACGACCAAGTCACCTTCCTCCTGTGTCTAATGCAATGTGAAGTGACGACCAAGTCACCTTCCTCCTATGTCTAATGCAATGTTTTTAAGACTTTGTGAACAGATGCAAACACCCTTTAATTTGACAATCTTACTGAATCAGAATAATTCATCTGACCATAGAATTATATTAAAAACAACGTAAATGTAATGTAATGTAAATAAATGTATGGTCGGGGAGACTCTTATTAAGGCTTGATGTGTAGGAAACATTCCTTCTGGTCTTGTACGTTTTCAACAAGGCATTTGATTGTCATTGTTTAAATAAGAAATGAAATGCACAACGTTGCGTTTTACATAGGTGAAAAGTGTGGAAGTTTCATTATGTATTCATATTGTGATTTTTATTTGATAGGTAATTATCGGAAATTTATAAAATCTACATTCCATCTTGCTGTAATATGTATCTTAAATTTGTTCAGTATATCTAGTTTTTACATATGTAACCGGCAGGGTTACTGACGAATTAGTTAATTATTTACTTCCATTATTCCAAAACTCCAAGTACTCTTTTTGTTCTCAATACTTTTAATGTGTTAAGTCTGTAGACGCTGCCTGGGAAAGCCATTACGTTCTCTTTCCAAGCGGTGTCAGTTTCCCCAGCAGTCACCAAGTGAGGGTCATACCCCGGTCACTAAGCCAGGATTAATTAAGAGACGCCACCACAGAGTTTCTGAGAGAAGCTGGACAGACAGAGCGATCCAGTGTTTTTCCACGAGGTTTCGTGTTTTAACAGAGAGACAAAAGCAAATGAAGATGTAAGGTGGATGGATTGCACCAGGATTTAACTAACAGCAGATTTATGTAATTATCTCCCAATACTTGCTGTTAAAGTGACTTTTAAGTTCCCCGTGGGAAGGTCAGTTAATTGGTCTGTGTTGACAGTGTGGCGGAATTCCCCCAGCACTTACAGCTGTTGTGTATTATGGTATACACAGGTTAAAGCACTATATACACCATTGCATGGTTCCTAATCTAGTAATTAGCGTGAGTCTTTAATACTCAATAGGAGATCATTGTGTTGATATGTTCCCTGCTGAGATGTTGGCCCAGTAGGCTGTGTGATGTGTCTGTAGTGGTGTTGGATATCGCTATTCCCTCGGGAGTAGGGACAGCATGTTGACTTTCAGTGGATAGACGGACTGCCAATTGAGTTAGCAGAGTAGTTTCTACTGAAGGGCTATTAACGCCCAGGTGTAGTGGGTAACTTATATATTGATAAGAGAGGTTAGCAGAAGAGTGTTTAATCAATGCTTTAAGCAATAAGTTGATTTCTAATTGTTGTTAGCAATTACACTTACATGTACTTGCAAATCTAGACAAGTCCAGCTTATATATGTGACACTTAGTATGTTTTCTCACAGCAGAAGTATGCAAATTTAGTGCATTTTAAGGGAATCATTATGTCAGCATACATATAATGATATCGTGTTAGTCCTTATTTGGTTCAGTCATTTATAACTGATAATTGGTTGTGTATCAGTTACTGAATCTTGTTAGTTAGTGCAATGCTGTGAAAGTATTATATTTCACTTGCTTGTTTATTTACAGGCAGTGCATGGTGTGATTGCACTGAGCAGTGCTCAGGCGATAGCTGTGTTAGACTGCAGTTCCCAGTTGGGGTGAGCATTGTTACCTTCAATGTCATGGTGTATTACTAATTGGTTAGAAACAATTAGTCTGACAATAATATACAAATGTATTAAGGAATTGGAGACAATGCAGTTAGACATGCGTTTAGTATTGATTAATGGACTCATATGCTATGTGGATGATGAGCCGTTATATGATGATAATGGTCATGTATACCTACCGATGCTTTATTATGCATAGAGGAGTGCCTCATATACATGTGTTTAATTGTTGAAGTATTACAACCGAGTTTATACTTTATGGACATTTTACATTGATTTGATACTGTGTTAATTATACTTAGGATTCATTTGAATGTATTTCTTGATTTTGGAATACAGTGTTTAAACTAATATAGGCCTATGTGTTATTGATAGTAAGTAAGTAAGTCAAGGAGTATTGCCGTGTGGATATCTAGTTACAAATATCACAGGTGCTAGCCTGCTATTTGGTATCTGAGATGATCTATTTGCAATTTAACTGTATCAATGTTATACAAGGAGTATTATGTTTAATGCTGTTGTTGAATGATCCTTTGTATCCATTGTTGCACTTGTAGTAATCATATGTTATTATGTTGCAGGTTTTAGTTTTATTTGTATTTTAGATTATTAACACAATAAATGAGTCATCATTTAATCGTGTTGTGTCTTCATGGTAAATCCCTCGCTACAAAATGTTGTCAGAAGTGGGATGAAGACGATCAAATAAACCCCAGCTGGGACGAACGTCGCAAGAAGGCGAGAGATATGATATCTGCAGTCCGTGTCCGAATCCATCCGACCTACCAGAAGAGACTCATGCCTACGTCAGCAAAGCACTGCACGCTGTAATATCAGCGCTGATGGCCAAACTTCGATAACATTTCGTTGTGAGGGAACATTCGCGTACGACGAATTCTGCGACGACGAACTTCTGCTTGCTGGTGCCTAGATGGCTAGGACCCGTTTTATATGCGTGATGCAGATGAACAACTGCAGGCTCACTGTTGACAATTTTTACGGCATTAACGGTGTCTAATGTTTTTCCTTTCAGCAGGTGTATCCTTGCAATGGAGTAGGTCAGAGGCAACGCATATCGCTACTTCCAGACATTCACCCGCATCAAGAAGAAGAAGAAGAAGAAGTCATGTTCTTTGAATTGTTATGTGTAATGTTTGCTTTCAGCTTAGTGACATTCTATAGGTCGTATGTTGCATGTGATCATGCAGGGAATTTGTTAATGTTTGTATCACTTTAGAGCTGGTTTGAAGGGTATAGGACGTGGTCTTCTAGTTGGCATGTATGTACATGTTGTTAGTTAGCCCCTGGACTTAGTCTGTCGAGTGGATCTGGAGTCTTTGTAAGTATAAGCCTGACTTAGTTCTGGGATACTCCTGAATTTGGCTTGGTGGTCATATTTATAACTATCAAGTCACACGCTCATTTGTCAGAAATCTAACTCTAAAGTTCTTATCCTTGTGGTTGCCAGTGACTGTTACTGTACCTGTAGTCATGGATGATTTGGAGGAGAGACTAAAAGTGCTCCGCCTGCAGTTGGAGCAGTCTCAGGCACAAACTGCAGAGGCAGAAAGAGAGAGAGCTTCTGCCGAGTCTGAGTGGCTGGCTCAGAAACAACATCTGCAGCAGGAATAAGCCGGGAGTAGTGAGACAGGAACCAGAGAACCTGCAGTGGCATCGCCTCAACGCATGTCCAACGAGAGCGGAGGAGCCCAAATTGAGAGGACGACCGCTGACACCGGAAGACCCAGACGTTGATGACTGGACCTCAGACATGGAGAGCCATCTGAAGGCCAGTCCATTCTCAGATCGTGAGGGTCTGGACTTCATTATGGACCATCTGAGTGGAGTGGCCGGACAAGAAGTAAGGTTCCGCGAACCAAGAACAGCCCACGAAGCTCTGCAAATTGTGAGGCGTGTCTTTGGTGACGTAGACACCATGGGAGCGGCGCAAGAGGCCTTCTACACCAGGGTCCAGCAGCCAGGTGAAACCCTCATGGATTACTCTCTTGCCCTTGTCAAGCGGTTTAGTAAATTGAGCAAACGACAACCAAGTTTGGCCCCACTGAAAGATGAGACACTAAAGGGACGCTTTGCTTCCGGGGTTCGTGAGCAACATCTTCAACGCGAAATGCGCAGGTTGGAGGTTGACGAACCCGGAATGCTATTCTGGGAGTTCCGGGATAGGGGAATCTCCTCGATAGGAAAAGAAGTCCCCAGGAAGACGGCAACACATGATGCTATCACCACTACCACTGCTTCAGGAAAGGATAATGCTACCATCCTCAGGAAATTGGAAGATCAACAGCAGCAACTACAGCAGATGCAGGAGCTGTTGACCAAACAACAACAGCAGCTGGAAAGAGTTACAACGTCGAGAAGCTGGGAAGCCCGCCGACCGCCGAAGCGTGGCTATAATGCAGAGGGCAAGCGGTCTGCTATATGTGTGGATCAGTGGATCACATCAGTCCGTATTGTCCCAAGAAGGAGCACACGGTCAAGACAGAAAACTAGATGCCTCCTCTGCACAGGCCCAGGTAGGGGATGGCGAGCTAGAGGATCCATCAGATGTAGAGGCGGTGATGGAGAGAGCCATCGGGAAATGTCCCGTGGTAGAGGTAGTGGTGGGTGGACATTCGGCGAAGTGGTTGTTGGACATAGGGGCGGAAGTGTCCACCATCACCGAGGGATTGTTCAGGAATCACCTGCTGCAACGGAGACAAGCGATGAAGGACATCGCAGGGTGAATCTCTATCACTGCCGCAAATGGGTTGCCGATGCCCTATCTATCTTGGTTACGTAGAATGTGATTTGATTTTTCTGGGACAAGTGTTCAGTGTCATGGGTTTTCTTGTAACAAGAGATCCAGTGGATCCTGTCATGCGACAGCAAAAACTCGAACGTCCTGGAATAATTGGCTGTAACATTCTGCGTAGGCTTGGGACCATTCTAGCCTCAGAACTTGGGCCACGTTACCTGGAGTCAATCAGGGTGAATGATAGTGGACCCAAGTGGGCTGGAGTGTTGTCATTGTTCACCCAAACTAGAGAAGACTTGAAGCAGCATCATGTGAAACTGGCCGGAAGGAAGCCACAACTGTCAAAGTCAGCCGTGACAGTTTTGGCTCACGTAGTGAAACCAATAGGGCTCTGTCAGTTATTGGTTGAACCACTCGATCACGGGTCGAGCGGATTGCCACGTGGAGTACAGACTGTGTGCTCTGTTGTAAGTGCGGACCAGAGATGTGTCTGGAGTGGAGTAATCCCAGTTCAAGTCTACAACCTCAACAAGGAGGATATTTGACTACAACCAAGGAGTGTGTTGGGATCTATCTAGACGGTGGATATTGAGGAGCCACAGGATACCGACACAGGTGTAGATGTCAATGAGGTTACCGTACAGTCGATAGGTGCTGAGATCATCAAGCGTGAGAAAGTAGCTGGGGCATTGCAAAGTCCCATTGGCATCCTTGTGAACTCATACAGTCCACTGGTTCCAACCCTGAACTCAGTCTTTGGCACATATCTGGCGTCGATGGCACATTGATAGTAGCCATGAGCCAGATCCAAAGTATTGAAATATCTGGCTCCATCGAGTGCTTCCAGGCATTCGTCTACACGTGGTAGAGGAAAGGCATCCTTGATGGTCTTAAGGTTTAGTTGACGGCAGTCGATGCACAATTGCAATGAGTTATCCTTCTTCCTCACGAGAACTGCTGGTGATGCATAACAGCTAGTAGATTCTTGGAGGACTCCAAGTTTCAGACATTTCTGAAAGTGTGCCTTGACCTCCTCCCACTGGAAAGGGTGCACCCGTCGGTGGGGAACTCCAACCGGCCTATCGTCAGTGGTGAGTATTTGATGTGGGACAGCATCGCAGTAACAGATGTCGTCTTCGTCTTTACTAAACACATCCTTGTGTTTCACCAGCAACAACTTCACTCCTTGTTGTAACTTACGTGACGGAGATGAAAGGGTAACATACATTCCCCTTTGTAGTTAATCTAGTTATCTGTATAGCTTGATATCAGTCTAGCCTTCGTGAAGATTTGTAACATGCAGGACATCTATTTGGGGTAAGACCACATTAAAGATCCGTTCACCGAAAGAGTGCACTTGAAAATACAGTTTTGGTGTGATATGCGTGAATTTTGTAAGATCACTTTGACATGGGACATGTTTGTCTCGTGAATACTGAATGTGTTACTGCATTAGACAAGATAAAACATCAACTGGGAATGAGTTTTCACACCCACAACTTACGAACTATTTTCTTGTAACTTACGTGACGAAGAAGAAAGGGTAACATACATTCCCCTTTGTGATTCATCTAGTTGTGTGTGTAGCTTGATATCAATCTAGCCTTCATGAAATGTTATAACATGCAGGACAACTATTTGGGGTAAGACCAAATTAAGGATTCGTCCGCCGAAAGAGTGCACTTCAAAATACCGTTTTGGTTTGAAATGCGTGAATGTTTTCCATCACTTTGATATGGGACATATTTGTTTCCTAAATACTGAATGTACAAGTGCATTAGACAAGATAAAACATCAAATGGGAATAAGTTTTTACAAACATAACTTACGTACTATTTTCTTGTAACTTACGTGACGGAGATGAAAGGGTAACATACATTCCCCTTTGTAGTTAGTCTAGTTATGTGTGTAGCTTGATATCAGTCTAGTCTTCGTGAAGATGTGTAACATGCAGGACAACTATTTTGGGTAAGACCACATTAAGGGTCCGTCCGCCGAAAGAGTGCACTAGAAAATACCGTTTTGGTTTTAAATGCGTGAATGTTATCGATCACTTAGACATGGGACATGTTTGTTTCGAAAAGACTAAATGTACTACTGCATTAGACAAGATAAAACATCAAATGGGAATGAGTTTTCACACTCATAATACCCGTACTATATTCTTGTAACTTACGTGACGAAAATGAAAGGGTAACATACATTCCCCTTTGTGGTTAATCTAGATATGTGTGTAGCTTGATATCAGTCTAGTCTTCCTGAAGATTTGTAACATGCAGGACAACTATTTTGGGTAAGACCACATTAAGGAACCGTCCGCCGAAAGAGTGCACTTCAAAATACCGTTTTGGTTTGAAATGCGTGAATGTTTTCCATCACTTTGATATGGGACATATGTGTTTCCTAAATACTGAATGTACAAGTGCATTAGACAAGATAAAACATCAAATGGGAATAAGTTTTTACAAACATAACTTACGTACTATTTTCTTGTAACTTACGTGACGGAGATGAAAGGGTAACATACATTCCCCTTTGTAGTTAGTCTAGTTATGTGTGTAGCTTGATATCAGTCTAGTCTTCGTGAAGATGTGTAACATGCAGGACAACTATTTTGGGTAAGACCACATTAAGGATCCGTCCGCCGAAAGAGTGCACTTGAAAATACCGTTTTGGCTTGACATGCATGAACGTTTTCGATTACTTAGACTTATGACATGTTTGTTTCGTAAATAATGAATGTACTACTGCATTAGACAAGATAAAACATCAAATGGGAATGAGTTTTCACAAACATAACTTACGTAATATTTTCTTGTAACTTACGTGACGAAGAAGAAAGGGTAACATACATTCACCTTTGTTATTCATCTAGTTTTGTGTGTAGCTTGATATCAGTCTAGCCTTCGTGAAATTTTATAACATGCAGGACATCTATTTGGGGTAAGACCACATTAAGGATCCGTCAGCCGAAAGAGTGCACTTGAAAATACCGTTTTGGCTTGATATGCGTGAATGTTTTCGATTACTTTGACATGGGACATATTTTTTCTTTTGAATACTGAATGTATTACTGCATTAGACAAAATAAAATATATCAAATGGGAATGAATTTTCAAACCCATAACTTACGTACTATTTTCTTTTAATTACGTGACGGAGATCAAAGGGAAACATACATTCCCCTTTGTGGTTAATATAGTTATGTGTGTAGCTTGATATCAGTCTAGTCTTGGTGAAGATCTGTTACATGCAGGACGTCTATTTCGGGTGAGACCAAATTAAGGATCCGTTAGCCGAAATAGTGCACTTGAAAATACCGTTTTGGTTTGATATGCGTGAATGTTTTAGAACATTTGACATTGGACACGTCTGTCTTGTGAATACTAAAAGTATTACTGCATTAGACAAGATAAAATATCAAATGGGAATGAGTTTTCACACACTTAACTTACGTTCTATTTTCTTTTAACTTACGTGACGGAGATAAAAAGGTAAGAAACGTTCCCCTTTGTGGTTAATCTAGTTATGCGTGTGTAGCTTGATATCAGTCTAGTCTCCGTGAAGATTTTGTAATATGCAGGACAACTATTTTGGGTAAGACCACATTAAGAATCCGTACGCCGAAAGATTGCATTTCGCAATACCGTTTTGGTTTGAAAGGCATAAATGTTTTCGATCACTTTGACATGGGACATGTTTGTTTCGTAAATACTGAATGTACTACTGCATTAGACAAAATAAAACATCAAATGGGAATTAGTTTTTACACCCACAACACACGTACTATTTTCTTGTTACTTCCGTCACGGAGATGAAAGTGTAACATACATTCCCCTTTGTGGTTAATCTAGTTATGTGCGTAGCTTGATATCAGTCTAGTCTTCGTGAAGATTTGTAACATGCAGGACAAATATTTTGGGTAAGACCACATTAAGGGTCCGTCCGCCGAAAGAGTGCACTAGAAAATACCGTTTTGGTTTTAAATGCGTGAATGTTATCGATCACTTAGACATGGGACATGTTTGTTTCGAAAAGACTAAATGTACAACTGCATTAGACAAGATAAAACATCAAATGGGAATGAGTTTTCACACTCATAATACCCGTACTATATTCTTGTAACTTACGTGACGAAAATGAAAGGGTAACATACATTCCCCTTTGTGGTTAATCTAGATATGTGTGTAGCTTGATATCAGTCTAGTCTTCCTGAAGATTTGTAACATGCAGGACAACTATTTTGGGTAAGACCACATTAAGGAACCGTCCGCCGAAAGAATGCACTTCAAAATACCGTTTTGGTTTGAAATGCGTGAATGTTTTCCATCACTTTGATATGGGACATATTTGTTTCCTAAATACTGAATGTACAAGTGCATTAGACAAGATAAAACATCAAATGGGAATAAGTTTTTACAAACATAACTTACGTACTATTTTCTTGTAACTTACGTGACGGAGATGAAAGGGTAACATACATTCCCCTTTGTAGTTAGTCTAGTTATGTGTGTAGCTTGATATCAGTCTAGTCTTCGTGAAGATGTGTAACATGCAGGACACCTATTTTGGGTAAGACCACATTAAGGATCCGTCCGCCGAAAGAGTGCACTTGAAAATACCGTTTTGGCTTGATATGCGTGAACGTTTTCGATTACTTAGACTTGGGACATGTTTGTTTCGTAAATAATGAATGTACTACTGCATTAGACAAGATAAAACATCAAATGGGAATGAGTTTTCACAAACATAACTTACGTATTATTTTCTTGTAACTGATGTGACGGAGATAAAAGGGTAACATACATTCCCTTTTGTGTTTAATCTAGTTATGTGTATAGCTTGATATCAGTCTAGTCTCCGTGAAGATTTGTAACATGCAGGACAACTATTTTGGGTAAGACCTCATTGAGGATCCGTTCGCCGAAAGAGTACACTTCGCAATACCGTTTTGGTTTGAAATGCGTGAATGTTTTCGATCACTTTGACATGGGACATGTTTGTTTCGTAAATACTGAATGTACTATAGCATTAGAAAAGATAAAACGTTCAATGGGTGTGAGTTTTCACACCCTTAACTTACGTACTATTTTCATGTAACTTACGTGACGGAGATGAAATGTTAACATACATTGCACTTTTTGGTTAATCTAGTTATGTGTGTAGCTTGATAACAGTCTAGCCTTCCTGGACATTTGTAACTTCCAGGACAACTATTTGGGGTAAGACCATATTAAGGATCCGTCCGCCGAAAGAGTGCTTTTGAAAATACCGTTTTGGTTTGATATGCGTGAATATTTTCGATCACTTTGAAATGGGACATGTTTGTATCGTGAATACGGAATGTACTTCTGCATTAGAAAAGATAAAACATCCAATGGGTACGAGTTTTCACACCCATAACTTTCGTACCATTTTCTTGTAACTTACGTGACGGAGATGAAAGGGTAACATACATTCCCCTTTGTGGTTAATCTACTTATGTGTGTAGCTTGATATGAATGAATGAATGAATGAATGAACGTTTATTCAACAACAACAACAACATAATACATGCACAGTATGGTTTGCTGCTGCTGCTGCTGAAAGGACATAGCTGAAGTCATAGACTTATGTGTTGCTATGCCCTACTCGAACTATGAAAACTGAATAAATACAACAGGAATTATAAATAAATCACAAAATAATATTCACAACTCATATAATTTTATAGACTGTTTACTATAGTGCTTGTGTTACTATTTCATGGGTTTAACAAAACGTCACCTTCAATTAACAATTCACAAATATGTAGAAAGTAATGACAACTTGATTGCTTTTTTAAATTGTGTTAAACTTGGAAGCTGAGTCAATTTATTTGGTAAATTGTTCCACGTTTTTATACCCTTGACGGTGATTGACAGCAGTCGGAGGGTGGTGTTTGTCTTTTTAACATAGAAAAGTTTGCTTTGTCTTGTATCATGTATGTGGATAGCTGCGGTTGGTTCAAATAATGCTTGAACACGACCATTTAAAGAATGGTTGTTTGCTTTATAAAGTATGATCATAGTCTTGTATTTAACTAAATCATGAAATTTAAGCATGTTTGAGAGATGGAAAAATACAGATGTATGATCATGATAATTAAGATTATAAATAATCCGTATAGCTTTTTTCTGTAACATAAATAGTTTTCTAAGTCTAGATTGATAAGTATTTCCCCAGATCTCACAGCAATATGACATATGTGGTTCAACAAGTGAATTATATAATGTGTGTAACGCTTGACAATCAAGAACATGCCTAGTTTTATACAAAACTGCTATGTTTTTTGATACTTTTGATTCAACCATTTTTATGTGTTCTCTCCATGTTACGTTTTCGTCAATGGTTACTCCAAGGAATTTAGTATATGATACCTGCTCAATGTTTTTCCCATTCAAAACTATATTCACACCTGTTCTAGGTTGCTTTTTATTGTTGAACATTATAAAATGTGTTTTGTTCACATTAAGTGATAATTTGTTCGCTCGAAACCACAGGTCTAGTTTTTTTAGTTCGTTGTTAATAACAGTGCTTACTTCAGCTGTGTTACTAGCGGAATAAAAAATGTTTGTATCATCAGCAAACAAAATAATGTCAAGCAATTTTGAGACTTCACACATGTCATTTATGTACAGAATAAATAATAACGGGCCAAGGATTGAACCTTGCGGGACTCCACACTTGATTTCCTTTTGTTCTGAGTTACTGTTGTTATAGCATACATATTGTCTACGGTTGGTTAAGTAGCTTTTTATCCAGGCCAGAGCCAGACCCCTGATTCCGTAGCATTGCAGTTTACTTAGCAGTATGTTGTGGTCAACAGTGTCAAAGGCTTTTTTTAGGTCGATAAAGACCCCAATCGTGCTTTGGCATTTATCCATTGCGGATGTAATTTTTTCGACAAATTCTGTTAAAGCTAGTGAAGTTGAGTGATTACTTCTGAAGCCATACTGCCCATCTGTCAATATGTGTTGTGTTTCAATGAAAGACCTTAGCCTTTTGTTGAATATTTTTTCAAGTATTTTTGAAAATTGGGATAAGAGAGATATAGGTCTATAATTAGAAAACTGAAAACGATCTCCTGACTTAAATATAGGAATGACTTTTGCTAATTTCATATCATTTGGAAATGATCCGCTGATCAAAGATCTGTTAAAAATGTGGATTAGCGGTTGTACAATTTGCTTTATTACATGCTTAACTGTTTTCATGCTGATTTCATCAGGTCCGTATGAAGTTTTACTTTTGCATCCAGACACAATTTCGAGTACTTCTTGCTCAGTAACGGGGGACATATACATTGATTGTGATACAGTACGTTTTACAAAGTCGGTTGGCTTTGTTCCCGGGCAGGGTTCTATGAGGTTGGATAATTTAGTACCTATATCGACGAAGAAATTGTTAAAATGATTAGCTATTTCTTTATTTTCTAATACTACTATGTTATCGCCAACATGAAACTTTTTCAAATATGTGGTATCAGATTTTCTTTTACCTATTATGCTGTTAAGAGTTTTCCAAGTTGCCCTTATATTAGTCTTACAATCGTCGAGTTTTTTTCTGTAATATTTTTTCTTTTCTAGACGTAATAATTTTGTTAACTTATTTTTGTAATTTTTGTAGCGGATTTCTGTTAATTCTGTCCTATTTTTTAGAAACGCTAAGTACATGTTATTCTTCTTTATGCAAGCATTTTTTAGCCCTCTTGATAACCAAGGTTTATCATTCTTTTTTGTCTCTCCTGAATACGTTGTAGTTTTTACAGGACAGGCATCGTTATAAGTATTATTTAGTATTTGCATAAAGCGCGAGAATGCTAAATCAGGGTTTGACTCGTTCATTACAGTGTCCCAGTTTGCATAATTTAAATCGTGCTTAAATTTGTTTAATGAGTCCTCATCTAATCTAGCCTTCTACAAAACAGTATTTTGAAGTGCAATCTTTCGGCGGACGGATCCTTAATGTGGTCTTACCCAAAATAGTTGTCCTGCATGTTACAAATCTTCACGAAGACTAGACTGATATCAAGCTACATACATAACCAGATTAATTACAAAGGGGAATGTACGTTACCCTTTCATCTCCGTCACGTAAGTTACAAGAAAATAGTACGTAAGTTAAGGGTGTGAAAACTGATACCCATTTGACGTGTTATCTTGTCTAATGCAGTCATACATTCAGAATACACAACACGAACATGTCACACATTAAACTATTCGAAAACATTCACGCATATCAAGCCAAAATGCCATTTTCAAGAGCACTCTTTCGGCTGACTGATCCTTAATGTGGTCTTATCCCAAAAAGTTGTCCTGCATGATATAAATTTTCACGATGGCTAGACTGATATCAATCTACACATATAACTAGATTAACCATTAAGGGGAATGTATGTTACCCTTTCATCTCCGTCACGTAAGTTACAAGAAAGTACTACGTCAGTTATGTTTGTGAAAATTCATTCCCATTTAATATCTTGTCTAATGCAGTTGTACATTCAGTATTTAGGAAACAAATATGTCCCATGTCAAAGAGATGGAAAAATTCACGCATTTCAAACCAAAACGGTATTTTGAAGTGCACTCTTTTGGCGGACGGATCCTTATTGTGGTCTTACCCAAAATAGTTGTCCTGCATGTTACAAATCTTCACGAAGACTAGACTGATATCAAGCTACACACATAACTAGATTAACCACAAAGGGGAATGTATGTTACCCTTTCATCTCGGTGACGGAAGTTACAAGAAAATAGTACGTGTGTTGTGGGTGTAAAAACTCATTCCCATTTGATGTTTTGTTTTGTCTAATGGAGTAGTACATTCAGTATTTACGAAACAAACATGTCCCATATCAAAGTGATCGAAAGCATTGATGCCTTTCAAATCAAAACGGTATTGCGAAGTGCAATCTTTCGGCGGACGGATTCTTAATGTGGTCTTATCCAAAATAGTTGTCCTGCATGTTACAAAATCTTCACGGAGACTAGACTGATATCAAGCTACACAAGCATAACTAGATTAACCACAAAAGGGAACGTTTCTTACCCTTTCATCTCCGTCACGTAAGTTAAAAGAAAATAGTACGTAAGTTATTGGTGTGAAAACTCATTCCCATTTGATATTTTACTTTGTCTAATACAGTAATACATTCAGTATTCAAAAGAAAAAATATGTCCCATGTCAAAGTAATCGAAAACATTCATGCATATCAAGCCAAAACGGCATTTTCAAGTGCACTCTTTCGGCGGACGGATCCTTAATGTGATCTTACCCCAAATAGTTGTCCTGCATTTTATAACATTTCATGAAGGCTAGATTGATATCAAGCTACACACACAACTAGATGAATCACAAAGGGGAATGTATGTTACCCTTTCTTCTTCGTCACGTAAGTTACAAGAAAATAGTACGTAAGTTATGTGTGTGAAAACTCATTCCCATTTCATGTTTTATCTTATCTAATGCAGAAGTACATTCAGTATTCACGACACAAACATGTCCCATGTCAAGGTGATCGAAAACATTCACGCTTTTCAAATCAAAACGGTATTTTCAAGTGCACTCTTTCGGCGGACGGATCCTTAATTTGGTCTTACCCGAAATATACGTCCTGCATGTGACAGATCTTCACGAAGGCTAGACTGATATCAAGCTACACACATGACTAGATTAACCACAACGGGGAATGTATGTTTCCCTTTCATCTCCGTCACGTAAGTTACATGAAAATATTACGTAATTTATGTTTGTGAAAACTCATTCCCATTTGATGTTTTATCTTGTCTAGTGCAGAAGTACATTCAGTATTTACGAAAAAAATATGTCCGATATCAAAGTGATCGAAAACATTCACGCATTTGAAACCAGAACGGTATTTTGAAGTGCACTCTTTCGGCGGACGGATCCTTAATGTGGTCTTACCCAAAATAGTTGTCCTGTATGTTACAAATCTTCACGAAGACTAGACTGATATCAAGCTACATACATAACTAGATTAAATACAAAGGGAAATGTACGTTACCCTTTCATCTTCGTCACGTAAATTACAAGAAAATAGTACGTAAGTTAAGGGTTTGAAAACTAATACCCATTTGACGTGTTATCTTGTCTAATGCAGTCATACATTCAGAATACACAACACGAACATGTCCCATGTCAAGGTGATCGAAAACATTCACGCATATCAATCCAAAACGGTATTTTCAAGTGCACTCTTTCGGCGGACGGATCCTTAATGTGGTCTTACCCCAAATAGTTGTCCTGCATGTTATAACATTTCATCAAGGCTAGATTGATATCAAGCTACACACACAACTAGATGAATCACAAAGGGGAATGTATGTTACCCTTTCTTCTTCGTCACGTAAGTTACAAGAATATAGTACATAAGTTATGTGTGTGAAAACTCATTCCCATTTCATGTTTTATTTTGTATAATGCAGTAGTACATTCAGTATTCACGACACAAACATGTCCCATGTCAAGGTGATCGAAAACATTCACGCGTTTCAAATCAAAACGGTATTTTCAAGTGCACTCTTTCGGCGGACGGATCCTTAATTTGGACTCACCCGAAATAGACGTCCTGCATGTAACAGATCTTCACCTAGACTAGACTGATATAAAGCTACACACATAACAAGATTAACCACTAAGGGGAATGTATGTTTCCCTTTCATCTCCGTCACGTAAGTTAAAAGAAAATAGTACGTAAGTTGTTGGTGTGAAAACTCATTCCCATTTGATATTTTACTTTGTCTAATACAGTAATACATTCAGTATTCAAAAAAAAAAATATGTCCCATGTCAAAGTAATCGAAAACATTCATGCATATCAAGCCAAAACGGTATTTTCAAGTGCACTCTTTCGGCGGACGGATCCTTAATTTGGTTTTACCCGAAATAGACGTCCTGCATGTAACAGATCTTCAAGAGGCTAGACTGATATCAAGCTACACACATAACTAGATTAACCACAAAGGGAAATGTATGTTTCCCTTTCATTTCCGTCACGTAAGTTACAAGAAAATATTACGTAAGTTATGGGTGTGAAAACTCATTCCCATTTCATGTTTTATCTTGTCTAATGCAGTAGTACATTCAGTATTTACAAAAAAAATATGTCTGATATCAAAGTGATCGAAAACATTCATGCATTTGAAACCAGAACGGTATTTTGAAGTGCATTCTTTCGGCGGACGGATCCTTAATGTGGTCTTATCCAAATAGTTATCCTGCATGTTATAATTTTTTACAATGGCTAGACTGATATCAATCTACACACATAACTAGATTAACCATAAAGGGGAATGTATGTTACCCTTTCATCTCCGTCACGTAAGTTACAAGAAAATAGTACGTCAGTTATGTTTGTGAAAACTCATTCCCATTTAATGTTTTATCTTGTCTAATGCAGTTGTACATTCAGTATTTAGGAAACAAATATGTCCCATGTCAAAGAGATGGAAAAATTCACGCATTTCAAACCAAAACTGTATTTTGAAGTCCACTCTTTCGGCGGACGGATCCTTATTGTGGTCTTACCCAAAATAGTTGTCCTGCATGTTATACATTTTCACTATGGCTAGACTGATATCAATCTACACACATAACTAGATTAACCATAAAGGGGAATGTATGTTACCCTTTCATCTCCGTGACGGAAGTTACAAGAAAATAGTACGTGTGGTGTGGGTGTAAAAACTCATTCCCATTTGATACTTTATTTTTTCTAATGGAGTAGTACATTCAGTATTTACGAAACAAACATGTCCCATGTGAAAGGGATCGAAAGCATTTATGCCTTTCAAATCAAAACGGTATTGCGAAATGCAATCTTTCGGCGGACGGATTCTTAATGTGGTCTTACCCAAAATAGTTGTCCTGCTTGTTACAAAATCTTCACGGAGACTAGACTGATATCAAGCTACACAAGCATAACTAGATTAACCACAAAAGGGAACGTTTCTTGCCCTTTCATCTCCGTCACGTAAGTTACAAGAAAATAGTACGTAAGTTAAGGGTGTGAAAACTCATTCCCATTTGATATTTTATCTTGTCTAATGCAGTAATACATTCAGTATTCACAAGACAGACATGTCCCATGTCAAATGTTCGAAAACATTCACGCATATCAAACCAAAACGGTATTTTCAAGTGCACTCTTTCGGCGGACGGATCCTTAATTTGGACTCACCCGAAATAGACGTCCTGCATGTAACAGATCTTCACCAAGACTAGACTGATATAAAGCTACACACATAACAAGATTAACCACTAAGGGGAATGTATGTTTCCCTTTCATCTCCGTCACGTAAGTTAAAAGAAAATAGTACGTAAGTTATTGGTGTGAAAACTCATTCCCATTTGATATTTTACTTTGTCTAATACAGTAATACATTCAGTATTCAAAAGAAAAAATATGTCCCATGTCAAAGTAATCGAAAACATTCATGCATATCAAGCCAAAACGGCATTTTCAAGAGCACTCTTTCGGCGGACGGATCCTTAATTTGGTTTTACCCGAAATAGACGTCCTGCATGTAACAGATCTTCACGAAGGCTAGACTGATATCAAGATACACACATAACTAGATTAACCACAAAGGGAAATGTATGTTTCCCTTTCATTTCCGTCACGTAAGTTACAAGAAAATATTACGTAAGTTATGTTTGTGAAAACTCATTCCCATTTCATGTTTTATCTTGTCTAATGCAGTAGTACATTCAGCATTTACGAAAAAAATATGTCTGGTGTCAAAGTGATCGAAAACATTCACGCATTTGAAACCAGAACGGTATTTTGAAGTGCATTCTTTCGGCGGACGGATCCTTAATGTGGTCTTACCCAAATAGTTATCCTGCATGTTATAATTTTTTACAATGGCTAGACTGATATCAATCTACACACATAACTAGATTAACCATTAAGGGGAATGTATGTTACCCTTTCATCTCCGTCACGTAAGTTACAAGAAAATAGTAAGTAAGTTATGTTTGTGAAAACTCATTCCCATTTGATGTTTTATCTTGTCTAATGCAGTTATACATTCAGTATTTAGGAAACAAATATGTCCCATGTCAAAGAGATGGAAAACATTCACGCATTTCAAACCGAAACGGTATTTTGAAGTGCACTCTTTCGGCGGACGGATCCTTAATGTGGTCTTACCCAAAATAGTAGTCCTGCATATTACAAATCTTCACGAAGACTTGACTGATATCAAGCTACACACATAACTAGATTAAACACAAAGGGGAATGTATGTTACCCTTTCATCTCCGTGACGGAAGTTACATGAAAATAGTACGTGTGTTGTGGGTGTAAAAACTCATTCCCATTTGATGTTTTATTTTGTCTAATGGAGTAGTACATTCAGTATTTACGAAACAAACATGTCCCTTGTCAAAGTGATCGAATACATTTATGCCTTTCAAATCAAAACGTTATTGCGAAGTGCAATCTTTCGGCGGACGGATTCTTAATGTGGTCTTACCCAAAATAGTTGTCCTGCTTGTTACAAAATCTTCACGGAGACTAGACTGATATCAAGCTACACAAGCATAACTAGATTAACCACAAAAGGGTACGTTTCTTACCCTTTCATCTCCGTCACGTAAGTTACAAGAAAATAGTACGTAAGTTAAGGGTGTGAAAATTCATTCCCATTTGATATTTTATCTTGTCTAATGCAGTAATACATTCAGTATTCACAAGACAGACATGTCCCATGTCAAGTGTTCGAAAACAATCACGCATATCAAACCAAAACGGTATTTTCAAGTGCACTCTTTCGGCGGACGGATCCTTAATTTGGACTCACCCGAAATAGACGTCCTGCATGTAACAGATCTTCACCAAGACTAGACTGATATAAAGCTACACACATAACAAGATTAACCACTAATGGGAATGTATGTTTCCCTTTCATCTCCGTCACGTAAGTTAAAAGAAAATAGTACGTAAGTTGTTGGTGTGAAAACTCATTCCCATTTGATATTTTACTTTGTCTAATACAGTAATACATTCAGTATTCAAAAAAAAAAATATGTCCCATGTCAAAGTAATCGAAAACATTCATGCATATCAAGCCAAAACGGTATTTTCAAGTGCACTCTTTCGGCGGACGGATCCTTAATTTGGTTTTACCCGAAATAGACGTCCTGCATGTAACAGATCTTCAAGAGGCTAGACTGATATCAAGCTACACACATAACTAGATTAACCACAAAGGGAAATGTATGTTTCCCTTTCATTTCCGTCACGTAAGTTACAAGAAAATATTACGTAAGTTATGGGTGTGAAAACTCATTCCCATTTCATGTTTTATTTTGTCTAATGGAGTAGTACATTCAGTATTTACGAAACAAACATGTCCCTTGTCAAAGTGATCGAATACATTTATGCCTTTCAAATCAAAACGTTATTGCGAAGTGCAATCTTTCGGCGGACGGATTCTTAATGTGGTCTTACCCAAAATAGTTGTCCTGCTTGTTACAAAATCTTCACGGAGACTAGACTGATATCAAGCTACACAAGCATAACTAGATTAACCACAAAAGGGTACGTTTCTTACCCTTTCATCTCCGTCACGTAAGTTACAAGAAAATAGTACGTAAGTTAAGGGTGTGAAAATTCATTCCCATTTGATATTTTATCTTGTCTAATGCAGTAATACATTCAGTATTCACAAGACAGACATGTCCCATGTCAAATGTTCGAAAACATTCACGCATATCAAACCAAAACGGTATTTTCAAGTGCACTCTTTCGGCGGACGGATCCTTAATTTGGACTCACCCGAAATAGACGTCCTGCATGTAACAGATCTTCACCAAGACTAGACTGATATAAAGCTACACACATAACAAGATTAACCACTAAGGGGAATGTATGTTTCCCTTTCATCTCCGTCACGTAAGTTAAAAGAAAATAGTACGTAAGTTATTGGTGTGAAAACTCATTCCCATTTGATATTTTACTTTGTCTAATACAGTAATACATTCAGTATTCAAAAGAAAAAATATGTCCCATGTCAAAGTAATCGAAAACATTCATGCATATCAAGCCAAAACGGCATTTTCAAGAGCACTCTTTCGGCGGACGGATCCTTAATTTGGTTTTACCCGAAATAGACGTCCTGCATGTAACAGATCTTCACGAAGGCTAGACTGATATCAAGATACACACATAACTAGATTAACCACAAAGGGAAATGTATGTTTCCCTTTCATTTCCGTCACGTAAGTTACAAGAAAATATTACGTAAGTTATGTTTGTGAAAACTCATTCCCATTTCATGTTTTATCTTGTCTAATGCAGTAGTACATTCAGCATTTACGAAAAAAATATGTCTGGTGTCAAAGTGATCGAAAACATTCACGCATTTGAAACCAGAACGGTATTTTGAAGTGCATTCTTTCGGCGGACGGATCCTTAATGTGGTCTTACCCAAATAGTTATCCTGCATGTTATAATTTTTTACAATGGCTAGACTGATATCAATCTACACACATAACTAGATTAACCATTAAGGGGAATGTATGTTACCCTTTCATCTCCGTCACGTAAGTTACAAGAAAATAGTAAGTAAGTTATGTTTGTGAAAACTCATTCCCATTTGATGTTTTATCTTGTCTAATGCAGTTATACATTCAGTATTTAGGAAACAAATATGTCCCATGTCAAAGAGATGGAAAACATTCACGCATTTCAAACCGAAACGGTATTTTGAAGTGCACTCTTTCGGCGGACGGATCCTTAATGTGGTCTTACCCAAAATAGTAGTCCTGCATATTACAAATCTTCACGAAGACTTGACTGATATCAAGCTACACACATAACTAGATTAAACACAAAGGGGAATGTATGTTACCCTTTCATCTCCGTGACGGAAGTTACATGAAAATAGTACGTGTGTTGTGGGTGTAAAAACTCATTCCCATTTGATGTTTTATTTTGTCTAATGGAGTAGTACATTCAGTATTTACGAAACAAACATGTCCCTTGTCAAAGTGATCGAATACATTTATGCCTTTCAAATCAAAACGTTATTGCGAAGTGCAATCTTTCGGCGGACGGATTCTTAATGTGGTCTTACCCAAAATAGTTGTCCTGCTTGTTACAAAATCTTCACGGAGACTAGACTGATATCAAGCTACACAAGCATAACTAGATTAACCACAAAAGGGTACGTTTCTTACCCTTTCATCTCCGTCACGTAAGTTACAAGAAAATAGTACGTAAGTTAAGGGTGTGAAAATTCATTCCCATTTGATATTTTATCTTGTCTAATGCAGTAATACATTCAGTATTCACAAGACAGACATGTCCCATGTCAAGTGTTCGAAAACAATCACGCATATCAAACCAAAACGGTATTTTCAAGTGCACTCTTTCGGCGGACGGATCCTTAATTTGGACTCACCCGAAATAGACGTCCTGCATGTAACAGATCTTCACCAAGACTAGACTGATATAAAGCTACACACATAACAAGATTAACCACTAATGGGAATGTATGTTTCCCTTTCATCTCCGTCACGTAAGTTAAAAGAAAATAGTACGTAAGTTGTTGGTGTGAAAACTCATTCCCATTTGATATTTTACTTTGTCTAATACAGTAATACATTCAGTATTCAAAAAAAAAAATATGTCCCATGTCAAAGTAATCGAAAACATTCATGCATATCAAGCCAAAACGGTATTTTCAAGTGCACTCTTTCGGCGGACGGATCCTTAATTTGGTTTTACCCGAAATAGACGTCCTGCATGTAACAGATCTTCAAGAGGCTAGACTGATATCAAGCTACACACATAACTAGATTAACCACAAAGGGAAATGTATGTTTCCCTTTCATTTCCGTCACGTAAGTTACAAGAAAATATTACGTAAGTTATGGGTGTGAAAACTCATTCCCATTTCATGTTTTATTTTGTCTAATGGAGTAGTACATTCAGTATTTACGAAACAAACATGTCCCTTGTCAAAGTGATCGAATACATTTATGCCTTTCAAATCAAAACGTTATTGCGAAGTGCAATCTTTCGGCGGACGGATTCTTAATGTGGTCTTACCCAAAATAGTTGTCCTGCTTGTTACAAAATCTTCACGGAGACTAGACTGATATCAAGCTACACAAGCATAACTAGATTAACCACAAAAGGGTACGTTTCTTACCCTTTCATCTCCGTCACGTAAGTTACAAGAAAATAGTACGTAAGTTAAGGGTGTGAAAATTCATTCCCATTTGATATTTTATCTTGTCTAATGCAGTAATACATTCAGTATTCACAAGACAGACATGTCCCATGTCAAGTGTTCGAAAACAATCACGCATATCAAACCAAAACGGTATTTTCAAGTGCACTCTTTCGGCGGACGGATCCTTAATTTGGACTCACCCGAAATAGACGTCCTGCATGTAACAGATCTTCACCAAGACTAGACTGATATAAAGCTACACACATAACAAGATTAACCACTAATGGGAATGTATGTTTCCCTTTCATCTCCGTCACGTAAGTTAAAAGAAAATAGTACGTAAGTTGTTGGTGTGAAAACTCATTCCCATTTGATATTTTACTTTGTCTAATACAGTAATACATTCAGTATTCAAAAAAAAAAATATGTCCCATGTCAAAGTAATCGAAAACATTCATGCATATCAAGCCAAAACGGTATTTTCAATTGCACTCTTTCGGCGGACGGATCCTTAATTTGGTTTTACCCGAAATAGACGTCCTGCATGTAACAGATCTTCAAGAGGCTAGACTGATATCAAGCTACACACATAACTAGATTAACCACAAAGGGAAATGTATGTTTCCCTTTCATTTCCGTCACGTAAGTTACAAGAAAATATTACGTAAGTTATGGGTGTGAAAACTCATTCCCATTTCATGTTTTATTTTGTCTAATGGAGTAGTACATTCAGTATTTACGAAACAAACATGTCCCTTGTCAAAGTGATCGAATACATTTATGCCTTTCAAATCAAAACGTTATTGCGAAGTGCAATCTTTCGGCGGACGGATTCTTAATGTGGTCTTACCCAAAATAGTTGTCCTGCTTGTTACAAAATCTTCACGGAGACTAGACTGATATCAAGCTACACAAGCATAACTAGATTAACCACAAAAGGGAACGTTTCTTACCCTTTCATCTCCGTCACGTAAGTTACAAGAAAATAGTACGTAAGTTAAGGTGTGAAAACTCATTCCCATTTGATATTTTATCTTGTCTAATGCAGTAATACATTCAGTATTCACAAGACAGACATGTCCCATGTCAAGTGTTCGAAAACATTAACGCATATCAAACCAAAACGGTATTTTCAAGTGCACTATTTCGGCGGACGGATCCTTAATTTGGACTCACCCGAAATAGACGTCCTGCATGTAACAGATCTTCACCAAGACTAGACTGATATAAAGCTACACACATAACAAGATTAACCACTAAGGGGAATGTATGTTTCCATTTCATCTCCGTCACGTAAGTTAAAAGAAAATAGTACGTAAGTTATTGGTGTGAAAACTCATTCCCATTTGATATTTTACTTTGTCTAATACAGTAATACATTCAGTATTCAAAAGAAAAAATATGTCCCATGTCAAAGTAATCGAAAACATTCATGCATATCAAGCCAAAACGGCATTTTCAAGAGCACTCTTTCGGCGGACGGATCCTTAATTTGGTTTTACCCGAAATAGACGTCCTGCATGTAACAGATCTTCACGAAGGCTAGACTGATATCAAGATACACACATAACTAGATTAACCACAAAGGGAAATGTATGTTTCCCTTTCATTTCCGTCACGTAAGTTACAAGAAAATATTACGTAAGTTATGTTTGTGAAAACTCATTCCCATTTCATGTTTTATCTTGTCTAATGCAGTAGTACATTCAGCATTTACGAAAAAAATATGTCTGGTGTCAAAGTGATCGAAAACATTCACGCATTTGAAACCAGAACGGTATTTTGAAGTGCATTCTTTCGGCGGACGGATCCTTAATGTGGTCTTACCCAAATAGTTATCCTGCATGTTATAATTTTTTACAATGGCTAGACTGATATCAATCTACACACATAACTAGATTAACCATTAAGGGGAATGTATGTTACCCTTTCATCTCCGTCACGTAAGTTACAAGAAAATAGTAAGTAAGTTATGTTTGTGAAAACTCATTCCCATTTGATGTTTTATCTTGTCTAATGCAGTTATACATTCAGTATTTAGGAAACAAATATGTCCCATGTCAAAGAGATGGAAAACATTCACGCATTTCAAACCGAAACGGTATTTTGAAGTGCACTCTTTCGGCGGACGGATCCTTAATGTGGTCTTACCCAAAATAGTAGTCCTGCATATTACAAATCTTCACGAAGACTTGACTGATATCAAGCTACACACATAACTAGATTAAACACAAAGGGGAATGTATGTTACCCTTTCATCTCCGTGACGGAAGTTACATGAAAATAGTACGTGTGTTGTGGGTGTAAAAACTCATTCCCATTTGATGTTTTATTTGGCTAATGGAGTAGTACATTCAGTATTTACGAAACAAACATGTCCCTTGTCAAAGTGATCGAATACATTTATGCCTTTCAAATCAAAACGTTATTGCGAAGTGCAATCTTTCGGCGGACGGATTCTTAATGTGGTCTTACCCAAAATAGTTGTCCTGCTTGTTACAAAATCTTCACGGAGACTAGACTGATATCAAGCTACACAAGCATAACTAGATTAACCACAAAAGGGTACGTTTCTTACCCTTTCATCTCCGTCACGTAAGTTACAAGAAAATAGTACGTAAGTTAAGGGTGTGAAAATTCATTCCCATTTGATATTTTATCTTGTCTAATGCAGTAATACATTCAGTATTCACAAGACAGACATGTCCCATGTCAAGTGTTCGAAAACAATCACGCATATCAAACCAAAACGGTATTTTCAAGTGCACTCTTTCGGCGGACGGATCCTTAATTTGGACTCACCCGAAATAGACGTCCTGCATGTAACAGATCTTCACCAAGACTAGACTGATATAAAGCTACACACATAACAAGATTAACCACTAATGGGAATGTATGTTTCCCTTTCATCTCCGTCACGTAAGTTAAAAGAAAATAGTACGTAAGTTGTTGGTGTGAAAACTCATTCCCATTTGATATTTTACTTTGTCTAATACAGTAATACATTCAGTATTCAAAAAAAAAAAAATGTCCCATGTCAAAGTAATCGAAAACATTCATGCATATCAAGCCAAAACGGTATTTTCAAGTGCACTCTTTCGGCGGACGGATCCTTAATTTGGTTTTACCCGAAATAGACGTCCTGCATGTAACAGATCTTCAAGAGGCTAGACTGATATCAAGCTACACACATAACTAGATTAACCACAAAGGGAAATGTATGTTTCCCTTTCATTTCCGTCACGTAAGTTACAAGAAAATATTACGTAAGTTATGGGTGTGAAAACTCATTCCCATTTCATGTTTTATTTTGTCTAATGGAGTAGTACATTCAGTATTTACGAAACAAACATGTCCCTTGTCAAAGTGATCGAATACATTTATGCCTTTCAAATCAAAACGTTATTGCGAAGTGCAATCTTTCGGCGGACGGATTCTTAATGTGGTCTTACCCAAAATAGTTGTCCTGCTTGTTACAAAATCTTCACGGAGACTAGACTGATATCAAGCTACACAAGCATAACTAGATTAACCACAAAAGGGTACGTTTCTTACCCTTTCATCTCCGTCACGTAAGTTACAAGAAAATAGTACGTAAGTTAAGGGTGTGAAAATTCATTCCCATTTGATATTTTATCTTGTCTAATGCAGTAATACATTCAGTATTCACAAGACAGACATGTCCCATGTCAAATGTTCGAAAACATTCACGCATATCAAACCAAAACGGTATTTTCAAGTGCACTCTTTCGGCGGACGGATCCTTAATTTGGACTCACCCGAAATAGACGTCCTGCATGTAACAGATCTTCACCAAGACTAGACTGATATAAAGCTACACACATAACAAGATTAACCACTAAGGGGAATGTATGTTTCCCTTTCATCTCCGTCACGTAAGTTAAAAGAAAATAGTACGTAAGTTATTGGTGTGAAAACTCATTCCCATTTGATATTTTACTTTGTCTAATACAGTAATACATTCAGTATTCAAAAGAAAAAATATGTCCCATGTCAAAGTAATCGAAAACATTCATGCATATCAAGCCAAAACGGCATTTTCAAGAGCACTCTTTCGGCGGACGGATCCTTAATTTGGTTTTACCCGAAATAGACGTCCTGCATGTAACAGATCTTCACGAAGGCTAGACTGATATCAAGATACACACATAACTAGATTAACCACAAAGGGAAATGTATGTTTCCCTTTCATTTCCGTCACGTAAGTTACAAGAAAATATTACGTAAGTTATGTTTGTGAAAACTCATTCCCATTTCATGTTTTATCTTGTCTAATGCAGTAGTACATTCAGCATTTACGAAAAAAATATGTCTGGTGTCAAAGTGATCGAAAACATTCACGCATTTGAAACCAGAACGGTATTTTGAAGTGCATTCTTTCGGCGGACGGATCCTTAATGTGGTCTTACCCAAATAGTTATCCTGCATGTTATAATTTTTTACAATGGCTAGACTGATATCAATCTACACACATAACTAGATTAACCATTAAGGGGAATGTATGTTACCCTTTCATCTCCGTCACGTAAGTTACAAGAAAATAGTAAGTAAGTTATGTTTGTGAAAACTCATTCCCATTTGATGTTTTATCTTGTCTAATGCAGTTATACATTCAGTATTTAGGAAACAAATATGTCCCATGTCAAAGAGATGGAAAACATTCACGCATTTCAAACCGAAACGGTATTTTGAAGTGCACTCTTTCGGCGGACGGATCCTTAATGTGGTCTTACCCAAAATAGTAGTCCTGCATATTACAAATCTTCACGAAGACTTGACTGATATCAAGCTACACACATAACTAGATTAAACACAAAGGGGAATGTATGTTACCCTTTCATCTCCGTGACGGAAGTTACATGAAAATAGTACGTGTGTTGTGGGTGTAAAAACTCATTCCCATTTGATGTTTTATTTTGTCTAATGGAGTAGTACATTCAGTATTTACGAAACAAACATGTCCCTTGTCAAAGTGATCGAATACATTTATGCCTTTCAAATCAAAACGTTATTGCGAAGTGCAATCTTTCGGCGGACGGATTCTTAATGTGGTCTTACCCAAAATAGTTGTCCTGCTTGTTACAAAATCTTCACGGAGACTAGACTGATATCAAGCTACACAAGCATAACTAGATTAACCACAAAAGGGTACGTTTCTTACCCTTTCATCTCCGTCACGTAAGTTACAAGAAAATAGTACGTAAGTTAAGGGTGTGAAAATTCATTCCCATTTGATATTTTATCTTGTCTAATGCAGTAATACATTCAGTATTCACAAGACAGACATGTCCCATGTCAAGTGTTCGAAAACAATCACGCATATCAAACCAAAACGGTATTTTCAAGTGCACTCTTTCGGCGGACGGATCCTTAATTTGGACTCACCCGAAATAGACGTCCTGCATGTAACAGATCTTCACCAAGACTAGACTGATATAAAGCTACACACATAACAAGATTAACCACTAATGGGAATGTATGTTTCCCTTTCATCTCCGTCACGTAAGTTAAAAGAAAATAGTACGTAAGTTGTTGGTGTGAAAACTCATTCCCATTTGATATTTTACTTTGTCTAATACAGTAATACATTCAGTATTCAAAACAAAAAATATGTCCCATGTCAAAGTAATCGAAAACATTCATGCATATCAAGCCAAAACGGTATTTTCAAGTGCACTCTTTCGGCGGACGGATCCTTAATTTGGTTTTACCCGAAATAGACGTCCTGCATGTAACAGATCTTCAAGAGGCTAGACTGATATCAAGCTACACACATAACTAGATTAACCACAAAGGGAAATGTATGTTTCCCTTTCATTTCCGTCACGTAAGTTACAAGAAAATATTACGTAAGTTATGGGTGTGAAAACTCATTCCCATTTCATGTTTTATTTTGTCTAATGGAGTAGTACATTCAGTATTTACGAAACAAACATGTCCCTTGTCAAAGTGATCGAATACATTTATGCCTTTCAAATCAAAACGTTATTGCGAAGTGCAATCTTTCGGCGGACGGATTCTTAATGTGGTCTTACCCAAAATAGTTGTCCTGCTTGTTACAAAATCTTCACGGAGACTAGACTGATATCAAGCTACACAAGCATAACTAGATTAACCACAAAAGGGTACGTTTCTTACCCTTTCATCTCCGTCACGTAAGTTACAAGAAAATAGTACGTAAGTTAAGGGTGTGAAAATTCATTCCCATTTGATATTTTATCTTGTCTAATGCAGTAATACATTCAGTATTCACAAGACAGACATGTCCCATGTCAAGTGTTCGAAAACAATCACGCATATCAAACCAAAACGGTATTTTCAAGTGCACTCTTTCGGCGGACGGATCCTTAATTTGGACTCACCCGAAATAGACGTCCTGCATGTAACAGATCTTCACCAAGACTAGACTGATATAAAGCTACACACATAACAAGATTAACCACTAATGGGAATGTATGTTTCCCTTTCATCTCCGTCACGTAAGTTAAAAGAAAATAGTACGTAAGTTGTTGGTGTGAAAACTCATTCCCATTTGATATTTTACTTTGTCTAATACAGTAATACATTCAGTATTCAAAAAAAAAAATATGTCCCATGTCAAAGTAATCGAAAACATTCATGCATATCAAGCCAAAACGGTATTTTCAATTGCACTCTTTCGGCGGACGGATCCTTAATTTGGTTTTACCCGAAATAGACGTCCTGCATGTAACAGATCTTCAAGAGGCTAGACTGATATCAAGCTACACACATAACTAGATTAACCACAAAGGGAAATGTATGTTTCCCTTTCATTTCCGTCACGTAAGTTACAAGAAAATATTACGTAAGTTATGGGTGTGAAAACTCATTCCCATTTCATGTTTTATTTTGTCTAATGGAGTAGTACATTCAGTATTTACGAAACAAACATGTCCCTTGTCAAAGTGATCGAATACATTTATGCCTTTCAAATCAAAACGTTATTGCGAAGTGCAATCTTTCGGCGGACGGATTCTTAATGTGGTCTTACCCAAAATAGTTGTCCTGCTTGTTACAAAATCTTCACGGAGACTAGACTGATATCAAGCTACACAAGCATAACTAGATTAACCACAAAAGGGAACGTTTCTTACCCTTTCATCTCCGTCACGTAAGTTACAAGAAAATAGTACGTAAGTTAAGGGTGTGAAAACTCATTCCCATTTGATATTTTATCTTGTCTAATGCAGTAGTACATTCAGTATTTACGAAAAAAATATGTCTGATGTCAAAGTGATCGAAAACATTCATGCATTTGAAACCAGAACGGTATTTTGAAGTGCATTCTTTCGGCGGACGGATCCTTAATGTGGTCTTATCCAAATAGTTATCCTGCATGTTATAATTTGTTACAATGGCTAGACTGATATCAATCTACACACATAACTAGATTAACCATAAAGGGGAATGTATGTTACCCTTTCATCTCCGTCACGTAAGTTACAAGAAAATAGTACGTCAGTTATGTTTGTGAAAACTCATTCCCATTTAATGTTTTATCTTGTCTAATGCAGTTGTACATTCAGTATTTAGGAAACAAATATGTCCCATGTCAAAGAGATGGAAAAATTCACGCATTTCAAACCAAAACGGTATTTTGAAGTGCACTCTTTCGGCGGACGGATCCTTATTGTGGTCTTACCCAAAATAGTTGTCCTGCATGTTATACATTTTCACTATGGCTAGACTGATATCAATCTACACACATAACTAGATTAACCATAAAGGGGAATGTATGTTACCCTTTCATCTCCGTGACGGAAGTTACAAGAAAATAATACGTGTGGTGTGGGTGTAAAAACTCATTCCCATTTGATGTTTTATTTTGTCTAATGGAGTAGTACATTCAGTATTTACGAAACAAACATGTCCCATGAGAAAGGGATCGAAAGCATTTATGCCTTTCAAATCAAAACGGTATTGCGAAATGCAATCTTTCGGCGAACGGATTCTTAATGTGGTCTTACCCAAAATAGTTGTCCTGCTTGTTACAAAATCTTCACGGAGACTAGACTGATATCAAGCTACACAAGCATAACTAGTTTAACCACAAAAGGGAACGTTTCTTACCCTTTCATCTCTGTCACGTAAGTTACAAGAAAATAGTACGTAAGTTAAGGGTGTGAAAACTCATTCCCATTTGATATTTTATCTTGTCTAATGCAGTAATACATTCAGTATTCACAAGACAGACATGTCCCATGTCAAGTGTTCGAAAACATTCACGCATATCAAACCAAAACGGTATTTTCA
Organism: Escarpia spicata; assembly: GCA_963995525.1. Lineage (NCBI taxonomy): Eukaryota > Metazoa > Annelida > Polychaeta > Sabellida > Siboglinidae > Escarpia > Escarpia spicata. Next base: position 49,137,332 of record OZ023205.1, on the reverse strand, counting down.
AGTGCACTCTTTCGGCGGACGGATCCTTAATTTGGACTCACCCGAAATAGACGTCCTGCATGTAACAGATCTTCACCAAGACTAGACTGATATAAAGCTACACACATAACAAGATTAACCACTAAGGGGAATGTATGTTTCCCTTTCATCTCCGTCACGTAAGTTAAAAGAAAATAGTACGTAAGTTATTGGTGTGAAAACTCATTCCCATTTGATATTTTACTTTGTCTAATACAGTAATACATTCAGTATTCAAAAGAAAAAATATGTCCCATGTCAAAGTAATCGAAAACATTCATGCATATCAAGCCAAAACGGCATTTTCAAGAGCACTCTTTCGGCGGACGGATCCTTAATTTGGTTTTACCCGAAATAGACGTCCTGCATGTAACAGATCTTCACGAAGGCTAGACTGATATCAAGATACACACATAACTAGATTAACCACAAAGGGAAATGTATGTTTCCCTTTCATTTCCGTCACGTAAGTTACAAGAAAATATTACGTAAGTTATGTTTGTGAAAACTCATTCCCATTTCATGTTTTATCTTGTCTAATGCAGTAGTACATTCAGCATTTACGAAAAAAATATGTCTGGTGTCAAAGTGATCGAAAACATTCACGCATTTGAAACCAGAACGGTATTTTGAAGTGCATTCTTTCGGCGGACGGATCCTTAATGTGGTCTTACCCAAATAGTTATCCTGCATGTTATAATTTTTTACAATGGCTAGACTGATATCAATCTACACACATAACTAGATTAACCATTAAGGGGAATGTATGTTACCCTTTCATCTCCGTCACGTAAGTTACAAGAAAATAGTAAGTAAGTTATGTTTGTGAAAACTCATTCCCATTTGATGTTTTATCTTGTCTAATGCAGTTATACATTCAGTATTTAGGAAACAAATATGTCCCATGTCAAAGAGATGGAAAACATTCACGCATTTCAAACCGAAACGGTATTTTGAAGTGCACTCTTTCGGCGGACGGATCCTTAATGTGGTCTTACCCAAAATAGTAGTCCTGCATATTACAAATCTTCACGAAGACTTGACTGATATCAAGCTACACACATAACTAGATTAAACACAAAGGGGAATGTATGTTACCCTTTCATCTCCGTGACGGAAGTTACATGAAAATAGTACGTGTGTTGTGGGTGTAAAAACTCATTCCCATTTGATGTTTTATTTTGTCTAATGGAGTAGTACATTCAGTATTTACGAAACAAACATGTCCCTTGTCAAAGTGATCGAATACATTTATGCCTTTCAAATCAAAACGGTATTGCGAAGTGCAATCTTTCGGCGGACGGATTCTTAATGTGGTCTTACCCAAAATAGTTGTCCTGCTTGTTACAAAATCTTCACGGAGACTAGACTGATATCAAGCTACACAAGCATAACTAGATTAACCACAAAAGGGAACGTTTCTTACCCTTTCATCTCCGTCACGTAAGTTACAAGAAAATAGTACGTAAGTTAAGGTGTGAAAACTCATTCCCATTTGATATTTTATCTTGTCTAATGCAGTAATACATTCATTATTCACAAGACAGACATGTCCCATGTCAAGTGTTCGAAAACATTAACGCATATCAAACCAAAACGGTATTTTCAAGTGCACTCTTTCGGCGGACGGATCCTTAATTTGGACTCACCCGAAATAGACGTCCTGCATGTAACAGATCTTCACCAAGACTAGACTGATATAAAGCTACACACATAACAAGATTAACCACTAAGGGGAATGTATGTTTCCCTTTCATCTCCGTCACGTAAGTTAAAAGAAAATAGTACGTAAGTTGTTGGTGTGAAAACTCATTCCCATTTGATATTTTACTTTGTCTAATACAGTAATACATTCAGTATTCAAAAAAAAAAAAATGTCCCATGTCAAAGTAATCGAAAACATTCATGCATATCAAGCCAAAACGGTATTTTCAAGTGCACTCTTTCGGCGGACGGATCCTTAATTTGGTTTTACCCGAAATAGACGTCCTGCATGTAACAGATCTTCAAGAGGCTAGACTGATATCAAGCTACACACATAACTAGATTAACCACAAAGGGAAATGTATGTTTCCCTTTCATTTCCGTCACGTAAGTTACAAGAAAATATTACGTAAGTTATGGGTGTGAAAACTCATTCCCATTTCATGTTTTATTTTGTCTAATGGAGTAGTACATTCAGTATTTACGAAACAAACATGTCCCTTGTCAAAGTGATCGAATACATTTATGCCTTTCAAATCAAAACGTTATTGCGAAGTGCAATCTTTCGGCGGACGGATTCTTAATGTGGTCTTACCCAAAATAGTTGTCCTGCTTGTTACAAAATCTTCACGGAGACTAGACTGATATCAAGCTACACAAGCATAACTAGATTAACCACAAAAGGGAACGTTTCTTACCCTTTCATCTCCGTCACGTAAGTTACAAGAAAATAGTACGTAAGTTAAGGGTGTGAAAACTCATTCCCATTTGATATTTTATCTTGTCTAATGCAGTAGTACATTCAGTATTTACGAAAAAAATATGTCTGATGTCAAAGTGATCGAAAACATTCATGCATTTGAAGCCAGAACGGTATTTTGAAGTGCATTCTTTCGGCGGACGGATCCTTAATGTGGTCTTATCCAAATAGTTATCCTGCATGTTATAATTTGTTACAATGGCTAGACTGATATCAATCTACACACATAACTAGATTAACCATAAAGGGGAATGTATGTTACCCTTTCATCTCCGTCACGTAAGTTACAAGAAAATAGTACGTCAGTTATGTTTGTGAAAACTCATTCCCATTTAATGTTTTATCTTGTCTAATGCAGTTGTACATTCAGTATTTAGGAAACAAATATGTCCCATGTCAAAGAGATGGAAAAATTCACGCATTTCAAACCAAAACGGTATTTTGAAGTGCACTCTTTCGGCGGACGGATCCTTATTGTGGTCTTACCCAAAATAGTTGTCCTGCATGTTATACATTTTCACTATGGCTAGACTGATATCAATCTACACACATAACTAGATTAACCATAAAGGGGAATGTATGTTACCCTTTCATCTCCGTGACGGAAGTTACAAGAAAATAGTACGTGTGGTGTGGGTGTAAAAACTCATTCCCATTTGATGTTTTATTTTGTCTAATGGAGTAGTACATTCAGTATTTACGAAACAAACATGTCCCATGTGAAAGGGATCGAAAGCATTTATGCCTTTCAAATCAAAACGGTATTGCGAAATGCAATCTTTCGGCGAACGGATTCTTAATGTGGTCTTACCCAAAATAGTTGTCCTGCTTGTTACAAAATCTTCACGGAGACTAGACTGATATCAAGCTACACAAGCATAACTAGTTTAACCACAAAAGGGAACGTTTCTTACCCTTTCATCTCTGTCACGTAAGTTACAAGAAAATAGTACGTAAGTTAAGGGTGTGAAAACTCATTCCCATTTGATATTTTATCTTGTCTAATGCAGTAATACATTCAGTATTCACAAGACAGACATGTCCCATGTCAAGTGTTCGAAAACATTCACGCATATCAAACCAAAACGGTATTTTCAAGTGCACTCTTTCGGCGGACGGATCCTTAATTTGGACTCACCCGAAATAGACGTCCTGCATGTAACAGATCTTCACCAAGACTAGACTGATATAAAGCTACACACATAACAAGATTAACCACTAAGGGGAATGTATGTTTCCCTTTCATCTCCGTCACGTAAGTTAAAAGAAAATAGTACGTAAGTTATTGGTGTGAAAACTCATTCCCATTTGATATTTTACTTTGTCTAATACAGTAATACATTCAGTATTCAAAAGAAAAAATATGTCCCATGTCAAAGTAATCGAAAACATTCATGCATATCAAGCCAAAACGGCATTTTCAAGAGCACTCTTTCGGCGGACGGATCCTTAATTTGGTTTTACCCGAAATAGACGTCCTGCATGTAACAGATCTTCACGAAGGCTAGACTGATATCAAGATACACACATAACTAGATTAACCACAAAGGGAAATGTATGTTTCCCTTTCATTTCCGTCACGTAAGTTACAAGAAAATATTACGTAAGTTATGTTTGTGAAAACTCATTCCCATTTCATGTTTTATCTTGTCTAATGCAGTAGTACATTCAGCATTTACGAAAAAAATATGTCTGGTGTCAAAGTGATCGAAAACATTCACGCATTTGAAACCAGAACGGTATTTTGAAGTGCATTCTTTCGGCGGACGGATCCTTAATGTGGTCTTACCCAAATAGTTATCCTGCATGTTATAATTTTTTACAATGGCTAGACTGATATCAATCTACACACATAACTAGATTAACCATTAAGGGGAATGTATGTTACCCTTTCATCTCCGTCACGTAAGTTACAAGAAAATAGTAAGTAAGTTATGTTTGTGAAAACTCATTCCCATTTGATGTTTTATCTTGTCTAATGCAGTTATACATTCAGTATTTAGGAAACAAATATGTCCCATGTCAAAGAGATGGAAAACATTCACGCATTTCAAACCGAAACGGTATTTTGAAGTGCACTCTTTCGGCGGACGGATCCTTAATGTGGTCTTACCCAAAATAGTAGTCCTGCATATTACAAATCTTCACGAAGACTTGACTGATATCAAGCTACACACATAACTAGATTAAACACAAAGGGGAATGTATGTTACCCTTTCATCTCCGTGACGGAAGTTACATGAAAATAGTACGTGTGTTGTGGGTGTAAAAACTCATTCCCATTTGATGTTTTATTTTGTCTAATGGAGTAGTACATTCAGTATTTACGAAACAAACATGTCCCTTGTCAAAGTGATCGAATACATTTATGCCTTTCAAATCAAAACGGTATTGCGAAGTGCAATCTTTCGGCGGACGGATTCTTAATGTGGTCTTACCCAAAATAGTTGTCCTGCTTGTTACAAAATCTTCACGGAGACTAGACTGATATCAAGCTACACAAGCATAACTAGATTAACCACAAAAGGGAACGTTTCTTACCCTTTCATCTCCGTCACGTAAGTTACAAGAAAATAGTACGTAAGTTAAGGGTGTGAAAATTCATTCCCATTTGATATTTTATCTTGTCTAATGCAGTAATACATTCAGTATTCACAAGACAGACATGTCCCATGTCAAGTGTTCGAAAACATTAACGCATATCAAACCAAAACGGTATTTTCAAGTGCACTCTTTCGGCGGACGGATCCTTAATTTGGACTCACCCGAAATAGACGTCCTGCATGTAACAGATCTTCACCAAGACTAGACTGATATAAAGCTACACACATAACAAGATTAACCACTAAGGGGAATGTATGTTTCCCTTTCATCTCCGTCACGTAAGTTAAAAGAAAATAGTACGTAAGTTGTTGGTGTGAAAACTCATTCCCATTTGATATTTTACTTTGTCTAATACAGTAATACATTCAGTATTCAAAAAAAAAAAAATGTCCCATGTCAAAGTAATCGAAAACATTCATGCATATCAAGCCAAAACGGTATTTTCAAGTGCACTCTTTCGGCGGACGGATCCTTAATTTGGTTTTACCCGAAATAGACGTCCTGCATGTAACAGATCTTCAAGAGGCTAGACTGATATCAAGCTACACACATAACTAGATTAACCACAAAGGGAAATGTATGTTTCCCTTTCATTTCCGTCACGTAAGTTACAAGAAAATATTACGTAAGTTATGGGTGTGAAAACTCATTCCCATTTCATGTTTTATTTTGTCTAATGGAGTAGTACATTCAGTATTTACGAAACAAACATGTCCCTTGTCAAAGTGATCGAATACATTTATGCCTTTCAAATCAAAACGTTATTGCGAAGTGCAATCTTTCGGCGGACGGATTCTTAATGTGGTCTTACCCAAAATAGTTGTCCTGCTTGTTACAAAATCTTCACGGAGACTAGACTGATATCAAGCTACACAAGCATAACTAGATTAACCACAAAAGGGAACGTTTCTTACCCTTTCATCTCCGTCACGTAAGTTACAAGAAAATAGTACGTAAGTTAAGGGTGTGAAAACTCATTCCCATTTGATATTTTATCTTGTCTAATGCAGTAATACATTCAGTATTCACAAGACAGACATGTCCCATGTCAAGTGTTCGAAAACATTCACGCATATCAAACCAAAACGGTATTTTCAAGTGCACTCTTTCGGCGGACGGATCCTTAATTTGGACTCACCCGAAATAGACGTCCTGCATGTAACAGATCTTCACCAAGACTAGACTGATATAAAGCTACACACATAACAAGATTAACCACTAAGGGGAATGTATGTTTCCCTTTCATCTCCGTCACGTAAGTTAAAAGAAAATAGTACGTAAGTTGTTGGTGTGAAAACTCATTCCCATTTGATATTTTACTTTGTCTAATACAGTAATACATTCAGTATTCAAAAAAAAAAAAATGTCCCATGTCAAAGTAATCGAAAACATTCATGCATATCAAGCCAAAACGGTATTTTCAAGTGCACTCTTTCGGCGGACGGATCCTTAATTTGGTTTTACCCGAAATAGACGTCCTGCATGTAACAGATCTTCAAGAGGCTAGACTGATATCAAGCTACACACATAACTAGATTAACCACAAAGGGAAATGTATGTTTCCCTTTCATTTCCGTCACGTAAGTTACAAGAAAATATTACGTAAGTTATGGGTGTGAAAACTCATTCCCATTTCATGTTTTATTTTGTCTAATGGAGTAGTACATTCAGTATTTACGAAACAAACATGTCCCTTGTCAAAGTGATCGAATACATTTATGCCTTTCAAATCAAAACGTTATTGCGAAGTGCAATCTTTCGGCGGACGGATTCTTAATGTGGTCTTACCCAAAATAGTTGTCCTGCTTGTTACAAAATCTTCACGGAGACTAGACTGATATCAAGCTACACAAGCATAACTAGATTAACCACAAAAGGGAACGTTTCTTACCCTTTCATCTCCGTCACGTAAGTTACAAGAAAATAGTACGTAAGTTAAGGGTGTGAAAACTCATTCCCATTTGATATTTTATCTTGTCTAATGCAGTAGTACATTCAGTATTTACGAAAAAAATATGTCTGATGTCAAAGTGATCGAAAACATTCATGCATTTGAAACCAGAACGGTATTTTGAAGTGCATTCTTTCGGCGGACGGATCCTTAATGTGGTCTTATCCAAATAGTTATCCTGCATGTTATAATTTTTTACAATGGCTAGACTGATATCAATCTACACACATAACTAGATTAACCATAAAGGGGAATGTATGTTACCCTTTCATCTCCGTCACGTAAGTTACAAGAAAATAGTACGTCAGTTATGTTTGTGAAAACTCATTCCCATTTAATGTTTTATCTTGTCTAATGCAGTTGTACATTCAGTATTTAGGAAACAAATATGTCCCATGTCAAAGAGATGGAAAAATTCACGCATTTCAAACCAAAACGGTATTTTGAAGTGCACTCTTTCGGCGGACGGATCCTTATTGTGGTCTTACCCAAAATAGTTGTCCTGCATGTTATACATTTTCACTATGGCTAGACTGATATCAATCTACACACATAACTAGATTAACCATAAAGGGGAATGTATGTTACCCTTTCATCTCCGTGACGGAAGTTACAAGAAAATAGTACGTGTGGTGTGGGTGTAAAAACTCATTCCCATTTGATGTTTTATTTTGTCTAATGGAGTAGTACATTCAGTATTTACGAAACAAACATGTCCCATGTGAAAGGGATCGAAAGCATTTATGCCTTTCAAATCAAAACGGTATTGCGAAATGCAATCTTTCGGCGGACGGATTCTTAATGTGGTCTTACCCAAAATAGTTGTCCTGCTTGTTACAAAATCTTCACGGAGACTAGACTGATATCAAGCTACACAAGCATAACTAGTTTAACCACAAAAGGGAACGTTTCTTACCCTTTCATCTCCGTCACGTAAGTTACAAGAAAATAGTACGTAAGTTAAGGGTGTGAAAACTCATTCCCATTTGATATTTTATCTTGTCTAATGCAGTAATACATTCAGTATTCACAAGACAGACATGTCCCATGTCAAGTGTTCGAAAACATTCACGCATATCAAACCAAAACGGTATTTTCAAGTGCACTCTTTCGGCGGACGGATCCTTAATTTGGACTCACCCGAAATAGACGTCCTGCATGTAACAGATCTTCACCAAGACTAGACTGATATAAAGCTACACACATAACAAGATTAACCACTAAGGGGAATGTATGTTTCCCTTTCATCTCCGTCACGTAAGTTAAAAGAAAATAGTACGTAAGTTATTGGTGTGAAAACTCATTCCCATTTGATATTTTACTTTGTCTAATACAGTAATACATTCAGTATTCAAAAGAAAAAATATGTCCCATGTCAAAGTAATCGAAAACATTCATGCATATCAAGCCAAAACGGCATTTTCAAGAGCATTCTTTCGGCGGACAGATCCTTAATTTGGTTTTACCCGAAATAGACGTCCTGCATGTAACAGATCTTCACGAAGGCTAGACTGATATCAAGATACACACATAACTAGATTAACCACAAAGGGAAATGTATGTTTCCCTTTCACTTCCGTCACGTAAGTTACAAGAAAATATTACGTAAGTTATGTTTGTGAAAACTCATTCCCATTTCATGTTTTATCTTGTCTAATGCAGTAGTACATTCAGAATTTACGAAAAAAATATGTCTGGTGTCAAAGTGATCGAAAACATTCACGCATTTGAAACCAGAACGGTATTTTGAAGTGCATTCTTTCGGCGGACGGATCCTTAATGTGGTCTTACCCAAATAGTTATCCTGCATGTTATAATTTTTTACAATGGCTAGACTGATATCAATCTACACACATAACTAGATTAACCATTAAGGGGAATGTATGTTACCCTTTCATCTCCGTCACGTAAGTTACAAGAAAATAGTAAGTAAGTTATGTTTGTGAAAACTCATTCCCATTTGATGTTTTATCTTGTCTAATGCAGTTATACATTCAGTATTTAGGAAACAAATATGTCCCATGTCAAAGAGATGGAAAACATTCACGCATTTCAAACCGAAACGGTATTTTGAAGTGCACTCTTTCGGCGGACGGATCCTTAATGTGGTCTTACCCAAAATAGTAGTCCTGCATATTACAAATCTTCAAGAAGACTTGACTGATATCAAGCTACACACATAACTAGATTAAACACAAAGGGGAATGTATGTTACCCTTTCATCTCCGTGACGGAAGTTACATGAAAATAGTACGTGTGTTGTGGGTGTAAAAACTCATTCCCATTTGATGTTTTATTTTGTCTAATGGAGTAGTACATTCAGTATTTACGAAACAAACATGTCCCTTGTCAAAGTGATCGAATACATTTATGCCTTTCAAATCAAAACGGTATTGCGAAGTGCAATCTTTCGGCGGACGGATTCTTAATGTGGTCTTACCCAAAATAGTTGTCCTGCTTGTTACAAAATCTTCACGGAGACTAGACTGATATCAAGCTACACAAGCATAACTAGATTAACCACAAAAGGGAACGTTTCTTACCCTTTCATCTCCGTCACGTAAGTTACAAGAAAATAGTACGTAAGTTAAGGGTGTGAAAACTCATTCCCATTTGATATTTTATCTTGTCTAATGCAGTAATACATTCAGTATTCACAAGACAGACATGTCCCATGTCAAGTGTTCGAAAACATTCACGCATATCAAACCAAAACGGTATTTTCAAGTGCACTCTTTCGGCGGACGGATCCTTAATTTGGACTCACCCGAAATAGACATCCTGCATGTAACAGATCTTCACCAAGACTAGACTGATATAAAGCTACACACATAACAAGATTAACCACTAAGGGGAATGTATGTTTCCCTTTCATCTCCGTCACGTAAGTTAAAAGAAAATAGTACGTAAGTTGTTGGTGTGAAAACTCATTCCCATTTGATATTTTACTTTGTCTAATACAGTAATACATTCAGTATTCAAAAAAAAAAATATGTCCCATGTCAAAGTAATCGAAAACATTCATGCATATCAAGCCAAAACGGTATTTTCAAGTGCACTCTTTCGGCGGACTGATCCTTAATTTGGTTTTACCCGAAATAGACGTCCTGCATGTAACAGATCTTCAAGAGGCTAGACTGATATCAAGCTACACACATAACTAGATTAACCACAAAGGGAAATGTATGTTTCCCTTTCATTTCCGTCACGTAAGTTACAAGAAAATATTACGTAAGTTATGGGTGTGAAAACTCATTCCCATTTCATGTTTTATTTTGTCTAATGGAGTAGTACATTCAGTATTTACGAAACAAACATGTCCCTTGTCAAAGTGATCGAATACATTTATGCCTTTCAAATCAAAACGTTATTGCGAAGTGCAATCTTTCGGCAGACGGATTCTTAATGTGGTCTTACCCAAAATAGTTGTCCTGCTTGTTACAAAATCTTCACGGAGACTAGACTGATATCAAGCTACACAAGCATAACTAGATTAACCACAAAAGGGAACGTTTCTTACCCTTTCATCTCCGTCACGTAAGTTACAAGAAAATAGTACGTAAGTTAAGGGTGTGAAAACTCATTCCCATTTGATATTTTATCTTGTCTAATGCAGTAGTACATTCAGTATTTACGAAAAAAATATGTCTGATGTCAAAGTGATCGAAAACATTCATGCATTTGAAACCAGAACGGTATTTTGAAGTGCATTCTTTCGGCGGACGGATCCTTAATGTGGTCTTATCCAAATAGTTATCCTGCATGTTATAATTTTTTACAATGGCTAGACTGATATCAATCTACACACATAACTAGATTAACCATAAAGGGGAATGTATGTTACCCTTTCATCTCCGTCACGTAAGTTACAAGAAAATAGTACGTCAGTTATGTTTGTGAAAACTCATTCCCATTTAATGTTTTATCTTGTCTAATGCAGTTGTACATTCAGTATTTAGGAAACAAATATGTCCCATGTCAAAGAGATGGAAAAATTCACGCATTTCAAACCAAAACGGTATTTTGAAGTGCACTCTTTCGGCGGACGGATACTTATTGTGGTCTTACCCAAAATAGTTGTCCTGCATGTTTAACATTTTCACTATGGCTAGACTGATATCAATCTACACACATAACTAGATTAACCATAAAGGGGAATGTATGTTACCCTTTCATCTCCGTGACGGAAGTTACAAGAAAATAGTACGTGTGGTGTGGGTGTAAAAACTCATTCCCATTTGATGTTTTATTTTGTCTAATGGAGTAGTACATTCAGTATTTACGAAACAAACATGTCCCATGTGAAAGGGATCGAAAGCATTTATGCCTTTCAAATCAAAACGGTATTGCGAAATGCAATCTTTCGGCGGACGGATTCTTAATGTGGTCTTACCCAAAATAGTTGTCCTGCTTGTTACAAAATCTTCACGGAGACTAGACTGATATCAAGCTACACAAGCATAACTAGTTTAACCACAAAAGGGAACGTTTCTTACCCTTTCATCTCCGTCACGTAAGTTACAAGAAAATAGTACGTAAGTTAAGGGTGTGAAAACTCATTCCCATTTGATATTTTATCTTGTCTAATGCAGTAATACATTCAGTATTCACAAGACAGACATGTCCCATGTCAAGTGTTCGAAAACATTCACGCATATCAAACCAAAACGGTATTTTCAAGTGCACTCTTTCGGCGGACGGATCCTTAATTTGGACTCACCCGAAATAGACGTCCTGCATGTAACAGATCTTCACCAAGACTAGACTGATATAAAGCTACACACATAACAAGATTAACCACTAAGGGGAATGTATGTTTCCCTTTCATCTCCGTCACGTAAGTTAAAAGAAAATAGTACGTAAGTTATTGGTGTGAAAACTCATTCCCATTTGATATTTTACTTTGTCTAATACAGTAATACATTCAGTATTCAAAAGAAAAAATATGTCCCATGTCAAAGTAATCGAAAACATTCATGCATATCAAGCCAAAACGGCATTTTCAAGAGCACTCTTTCGGCGGACGGATCCTTAATTTGGTTTTACCCGAAATAGACGTCCTGCATGTAACAGATCTTCACGAAGGCTAGACTGATATCAAGATACACACATAACTAGATTAACCACAAAGGGAAATGTATGTTTCCCTTTCATTTCCGTCACGTAAGTTACAAGAAAATATTACGTAAGTTATGTTTGTGAAAACTCATTCCCATTTCATGTTTTATCTTGTCTAATGCAGTAGTACATTCAGCATTTACGAAAAAAATATGTCTGGTGTCAAAGTGATCGAAAACATTCACGCATTTGAAACCAGAACGGTATTTTGAAGTGCATTCTTTCGGCGGACGGATCCTTAATGTGGTCTTACCCAAATAGTTATCCTGCATGTTATAATTTTTTACAATGGCTAGACTGATATCAATCTACACACATAACTAGATTAACCATTAAGGGGAATGTATGTTACCCTTTCATCTCCGTCACGTAAGTTACAAGAAAATAGTAAGTAAGTTATGTTTGTGAAAACTCATTCCCATTTGATGTTTTATCTTGTCTAATGCAGTTATACATTCAGTATTTAGGAAACAAATATGTCCCATGTCAAAGAGATGGAAAACATTCACGCATTTCAAACCGAAACGGTATTTTGAAGTGCACTCTTTCGGCGGACGGATCCTTAATGTGGTCTTACCCAAAATAGTAGTCCTGCATATTACAAATCTTCAAGAAGACTTGACTGATATCAAGCTACACACATAACTAGATTAAACACAAAGGGGAATGTATGTTACCCTTTCATCTCCGTGACGGAAGTTACATGAAAATAGTACGTGTGTTGTGGGTGTAAAAACTCATTCCCATTTGATGTTTTATTTTGTCTAATGGAGTAGTACATTCAGTATTTACGAAACAAACATGTCCCTTGTCAAAGTGATCGAATACATTTATGCCTTTCAAATCAAAACGTTATTGCGAAGTGCAATCTTTCGGCGGACTGATCCTTAATTTGGTTTTACCCGAAATAGACGTCCTGCATGTAACAGATCTTCAAGAGGCTAGACTGATATCAAGCTACACACATAACTAGATTAACCACAAAGGGAAATGTATGTTTCCCTTTCATTTCCGTCACGTAAGTTACAAGAAAATATTACGTAAGTTATGGGTGTGAAAACTCATTCCCATTTCATGTTTTATTTTGTCTAATGGAGTAGTACATTCAGTATTTACGAAACAAACATGTCCCTTGTCAAAGTGATCGAATACATTTATGCCTTTCAAATCAAAACGTTATTGCGAAGTGCAATCTTTCGGCGGACGGATTCTTAATGTGGTCTTACCCAAAATAGTTGTCCTGCTTGTTACAAAATCTTCACGGAGACTAGACTGATATCAAGCTACACAAGCATAACTAGATTAACCACAAAAGGGAACGTTTCTTACCCTTTCATCTCCGTCACGTAAGTTACAAGAAAATAGTACGTAAGTTAAGGGTGTGAAAACTCATTCCCATTTGATATTTTATCTTGTCTAATGCAGTAGTACATTCAGTATTTACGAAAAAAATATGTCTGATGTCAAAGTGATCGAAAACATTCATGCATTTGAAACCAGAACGGTATTTTGAAGTGCATTCTTTCGGCGGACGGATCCTTAATGTGGTCTTATCCAAATAGTTATCCTGCATGTTATAATTTTTTACAATGGCTAGACTGATATCAATCTACACACATAACTATATTAACCATAAAGGGGAATGTATGTTACCCTTTCATCTCCGTCACGTAAGTTACAAGAAAATAGTACGTCAGTTATGTTTGTGAAAACTCATTCCCATTTAATGTTTTATCTTGTCTAATGCAGTTGTACATTCAGTATTTAGGAAACAAATATGTCCCATGTCAAAGAGATGGAAAAATTCACGCATTTCAAACCAAAACGGTATTTTGAAGTGCACTCTTTCGGCGGACGGATACTTATTGTGGTCTTACCCAAAATAGTTGTCCTGCATGTTTAACATTTTCACTATGGCTAGACTGATATCAATCTACACACATAACTAGATTAACCATAAAGGGGAATGTATGTTACCCTTTCATCTCCGTGACGGAAGTTACAAGAAAATAGTACGTGTGGTGTGGGTGTAAAAACTCATTCCCATTTGATGTTTTATTTTGTCTAATGGAGTAGTACATTCAGTATTTACGAAACAAACATGTCACATGTGAAAGGGATCGAAAGCATTTATGCCTTTCAAATCAAAACGGTATTGCGAAATGCAATCTTTCGGCGGACGGATTCTTAATGTGGTCTTACCCAAAATAGTTGTCCTGCTTGTTACAAAATCTTCACGGAGACTAGACTGATATCAAGCTACACAAGCATAACTAGTTTAACCACAAAAGGGAACGTTTCTTACCCTTTCATCTCCGTCACGTAAGTTACAAGAAAATAGTACGTAAGTTAAGGGTGTGAAAACTCATTCCCATTTGATATTTTATCTTGTCTAATGCAGTAATACATTCAGTATTCACAAGACAGACATGTCCCATGTCAAGTGTTCGAAAACATTCACGCATATCAAACCAAAACGGTATTTTCAAGTGCACTCTTTCGGCGGACGGATCCTTAATTTGGACTCACCCGAAATAGACGTCCTGCATGTAACAGATCTTCACCAAGACTAGACTGATATAAAGCTACACACATAACAAGATTAACCACTAAGGGGAATGTATGTTTCCCTTTCATCTCCGTCACGTAAGTTAAAAGAAAATAGTACGTAAGTTATTGGTGTGAAAACTCATTCCCATTTCATATTTTACTTTGTCTAATACAGTAATACATTCAGTATTCAAAAGAAAAAATATGTCCCATGTCAAAGTAATCGAAAACATTCATGCATATCAAGCCAAAACGGCATTTTCAAGAGCACTCTTTCGGCGGACGGATCCTTAATTTGGTTTTACCCGAAATAGACGTCCTGCATGTAACAGATCTTCACGAAGGCTAGACTGATATCAAGATACACACATAACTAGATTAACCACAAAGGGAAATGTATGTTTCCCTTTCATTTCCGTCACGTAAGTTACAAGAAAATATTACGTAAGTTATGTTTGTGAAAACTCATTCCCATTTCATGTTTTATCTTGTCTAATGCAGTAGTACATTCAGAATTTACGAAAAAAATATGTCTGGTGTCAAAATGATCGAAAACATTCACGCATTTGAAAACAGAACGGTATTTTGAAGTGCATTCTTTCGGCGGACGGATCCTTAATGTGGTCTTACCCAAATAGTTATCCTGCATGTTATAATTTTTTACAATGGCTAGACTGATATCAATCTACACACATAACTAGATTAACCATTAAGGGGAATGTATGTTACCCTTTCATCTCCGTCACGTAAGTTACAAGAAAATAGTAAGTAAGTTATGTTTGTGAAAACTCATTCCCATTTGATGTTTTATCTTGTCTAATGCAGTTATACATTCAGTATTTAGGAAACAAATATGTCCCATGTCAAAGAGATGGAAAACATTCACGCATTTCAAACCGAAACGGTATTTTGAAGTGCACTCTTTCGGCGGACGGATCCTTAATGTGGTCTTACCCAAAATAGTAGTCCTGCATATTACAAATCTTCAAGAAGACTTGACTGATATCAAGCTACACACATAACTAGATTAAACACAAAGGGGAATGTATGTTACCCTTTCATCTCCGTGACGGAAGTTACATGAAAATAGTACGTGTGTTGTGGGTGTAAAAACTCATTCCCATTTGATGTTTTATTTTGTCTAATGGAGTAGTACATTCAGTATTTACGAAACAAACATGTCCCTTGTCAAAGTGATCGAATACATTTATGCCTTTCAAATCAAAACGGTATTGCGAAGTGCAATCTTTCGGCGGACGGATTCTTAATGTGGTCTTACCCAAAATAGTTGTCCTGCTTGTTACAAAATCTTCACGGAGACTAGACTGATATCAAGCTACACAAGCATAACTAGATTAACCACAAAAGGGAACGTTTCTTACCCTTTCATCTCCGTCACGTAAGTTACAAGAAAATAGTACGTAAGTTAAGGGTGTGAAAACTCATTCCCATTTGATATTTTATCTTGTCTAATGCAGTAATACATTCAGTATTCACAAGACAGACATGTCCCATGTCAAGTGTTCGAAAACATTCACGCATATCAAACCAAAACGGTATTTTCAAGTGCACTCTTTCGGCGGACGGATCCTTAATTTGGACTCACCCGAAATAGACATCCTGCATGTAACAGATCTTCACCAAGACTAGACTGATATAAAGCTACACACATAACAAGATTAACCACTAAGGGGAATGTATGTTTCCCTTTCATCTCCGTCACGTAAGTTAAAAGAAAATAGTACGTAAGTTGTTGGTGTGAAAACTCATTCCCATTTGATATTTTACTTTGTCTAATACAGTAATACATTCAGTATTCAAAAAAAAAAATATGTCCCATGTCAAAGTAATCGAAAACATTCATGCATATCAAGCCAAAACGGTATTTTCAAGTGCACTCTTTCGGCGGACTGATCCTTAATTTGGTTTTACCCGAAATAGACGTCCTGCATGTAACAGATCTTCAAGAGGCTAGACTGATATCAAGCTACACACATAACTAGATTAACCACAAAGGGAAATGTATGTTTCCCTTTCATTTCCGTCACGTAAGTTACAAGAAAATATTACGTAAGTTATGGGTGTGAAAACTCATTCCCATTTCATGTTTTATTTTGTCTAATGGAGTAGTACATTCAGTATTTACGAAACAAACATGTCCCTTGTCAAAGTGATCGAATACATTTATGCCTTTCAAATCAAAACGTTATTGCGAAGTGCAATCTTTCGGCGGACGGATTCTTAATGTGGTCTTACCCAAAATAGTTGTCCTGCTTGTTACAAAATCTTCACGGAGACTAGACTGATATCAAGCTACACAAGCATAACTAGATTAACCACAAAAGGGAACGTTTCTTACCCTTTCATCTCCGTCACGTAAGTTACAAGAAAATAGTACGTAAGTTAAGGGTGTGAAAACTCATTCCCATTTGATATTTTATCTTGTCTAATGCAGTAGTACATTCAGTATTTACGAAAAAAATATGTCTGATGTCAAAGTGATCGAAAACATTCATGCATTTGAAACCAGAACGGTATTTTGAAGTGCATTCTTTCGGCGGACGGATCCTTAATGTGGTCTTATCCAAATAGTTATCCTGCATGTTATAATTTTTTACAATGGCTAGACTGATATCAATCTACACACATAACTAGATTAACCATAAAGGGGAATGTATGTTACCCTTTCATCTCCGTCACGTAAGTTACAAGAAAATAGTACGTCAGTTATGTTTGTGAAAACTCATTCCCATTTAATGTTTTATCTTGTCTAATGCAGTTGTACATTCAGTATTTAGGAAACAAATATGTCCCATGTCAAAGAGATGGAAAAATTCACGCATTTCAAACCAAAACGGTATTTTGAAGTGCACTCTTTCGGCGGACGGATACTTATTGTGGTCTTACCCAAAATAGTTGTCCTGCATGTTTAACATTTTCACTATGGCTAGACTGATATCAATCTACACACATAACTAGATTAACCATAAAGGGGAATGTATGTTACCCTTTCATCTCCGTGACGGAAGTTACAAGAAAATAGTACGTGTGGTGTGGGTGTAAAAACTCATTCCCATTTGATGTTTTATTTTGTCTAATGGAGTAGTACATTCAGTATTTACGAAACAAACATGTCCCATGTGAAAGGGATCGAAAGCATTTATGCCTTTCAAATCAAAACGGTATTGCGAAATGCAATCTTTCGGCGGACGGATTCTTAATGTGGTCTTACCCAAAATAGTTGTCCTGCTTGTTACAAAATCTTCACGGAGACTAGACTGATATCAAGCTACACAAGCATAACTAGTTTAACCACAAAAGGGAACGTTTCTTACCCTTTCATCTCCGTCACGTAAGTTACAAGAAAATAGTACGTAAGTTAAGGGTGTGAAAACTCATTCCCATTTGATATTTTATCTTGTCTAATGCAGTAATACATTCAGTATTCACAAGACAGACATGTCCCATGTCAAGTGTTCGAAAACATTCACGCATATCAAACCAAAACGGTATTTTCAAGTGCACTCTTTCGGCGGACGGATCCTTAATTTGGACTCACCCGAAATAGACGTCCTGCATGTAACAGATCTTCACCAAGACTAGACTGATATAAAGCTACACACATAACAAGATTAACCACTAAGGGGAATGTATGTTTCCCTTTCATCTCCGTCACGTAAGTTAAAAGAAAATAGTACGTAAGTTATTGGTGTGAAAACTCATTCCCATTTCATATTTTACTTTGTCTAATACAGTAATACATTCAGTATTCAAAAGAAAAAATATGTCCCATGTCAAAGTAATCGAAAACATTCATGCATATCAAGCCAAAACGGCATTTTCAAGAGCACTCTTTCGGCGGACGGATCCTTAATTTGGTTTTACCCGAAATAGACGTCCTGCATGTAACAGATCTTCACGAAGGCTAGACTGATATCAAGATACACACATAACTAGATTAACCACAAAGGGAAATGTATGTTTCCCTTTCATTTCCGTCACGTAAGTTACAAGAAAATATTACGTAAGTTATGTTTGTGAAAACTCATTCCCATTTCATGTTTTATCTTGTCTAATGCAGTAGTACATTCAGCATTTACGAAAAAAATATGTCTGGTGTCAAAGTGATCGAAAACATTCACGCATTTGAAACCAGAACGGTATTTTGAAGTGCATTCTTTCGGCGGACGGATCCTTAATGTGGTCTTACCCAAATAGTTATCCTGCATGTTATAATTTTTTACAATGGCTAGACTGATATCAATCTACACACATAACTAGATTAACCATTAAGGGGAATGTATGTTACCCTTTCATCTCCGTCACGTAAGTTACAAGAAAATAGTAAGTAAGTTATGTTTGTGAAAACTCATTCCCATTTGATGTTTTATCTTGTCTAATGCAGTTATACATTCAGTATTTAGGAAACAAATATGTCCCATGTCAAAGAGATGGAAAACATTCACGCATTTCAAACCGAAACGGTATTTTGAAGTGCACTCTTTCGGCGGACGGATCCTTAATGTGGTCTTACCCAAAATAGTAGTCCTGCATATTACAAATCTTCAAGAAGACTTGACTGATATCAAGCTACACACATAACTAGATTAAACACAAAGGGGAATGTATGTTACCCTTTCATCTCCGTGACGGAAGTTACATGAAAATAGTACGTGTGTTGTGGGTGTAAAAACTCATTCCCATTTGATGTTTTATTTTGTCTAATGGAGTAGTACATTCAGTATTTACGAAACAAACATGTCCCTTGTCAAAGTGATCGAATACATTTATGCCTTTCAAATCAAAACGGTATTGCGAAGTGCAATCTTTCGGCGGACGGATTCTTAATGTGGTCTTACCCAAAATAGTTGTCCTGCTTGTTACAAAATCTTCACGGAGACTAGACTGATATCAAGCTACACAAGCATAACTAGATTAACCACAAAAGGGAACGTTTCTTACCCTTTCATCTCCGTCACGTAAGTTACAAGAAAATATTACGTAAGTTAAGGGTGTGAAAACTCATTTCCATTTGATATTTTATCTTGTCTAATGCAGTAATACATTCAGTATTCACAAGACAGACATGTCCCATGTCAAGTGTTCGAAAACATTCACGCATATCAAACCAAAACGGTATTTTCAAGTGCACTCTTTCGGCGGACGGATCCTTAATTTGGACTCACCCGAAATAGACATCCTGCATGTAACAGATTTTCACCAAGACTAGACTGATATAAAGCTACACACATAACAAGATTAACCACTAAGGGGAATGTATGTTTCCCTTTCATCTCCGTCACGTAAGTTAAAAGAAAATAGTACGTAAGTTGTTGGTGTGAAAACTCATTCCCATTTGATATTTTACTTTGTCTAATACAGTAATACATTCAGTATTCAAAAAAAAAAATATGTCCCATGTCAAAGTAATCGAAAACATTCATGCATATCAAGCCAAAACGGTATTTTCAAGTGCACTCTTTCGGCGGACGGATCCTTAATTTGGTTTTACCCGAAATAGACGTCCTGCATGTAACAGATCTTCAAGAGGCTAGACTGATATCAAGCTACACACATAACTAGATTAACCACAAAGGGAAATGTATGTTTCCCTTTCGTTTCCGTCACGTAAGTTACAAGAAAATATTACGTAAGTTATGGGTGTGAAAACTCATTCCCATTTCATGTTTTATTTTGTCTAATGGAGTAGTACATTCAGTATTTACGAAACAAACATGTCCCTTGTCAAAGTGATCGAATACATTTATGCCTTTCAAATCAAAACGTTATTGCGAAGTGCAATCTTTCGGCGGACGGATTCTTAATGTGGTCTTACCCAAAATAGTTGTCCTGCTTGTTACAAAATCTTCACGGAGACTAGACTGATATCAAGCTACACAAGCATAACTAGATTAACCACAAAAGGGAACGTTTCTTACCCTTTCATCTCCGTCACGTAAGTTACAAGAAAATAGTACGTAAGTTAAGGGTGTGAAAACTCATTCCCATTTGATATTTTATCTTGTCTAATGCAGTAGTACATTCAGTATTTACGAAAAAAATATGTCTGATGTCAAAGTGATCGAAAACATTGATGCATTTGAAACCAGAACGGTATTTTGAAGTGCATTCTTTCGGCGGACGGATCCTTAATGTGGTCTTATCCAAATAGTTATCCTGCATGTTATAATTTGTTACAATGGCTAGACTGATATCAATCTACACACATAACTAGATTAACCATAAAGGGGAATGTATGTTACCCTTTCATCTCCGTCACGTAAGTTACAAGAAAATAGTACGTCAGTTATGTTTGTGAAAACTCATTCCCATTTAATGTTTTATCTTGTCTAATGCAGTTGTACATTCAGTATTTAGGAAACAAATATGTCCCATGTCAAAGAGATGGAAAAATTCACGCATTTCAAACCAAAACGGTATTTTGAAGTGCACTCTTTCGGCGGACGGATCCTTATTGTGGTCTTACCCAAAATAGTTGTCCTGCATGTTTAACATTTTCACTATGGCTAGACTGATATCAATCTACACACATAACTAGATTAACCATAAAGGGGAATGTATGTTACCCTTTCATCTCCGTGACGGAAGTTACAAGAAAATAGTACGTGTGGTGTGGGTGTAAAAACTCATTCCCATTTGATGTTTTATTTTGTCTAATGGAGTAGTACATTCAGTATTTACGAAACAAACATGTCCCATGTAAAAGGGATCGAAAGCATTTATGCCTTTCAAATCAAAACGGTATTGCGAAATGCAATCTTTCGGCGGAGGGATTCTTAATGTGGTCTTACCCAAAATAGTTGTCCTGCTTGTTACAAAATCTTCACGGAGACTAGACTGATATCAAGCTACACAAGCATAACTAGTTTAACCACAAAAGGGAACGTTTCTTACCCTTTCATCTCCGTCACGTAAGTTACAAGAAAATAGTACGTAAGTTAAGGGTGTGAAAACTCATTCCCATTTGATATTTTATCTTGTCTAATGCAGTAATACATTCAGTATTCACAAGACAGACATGTCCCATGTCAAGTGTTCGAAAACATTCACGCATATCAAACCAAAACGGTATTTTCAAGTGCACTCTTTCGGCGGACGGATCCTTAATTTGGACTCACCCGAAATAGACGTCCTGCATGTAACAGATCTTCACCAAGACTAGACTGATATAAAGCTACACACATAACAAGATTAACCACTAAGGGGAATGTATGTTTCCCTTTCATCTCCGTCACGTAAGTTAAAAGAAAATAGTACGTAAGTTATTGTTGTGAAAACTCATTCCCATTTGATATTTTACTTTTCTAATACAGTAATACATTCAGTATTCAAAAGAAAAAATATGTCCCATGTCAAAGTAATCGAAAACATTCATGCATATCAAGCCAAAACGGCATTTTCAAGAGCACTCTTTCGGCGGACGGATCCTTAATTTGGTTTTACCCGAAATAGACGTCCTGCATGTAACAGATCTTCACGAAGGCTAGACTGATATCAAGATACACACATAACTAGATTAACCACAAAGGGAAATGTATGTTTCCCTTTCATTTCCGTCACGTAAGTTACAAGAAAATATTACGTAAGTTATGTTTGTGAAAACTCATTCCCATTTCATGTTTTATCTTGTCTAATGGAGTAGTACATTCAGCATTTACGAAAAAAATATGTCTGGTGTCAAAGTGATCGAAAACATTCACGCATTTGAAACCAGAACGGTATTTTGAAGTGCATTCTTTCGGCGGACGGATCCTTAATGTGGTCTTACCCAAATAGTTATCCTGCATGTTATAATTTTTTACAATGGCTAGACTGATATCAATCTACACACATAACTAGATTAACCATTAAGGGGAATGTATGTTACCCTTTCATCTCCGTCACGTAAGTTACAAGAAAATAGTAAGTAAGTTATGTTTGTGAAAACTCATTCCCATTTGATGTTTTATCTTGTCTAATGCAGTTATACATTCAGTATTTAGGAAACAAATATGTCCCATGTCAAAGAGATGGAAAACATTCACGCATTTCAAACCGAAACGGTATTTTGAAGTGCACTCTTTCGGCGGACGGATCCTTAATGTGGTCTTACCCAAAATAGTAGTCCTGCATATTACAAATCTTCAAGAAGACTTGACTGATATCAAGCTACACACATAACTAGATTAAACACAAAGGGGAATGTATGTTACCCTTTCATCTCCGTGACGGAAGTTACATGAAAATAGTACGTGTGTTGTGGGTGTAAAAACTCATTCCCATTTGATGTTTTATTTTGTCTAATGGAGTAGTACATTCAGTATTTACGAAACAAACATGTCCCTTGTCAAAGTGATCGAATACATTTATGCCTTTCAAATCAAAACGGTATTGCGAAGTGCAATCTTTCGGCGGACGGATTCTTAATGTGGTCTTACCCAAAATAGTTGTCCTGCTTGTTACAAAATCTTCACGGAGACTAGACTGATATCAAGCTACACAAGCATAACTAGATTAACCACAAAAGGGAACGTTTCTTACCCTTTCATCTCCGTCACGTAAGTTACAAGAAAATAGTACGTAAGTTAAGGGTGTGAAAACTCATTCCCATTTGATATTTTATCTTGTCTAATGCAGTAATTCATTCAGTATTCACAAGACAGACATGTCCCATGTCAAGTGTTCGAAAACATTCACGCATATCAAACCAAAACGGTATTTTCAAGTGCACTCTTTCGGCGGACGGATCCTTAATTTGGACTCACCCGAAATAGACATCCTGCATGTAACAGATCTTCACCAAGACTAGACTGATATAAAGCTACACACATAACAAGATTAACCACTAAGGGGAATGTATGTTTCCCTTTCATCTCCGTCACGTAAGTTAAAAGAAAATAGTACGTAAGTTGTTGGTGTGAAAACTCATTCCCATTTGATATTTTACTTTGTCTAATACAGTAATACATTCAGTATTCAAAAAAAAAAATGTCCCATGTCAAAGTAATCGAAAACATTCATGCATATCAAGCCAAAACGGTATTTTCAAGTGCACTCTTTCGGCGGACGGATCCTTAATTTGGTTTTACCCGAAATAGACGTCCTGCATGTAACAGATCTTCAAGAGGCTAGACTGATATCAAGCTACACACATAACTAGATTAACCACAAAGGGAAATGTATGTTTCCCTTTCGTTTCCGTCACGTAAGTTACAAGAAAATATTACGTAAGTTATGGGTGTGAAAACTCATTCCCATTTCATGTTTTATTTTGTCTAATGGAGTAGTACATTCAGTATTTACGAAACAAACATGTCCCTTGTCAAAGTGATCGAATACATTTATGCCTTTCAAATCAAAACGTTATTGCGAAGTGCAATCTTTCGGCGGACGGATTCTTAATGTGGTCTTACCCAAAATAGTTGTCCTGCTTGTTACAAAATCTTCACGGAGACTAGACTGATATCAAGCTACACAAGCATAACTAGATTAACCACAAAAGGGAACGTTTCTTACCCTTTCATCTCCGTCACGTAAGTTACAAGAAAATAGTACGTAAGTTAAGGGTGTGAAAACTCATTCCCATTTGATATTTTATCTTGTCTAATGCAGTAGTACATTCAGTATTTACGAAAAAAATATGTCTGATGTCAAAGTGATCGAAAACATTGATGCATTTGAAACCAGAACGGTATTTTGAAGTGCATTCTTTCGGCGGACGGATCCTTAATGTGGTCTTATCCAAATAGTTATCCTGCATGTTATAATTTGTTACAATGGCTAGACTGATATCAATCTACACACATAACTAGATTAACCATAAAGGGGAATGTATGTTACCCTTTCATCTCCGTCACGTAAGTTACAAGAAAATAGTACGTCAGTTATGTTTGTGAAAACTCATTCCCATTTAATGTTTTATCTTGTCTAATGCAGTTGTACATTCAGTATTTAGGAAACAAATATGTCCCATGTCAAAGAGATGGAAAAATTCACGCATTTCAAACCAAAACGGTATTTTGAAGTGCACTCTTTCGGCGGACGGATCCTTATTGTGGTCTTACCCAAAATAGTTGTCCTGCATGTTTAACATTTTCACTATGGCTAGACTGATATCAATCTACACACATAACTAGATTAACCATAAAGGGGAATGTATGTTACCCTTTCATCTCCGTGACGGAAGTTACAAGAAAATAGTACGTGTGGTGTGGGTGTAAAAACTCATTCCCATTTGATGTTTTATTTTGTATAATGGAGTAGTACATTCAGTATTTACGAAACAAACATGTCCCATGTGAAAGGGATCGAAAGCATTTATGCCTTTCAAATCAAAACGGTATTGCGAAATGCAATCTTTCGGCGGACGGATTCTTAATGTGGTCTTACCCAAAATAGTTGTCCTGCTTGTTACAAAATCTTCACGGAGACTAGACTGATATCAAGCTACACAAGCATAACTAGTTTAACCACAAAAGGGAACGTTTCTTACCCTTTCATCTCCGTCACGTAAGTTACAAGAAAATAGTACGTAAGTTAAGGGTGTGAAAACTCATTCCCATTTGATATTTTATCTTGTCTAATGCAGTAATACATTCAGTATTCACAAGACAGACATGTCCCATGTCAAGTGTTCGAAAACATTCACGCATATCAAACCAAAACGGTATTTTCAAGTGCACTCTTTCGGCGGACGGATCCTTAATTTGGACTCACCCGAAATAGACGTCCTGCATGTAACAGATCTTCACCAAGACTAGACTGATATAAAGCTACACACATAACAAGATTAACCACTAAGGGGAATGTATGTTTCCCTTTCATCTCCGTCACGTAAGTTAAAAGAAAATAGTACGTAAGTTATTGGTGTGAAAACTCATTCCCATTTCATATTTTACTTTGTCTAATACAGTAATACATTCAGTATTCAAAAGAAAAAATATGTCCCATGTCAAAGTAATCGAAAACATTCATGCATATCAAGCCAAAACGGCATTTTCAAGAGCACTCTTTCGGCGGACGGATCCTTAATTTGGTTTTACCCGAAATAGACGTCCTGCATGTAACAGATCTTCACGAAGGCTAGACTGATATCAAGATACACACATAACTAGATTAACCACAAAGGGAAATGTATGTTTCCCTTTCATTTCCGTCACGTAAGTTACAAGAAAATATTACGTAAGTTATGTTTGTGAAAACTCATTCCCATTTCATGTTTTATCTTGTCTAATGCAGTAGTACATTCAGCATTTACGAAAAAAATATGTCTGGTGTCAAAGTGATCGAAAACATTCACGCATTTGAAACCAGAACGGTATTTTGAAGTGCATTCTTTCGGCGGACGGATCCTTAATGTGGTCTTACCCAAATAGTTATCCTGCATGTTATAATTTTTTACAATGGCTAGACTGATATCAATCTACACACATAACTAGATTAACCATTAAGGGGAATGTATGTTACCCTTTCATCTCCGTCACGTAAGTTACAAGAAAATAGTAAGTAAGTTATGTTTGTGAAAACTCATTCCCATTTGATGTTTTATCTTGTCTAATGCAGTTATACATTCAGTATTTAGGAAACAAATATGTCCCATGTCAAAGAGATGGAAAACATTCACGCATTTCAAACCGAAACGGTATTTTGAAGTGCACTCTTTCGGCGGACGGATCCTTAATGTGGTCTTACCCAAAATAGTAGTCCTGCATATTACAAATCTTCACGAAGACTTGACTGATATCAAGCTACACACATAACTAGATTAAACACAAAGGGGAATGTATGTTACCCTTTCATCTCCGTGACGGAAGTTACATGAAAATAGTACGTGTGTTGTGGGTGTAAAAACTCATTCCCATTTGATGTTTTATTTTGTCTAATGGAGTAGTACATTCAGTATTTACGAAACAAACATGTCCCTTGTCAAAGTGATCGAATACATTTATGCCTTTCAAATCAAAACGGTATTGCGAAGTGCAATCTTTCGGCGGACGGATTCTTAATGTGGTCTTACCCAAAATAGTTGTCCTGCTTGTTACAAAATCTTCACGGAGACTAGACTGATATCAAGCTACACAAGCATAACTAGATTAACCACAAAAGGGAACGTTTCTTACCCTTTCATCTCCGTCACGTAAGTTACAAGAAAATAGTACGTAAGTTAAGGGTGTGAAAACTCATTCCCATTTGATATTTTATCTTGTCTAATGCAGTAATACATTCAGTATTCACAAGACAGACATGTCCCATGTCAAGTGTTCGAAAACATTCACGCATATCAAACCAAAACGGTATTTTCAAGTGCACTCTTTCGGCGGACGGATCCTTAATTTGGACTCACCCGAAATAGACGTCCTGCATGTAACAGATCTTCACCAAGACTAGACTGATATAAAGCTACACACATAACAAGATTAACCACTAAGGGGAATGTATGTTTCCCTTTCATCTCCGTCACGTAAGTTAAAAGAAAATAGTACGTAAGTTATTGGTGTGAAAACTCATTCGCATTTGATATTTTACTTTGTCTAATACAGTAATACATTCAGTATTCAAAAGAAAAAATATGTCCCATGTCAAAGTAATCGAAAACATTCATGCATATCAAGCCAAAACGGCAATTTCAAGTGCACTCTTTCGGCGGACGGATCCTTAATGTGATCTTACCCCAAATATTTGTCCTGCATGTTATAACATTTCATGAAGGCTAGATTGATATCAAGCTACACACACAACTAGATGAATCACAAAGGGGAATGTATGTTACCCTTTCTTCTTCGTCACGTAAGTTACAAGAAAATAGTACGTAAGTTATGTGTGTGAAAACTCATTCCCATTTCATGTTTTATCTTGTCTAATGCAGTAGTACATTCAGTATTCACGACACAAACATGTCCCATATCAATGTGATCGAAAACATTCACGCGTTTCAAATCAAAACGGTATTTTCAAGTGCACTCTTTCGGCCGACGGATCCTTAATTTGGTCTTACCCGAAATATACGTCCTGCATGTGACAGATCTTCACGAAGGCTAGACTGATATAAAGCTACACACATAACTAGATTAACCACAAAGGGGAATGTATGTTTCCCTT
Organism: Escarpia spicata; assembly: GCA_963995525.1. Lineage (NCBI taxonomy): Eukaryota > Metazoa > Annelida > Polychaeta > Sabellida > Siboglinidae > Escarpia > Escarpia spicata. The sequence goes on along the minus strand of OZ023205.1, from coordinate 49,109,529 downwards.
TCATCTCCGTCACGTAAGTTACATGAAAATATTACGTAAGTTATGTTTGTGAAAACTCATTCCCACTTGATGTTTTATCTTGTCTAGTGCAGAAGTACATTCAGTATTTACGAAAAAAGTATGTCCGATATCAAAGTGATCGAAAACATTCACGCATTTGAAACCAGAACGGTATTTTGAAGTGCACTCTTTCGGCGGACGGATCCTTAATGTGGTCTTACCCAAAATAGTTGTCCTGCATGTTACAAATCTTCACGAAGACTAGACTGATATCAAGCTACATACATAACTAGATTAATTACAAAGGGGAATGTACGTTACCCTTTCATCTCCGTCACGTAAGTTACAATAGAAGAAGACGGCTTGGACGTGTTAGAGAAGGCCGACTTGGACGTTGTTTGGCATTTCTTGCGACAACCACGGTCCACACTAATTCGTGCGACAACCACGGTCCACAGTTGAGTAGGAGTGTTACCCGTGGTTGACGTTGGTTATGGTAGAGCGGTTGACACAGCAGCAGCGGCGGGCCGTGGGGTTGATACAGTAGCAACGGCGGGTCTTGGAGTTGATACAGCGGCAGCGGCGGGTCGTGGAGTTGATACAGCAGCAACGGCGGGTCGTGAGGTTGATACAGTACCAACGGCGGGTCGTGAGGTTGATACAGTACCAACGGCGGGTCGTGAGGTTGATACATTACCAACGGCGGGTCGTGAGGTTGATACAGCGGCAGCGGCGGGTCGTGGAGTTGATACAGCGGCAGCGTCGGGTCGTGGAGTTGATACAGCAGCAGCGGCTTGTGTAGTTGTTGCAGTAGATGATCTCTGTGAAGTAGTAGTTCGAGCGGGCTGGGTTATATTTTGGGAAGGTTGTATTGCTGGTATAAGTGACGACACCAGCATAGAGATTTGTGTACACACTGCAGACACAGATTGAGCGAGTTGTCTGTAGGATTCATCAGTGTCCCACTGTTTGTTTTCCAGAGAATAATTTCACGTGATAATGAAGACATATCGACGTGGTTAAAGTCAATGCTTGGCTATTTATTAAGATCATGAGCAACGTATATAGTAATATTGTCCGGATCGATTTCGTCGAGAAGTTTCTAGATGTTGTGGGCGTTGTGTTTATTCTTGTCAGATCCTTGTCGTTTTATACAACCATGTTTCGTTGGCACAGAAATGTGAGCGTAGAAAATATAGATGTCCGACGCCAGGTGAAAATTGCCTCTGACCGCCCTCCCCTAAACGAGAGTAATTTCGTCTGATATTAGACATCGACGTACTGAGATGATCTGATGACTACGTGTGTCTTGTGGAATCGACGAGAGTGATGGCACAGTTGGTTGTGCAATTTGTACAGCGCCTGTTGCTTTTGCAAACAGTGACGTGACTGTCACGTGTTACGTTTGAAAATTTCGAACTGGTAGCAAAATACCGTAAATTGCCGTAAATTGTAGTATATAATGAATAAAGCACAAAACGTAACACGTTTTGTGTGTTGTTATAATGATCAATTAACCTGTTAGAACCGTACGCAATGAAGTCTTGCTGCAGAAAGGAAACAATATGAGGATCGTGTGAATACGCCAGGACTGCTGCATGTTCGGACCATATGGTGGGTGCATATGACGAGTTGCAACATAATTGTAGCATCATCTTATGTGGCATCACTTCGACATTAGAACACAGAGACAGTCAATGGTTCGCTTGGAACTATGCAATTTTGATCTCAAGAGAAACATCACTCATTACCCATAATAAAATAAATGTGAATCGTGTGTACACTACTGTTCGGTTAAGGTTTGCTTGATGAGACAATATATTATATAAAAAGGAAGATAATTCAATAGGAGGGTAAGTAGATTAATTAGTTATTTACGCGTGAGTCAAAGGCAACCAATATATGAAATATATTCGATTAGGTGCAAATAATAACTTAAGTTCAACGTCAAAGCAACTGTTCGTTCCCATCACCTTTATTGCATCACGAATGTTTACATCAAACCAACACAATTTCATATATATATATATATATATATATATATATATATATATATATATATATGCGTGCATGCGTATCTGTATAAAGACATCGTGCAACTGACATGATGAACTTTTACACCCGCTAACTATCTAGAAAGCTGCATCGGACATCATACAAAGACAAACGAATTACACAAGACAATTGTTATGTTATCCCGACACCCTTCTACCCGTATTCTGTCTTGATTCCTAGACTACGCCCACTAAAACTTAATCCACATCGGTGTCAATAGCCTTTCAACGACAAACTAGACCCTCCTTGTATGTTCGGTAATGTGGGAGAATGTGCGCTTACGGTGTCAGATGATTTGTTTGGAAATCGGCAGATCGGGAGGATATTGCCTAGGCTACAAACCAGCGGAAGTTCTGCAGCCATGTCGGTAGATTGAGAAGATCTGCATTCTGAACCTTGAACGATTAAAGCAAACAAAACCACCCGCCGCCCGGATAACGACACACTTTGATGAACATATACATATAGGTGGACCTCGGAGGCTGCCCGCGGTCTTTAGCGACAACTATCATGTGGTAGAACCGAGACACGGGGGTTCCACGCGGGGTTACAACCCCCGATTGTTCATCGACAACAAAAGTGGCAGGGTCGCCGCTGATCCTCGTTAGGGAGTAGCGGACGTCTCCGTTGTCGCCGCTATCGGCGTCGGTTGCTTCGGCGCGATAGACCGGCCTGCCGCTAGCGAAATCGCTCGTTGTTACTTGTACCGTTGTGAATTTCTTGCCGGTCAACACCGGACTGTGGTCGTTGATGTCAATCACAGTGACCAGCACATCGGCCATCGCTGACATCGCAGGCGTACCTGAAAGGGGGATGCAGACACATGCGTCATTTACAGATATTACCAACATATGAATACTCTTTCTGGAAGGTCATCTGTAGTTTGCCCATATATGTATATATATATATATATATTTGCATATACATATATACATATGTGTGTGTGCGTGCGTGCGTGCGTGCGTGCGTGCGTGCGTGCGTGCGTGTGTGTGTGTGTTTAATTATATGCAGCTTCCAAAACTGTTTATGATCAATTGTAGACCATGTTCGGTGTTTGCAAAGAATCCGTCGACTGTGTTCACAAAACGATAAACTATAGGCGCCAGTTGACCGTTGTACTGGTAAGTCATACCGTTGTCAGTGGCCCAGACTTCCAGTCTCACTTCCTGTACGCGTTCTCGGTCAAGAGCTTTGATGAGATCGATCTGTCCCGTGTTGGCATTTATGACGAAATTTTCATCAGCGGGCGCGATCGAGTATGTGATTATGTCATAACTCCCCTTCGAGGCCGAAACCTATCACAAATAAAATTGTCAACTATGTATTTAAAACTGTGTATGAATGTATGTACGTGTGAACATGTGTGTATGTATGCATGTATGTATTTACGCGAGTGTTTGCGTGTGTTATTATTTGTGCACTTTCGCGTGGCAGACGTGATGTAGTTCGCGTCTGTTTCGCTTGTGCCATTCCGCACGAAATGTATCATCACAGTTCTTTTGTAGAAGTGGAATAAATAGATATATAAATACATAAAAATATGTTTTTGTTAAATGAATATAAATAAATGAAACATGTATAATTATAATGTCCATATGATAAAAAAGGAAAAAAAAATACTCGTTAAAAAGTCAGTAGAAATTGCAATAAAAAGTAATAAAAATGTAAATAAATAATTTAAAAAGGTCAATTCCATGGATTCATATGATGCTTTCTTATTTTGAAATGACCAGCCCCAATTATCGCCACTGTTCACGGTCGAGTGCGCGCAGAGCGTCGACGTCGGCACGGCACCATGAGAGTTACTGGCTAAACGCTCGGACTTCACCACAGAACGCTTTTTGTATCATAATAATTATATCTATAAAGAAACGAAAAACACTGACACTAAGTTAACAGAGAAAATAAAGTTGTTTGTCCGTTGTATAAAATACACCGACATCCCAAACGGCTCTCATCATTCGTAGGATAGTTAGTAAGAAATCAATAATATGAATAATGATACAAATTCCACTTTTGAATCAAATTCTGATATAAAACATTTACCGTGACGATATTAGTGCGAGTGTCCTCTTCCGTTACGTTCACTTTGTAGACACCTTCGTTGTCGAACTGAGGAGGGAATGTGTTAGTGCTAAGCACTGTGATGTTGACGGTGGCGGAGGCGGAGAGAACGTTGTCGCCATCAATGCCGCCGTCAGACACCTCAATCAACAACTCGTAGCTCGCTGTTGTCTCGCGGTCAAGACTTTTCAGTAATACCAGTTCACCTATGGAAAAACAAAGAATCAATGGGTCGGCTGTCGGATTATGATGCGGTGTCGTGACTTCGATTGTGTTGGAGAAATTACCTGGTGCATACACACACACACACACACACACACACACACACACACACACACACACACACACACACACACACACACAAACACACACACACACACACACACAAACACACACACACACACACACACATATATATATGAGTGTGTGTAATGCTAATTATATACGTAATCCTTTTTCAAGAGTACATTGTTTCAACATTTGTGTTGTATTTTGTTGTTTGTGATTGACTGTTGTTTTATTTTGTCTACTGGGCAAACATTCAGTTTCTTATTCTGATATATAATATCCTTACAGGGTAATATTCATTCTGATCTGACGAGCCTATTTCGTAGACGTTATAACACCTGAAATCCAGGCACAATGTATATATATATATATATCGTGCTCGTCGGATCTGATTTAATGTTACACTGTTAGAATATTATATATCAGAATAAGAAAATGTATGTTTGCCCAGTAAACAAAATAAAACGGTAACGAATCCCAAAAAAATACAACACAAACTTTGAAACAATGTACTGTTAACAAAGTATTATGCAATGTAAAATGGTATTTGATTAATTAGAAGCTAAACGCATACATCACTAATCATAGTTTTTTCGAGTTCGAGGTTCCAGTCACAATGGTGCAAAACAATTTAATCAGTTTCATCATAAACAATGAAGATGTCTGTCCCTACAATATTGTGCTTGATATTATCTTCACTTCTTGAATCCTTTGATATATTCCAAGGGGGATCAATATCACTGGGTAACTTCTTTTTCTTTATTAGTAAATACTAATCTCTATCTTTCTCGATCTTCTGCGATGGTCTTCCATTTATTTACACTGCTACTCCTATTGTCACGGACTATTTAAAATATCACTGTTAACGTCATGAAATGTGTGGTCCTTTAATATCTAAATGACCCCTAGGAAGTAGGAAGTATTGTACCCGAATAATGCTTCGTCTCAAATTTCACGAGGCCTAGCTCTAAGTCGGTCTCAGAGAAAGGAAAAAACTTATTTTTATATTTATAAATGTGTGCATTTTATATTGAAACATGCCAATCACCATCACTTACTCTAGTACAATTTAACACATTTTGTTTCATTCAACAACCCGTTTACTCCATTGCTGTGCAACAAAGATCTCTCTGCGGGGAAGAGTTTGTTTTCTGTACCAGTTTGGTTTGTATATCGCATCCGATATATATGTATTTGCATTTGCTCTGCCGTTTGCCAGACGATAAGCGAATTAACAAGTACGCAATCCGGCCTGGTCGCAAGGCGAACATTAAATCATCGAGCGACACTGCCAGTCCTGTTCTTTGACTGTCATCGCATAAACATAAATTAATATAATCCATCTACCTATCGAAATTATGTTACTATTAATATACCATACAGAGCAACGACTAATCCCTTACCAGAGAGCGCCTGCAGCGAGAACGTGTTGGCCGTGTTTCCAGACACGATACTGAATGTCAGCACTGGACTATCGGCGTCAGAGGCGTTGACTCGGAACACTGTGGTACCCACGGCGGTAGACTCTTCCAGGGAGACTGAGTAGGCTTCTTTTCCGAACTCGGGGGCGTTGTCGTTGATGTTTGTTATGGTGACGAACACTTCTGCACTTGATGACTTGGCCGGCGTTCCTGCATCCGAAACCAGAAAAGACACGCACAACTACTAACTGGTCCCACGTTTGTGTCAATTGACCATTGCAATGTGAATATGCAAATGCTTTTGTTGTTATATTGCATTTGGTTATGAAATATATTCAATCCTAATATTCGAACCAAAACACGAAAAGAGGTAATGAGTAAACGGAGGTTACCGTTGTCTGTGGCCCATACTTCGAATCTCACTTCCTGCACGCTCTCTCGGTCGAGCGACTTGACGAGGTCGATCTGTCCCGTGCTCGCGTTGATGGCGAAATGTTCGTCAGCGCTTGCGATCGAGTAGGTGATTACGTCGTTGTCTCCATCAGAGGCCGACACCTGTCACAGTGAGACGTGACATCGTTAGACGAAAGGACACATATACACATGCAGTAATGATGCATTTAACTGTCTACCATCGCTAAAAATATTATTGATATGCTGTTCTCTGCAATATATAAACTACGTCACATAGAGGTGTAGGCAAGTTCTTTCGAATCCCCTTTCCAATTGATCCAAGTGTAATCACTTCTGCTGAATACACACACGCACGCATGCAAGCACGTACACTCGCGCGCACGCACACACGCACACACGCACACACGCGTACACACACACACACACAAACTCTCTCTCTCTCTCTCTCTCTCTCTCTCTCTCTCTCTCTCTCTCTCTCTCTCACACACACACACACACACACACACACACACACACACACACACACACACACACACACACACACACACACACACACACACACACACATTATAACATATAATATCAACTGCACATTTTGATAACAATTCAACATACACTATACACATATTACTACTTACTGTTAGCACGTTGGTCACCACAATAGTGGATTCTATCAGGGAGAGTGGGTAAGTTTCTTGTCCGAACTCGGGGGCGTTGTCGTTGATGTTAGTTATGGTGACAAACACTTCTGCACTCGATGACTTGGCCGGCGATCCTGCATCGGGGGCAGAACAGACGTGACACGGCAGACCAACTAGCTTAAAGTTGGATAGCACAATCGATAGTTGTAATATAAGTATACAGCATGTGTCTTCTTGGGAACCGTACCGACAGTTGTCTGAATGTTTCATAATCATATATAAATAAATTCAGATCTAGCAAGATTAACACATACTGCATGGTATCTATTATGCTTTTCCTGTCATCATATAATAATTGTAAATTTGTGTTAATACTGTATTATTAATCATAATAGCAAGGTAACATCTGTTAGCTTAAATCCTTGGATACATTGCTCTGACACGCACCAAGGCAAAAGAGTCGATTATCTCAAAATCGATATTAAAGTTGTCAACAGATGTACGAATAAGCCACGCAGCCAAGGTGGATAAACAAGTTAATAAATGTAAATGAAGGCAAAATCGTGTAAAGTTTTAATATTGGTATTTACTGTACGAAAAAACGTAAGTCATAACTAGATGTTCATAACTGGATAACAAATATGCTGACTGCTTTTATGAAAGTACCTGGTAAGTAGCAGTATATTTACAAGACATATACTAGTACTATTAGTGAGGTAGGTAATAGTGTAATGTTTTCAACTGGATATATTACACTGTTACATACCAGTATACGCTTGTATAAAATTTGTTATTAATAATAATAATATTATTATTATTATATTATTATTATTAAAATGTTATTTATTATAATAATTAATCCGCATAATTGCAACAAGATGCTGCACAACTTCACGCTGTCTGTGCTACTAAACACATGTGCCTGCAACTGTTTTCGAAAGATGAACCAGTTAAAATAATGTGATGACTGTTCATTCTAGAAGAGGATGTGCGTATAAAAGTGGATAACACGATAACGATAGTTACCGTCGTCAGTGACCCAGACCTCGAGTCTCACTTCCTGCACGCTCTCTCGGTCGAGCGACTTGACGAGGTCGATCTGTCCCGTGCTCGCGTCGATGGCGAAATGTTCGTCAGCGCTTGCGATCGAGTAGGTGATTACGTCGTCGTCTCCGTCAGAGGCCGACACCTGTCACAGTGAGACGTAAGTGATCGATGCATTGTGGTTACAAAATATTAATATACACCCGTTGACACGACTGTCTAGCACTGTATTTACGTTCTATAAATAAATAAATAAATAATTAAAATTTTCAGAGCTTTTTTAGTTTATTGATGATATATATTATTAAAATATTCTTTGTGCAGTTCCATTTTTTAAACGTCATCTATTTCATGTCGGTTTGTAATATGCCGTCACTGCGTTCGACAACATGCTCTTTTATTATCTGATTAATTTGTTTAGTAGTTCCACACCATTGTACCTCTACATTTATGTTTTAAACCCACGATGATTCTTAAGAAGATAAAATGTATATTGTATAAACTTATTGTAAATAATTATTATATTATTATTATTATTATCATTATTATTAAATACATGTGACTAAAAGTGTTTTATTGATGTTATCAACGAACACAAAAGTGGCTGTCCAACACATATCAGTTGCTAGTTACCGTAACGACGTTGTCACGCGTCGCTTCCTCTTCCACGGCTACTTGGAAGACAGCTCCGTCATCGAACTGAGGAGAGAACTCGTTGACGTCGAGCACTGTGACGGTGACCGTGGCGGAGGCGGAGAGAACGTTGTCGCCGTCAATGCCGCCGTCAGACACCTCAATCACCAACTCGTAGCTCGCTGTTGTCTCGCGGTCAAGAATGCCCAGTAGCACTAGTTCACCTTCAAACAGTACAAAGAATCATCGGGATTAACATGCAGTGTCGTGTCTTTGTTGTTGTAATGTAGTATATATTCATACGCAGACCACTCCACTATGAGAGATAGGATTTACAACCTGAGAAAACAATGCTCTCAAAATCACCAAATGTTTATTTTTGTGAACATTCCTGATCAAATAATTATATTTCTAGTTATACTACATAAACTAACAGTTCGAATTATAAGATAAAAAAAATTATCCGCGCAACCAAGGGTCAACACTTTAAGAAAACCGGCTTTGGTCTGCTTAAACAACAGCGGTCTGCCCAACGCAGCACCTTATCCATATAGTCTGCGCATTCTTCTGTTAGGTGAGGGTGTGTGTGCGTGCGTGCGTGCGTGCGTGCGTGCGTGCGTGCGTAATGCAGAATGAATTTGACGCGATACATCCTGCAGGGTCAGCTATTCAAACAAGACATCCAAATTTATCCTACCTTACAAGATTAGCATAATTCAATATATGAATACAGGTATTTGTCCCGTAGTCGTCATAACAATATAATAGGACGACTTATCGTATCAACAATCAACACAAGCTTGCACTACACTTGAAACACTTTTTTCATGACAATCGTATGTAAACGTTACATGTTCTGTCGTCGATTCTTAGTATATCTTCTTAGCAATTAGCGAACATTGCTTCTCGTAGTCTGGTCGTAAGTGTTACTTTTAATAGAAGTAGATTCATGTATATGACAGTGTCCAAATCATGAGATTACTTTGTCTGTGATAGCTGATAACATTATGTCGATGATATACGTATGCTTTTGGATTTATCCATCAAGCCGTTTCACAAAGCCGAACCAGAATATGCGGCCATAATTTGCTGACTGAGTATCACATAGCCTCTCCAACATGGAACATCAACTTTAGAGGTGAACTACGCTGATCGTATCGTGTAAAGATAACACGAAAACGTCTCGTTAAGCCGTACCCGTGAGTGGTTTCAGAGAGAACACGTTGCCCGTATTTCCCGACACGACGCTGAAGGCCAGCCAGGAGCTGTCGGCATCGCTGGCGTTCACTTGCAGCACCGTAGAGCCTACGGCTGTCGACTCCTTGATAGAAAGTGAGTATGATTCTTCGACAAATGCAGGCGCGTAGCGGTTCTGTTCTACGACGTGCATTGTCAAATGTGCAACTTGGTCATGGAAACCGTCAGACGCACCCACCGTCACGTTGACCATCTCAGAGGTGACTGAAGACAGTGACGAGAGCAGTCGAAGGGCGCCCGTGTCACGATTTATGGTGACGATGTCTGGCGTGCTGGCAGATACCACGCTGTAGAACACTTGTGCTGCAACAAATAATTATACTATTTTCGCGAACTTCGATAGGTGTAGAAAATGCATTAACATGATAAGAAAGGAAGAGTAAAAGTTTATAAAATATAAACTAAATAAAGAATTACAATCGTGAAATCAAGTGTAAATGGCAGTGAAAGTATTATCTTCACACCCCATAAATAATCAAGATTTCAGGCATGCCAACGAAGTTTTGGTGCATCGATTAAGTCCTTAAATACATTCTCAGCTTTAAAAAGAAATGAGAGGTTGTACTTACAATACGCGTCACTGACGTCGTCGTCAGTAGCGGTGAATGTTGTAATCAAAGAGTTGGCAGATGTCACGCGAGCCAACGACATCTCTAAGTAGGTGACACTTAGGTGTGGTGGATTGTCGTTGACATCCGTCACGTCGACTCTGACAAGTACAGACGTTGTCATCGGCGGAGTGCCTTTGTCGACAGCGACCAGGTGGAGCTCGTAGCTGTCTGTCGCTTCTGCGTCTAGTACCTGTGTCGTTCTTATAACGGCGAACTCGCCGTCGAGCGAGACAGCGAATGGGGCTGACGGCGGCTGCAGAGAGTAGCTGGCGATGTCGCCGTTGTCTCCGGCGTCCACATCCATGGCCTTGCTCCGCATCACTTCAGTACCGACTGCACTGTTCTCCTCCACAGACTCCGAGAACTGTTCCGACGGGAACGAGGGGGCGTTGTCGTTGACGTCACCGACCGTGACGGTCACGTCGACTGTAGCAGTCTTAGGGCCAGTCGGTGGTGCTCCGTTGTCGACGGCCAAAACGTGGAAGGTGTAGTTGGTGGTCGTCTCCCGGTCAAACGTCGCTTTCGTAGACACATTTCCAGACGTCGCATCGACGGCAAATGGCACTAGTGTCCCTTCTGCAATTGTGTAGTGGACGGAACTGCCATTGTCCTGGTCAACAGCTTTCACCCGTCCCAGGCTTACTCCCACGGAAACAGACTCTAGCACATCATACATGTACAGAGATTGGTCAAACTCGGGTGTGAACCTGTTGCTCGCCACCACACTAACCACAAGCGTCAGTTCCGTCGATTGTGAAGTCGGCAACCCTTTGTCCGAGGCTCTTAGCAACAGCGCGTACTGCCCAGCATGTTCTGCGAGTGATGCTGCTGTGGACAAACGTCCGGTGGTCGTGTTATAAGCGAACAGCGACGTGAGATTAACTAGGTGGACATCAACAACGCCGTTGTCGCCAACGTCTATGTCTGAAGCCGTGATTGTGGTCAACTCGTAGCCGACTGTCGCCGTTTCATCGACGTTCACGTCTGACGGGATTGGATCAAACACCGGGGCATTGTCGTTGACATCTAACAAAGATATCAACACGGCGGCGGATGACGCACGTACTGGCGTGCCGTCGTCGGATGCCATCACGCTGAATGTATAGGAACCAGCTACTTCACGGTCCAACTGACCGATCACTTGCACTGCACCTGTCGTGGCGTTTATCTCAAACGGCAAGGCAAGCTCAGTGTTGGTGTTCTCTATCGAGTACGCTACAACTTGGCCTGGGTCTTTATCAGTGGCGTTTGACTGCAGAACGATCATTCCAACAGTCACGTCTTCCGACACGTTTACCCGGAACTCGTTTTTTTCGAAACGTGGACTGTATATGTTCGATCTGGTCACCGTGACTTCGTATGTGAAAGAAACTCCAGCGGTGTCGATGTAGTCGATCAACTGCAGATACGGATCGTCTTCGAGACGGTCGATCCAAAGATTGTACTGGACGTTGATCGACCGGCCGGTGTCCAATCTAACGGCGGAAACTGGAGTGACGTCTTCGTCTCCGGTGTAGGGGTACCGGAAGTAGACCCATCCTGAATCATCGGGACTGACGTGGACCTGACGTGTAATACAATATGTAGTGTTTCCAAGTACCCCATCAATCTATCGTTATTTTATTATGTATATGTGTGTCAAAGATACAACAATCGAATATGTTCTTGGTTTTGACTGTGATATTTATATATCATATTTGGTTGCATTTTGAAATGACAAGTCGTTTCGATGTCAGTGTGTGTGTGTGTATGTGTGTGGTGTGTGTGTGTGTGTGTGTGTGTGTGTGTGTGTGTGTGTGTGTGTGTGTGTGTGTGTGTGTGTGTGTGTGTGTGTGTGTGTGTGTGTGTGTGTGTGTGTGTGTGTGTATGTTGTGTGACAGTTTACCTGCATGTGAGTTGCACTGACGTAACCGATGCTGGTGATGTTACACGAGGTGACGTTGAGCGGATGTCGACCGTCCGTGCTGTCGTAGATGCGGTCTGGAAGTAGATCCAGTTTGTTCTCGCTGAAGACGAGGAAGTCGATGAGTCCGTCGTCCTCGGGAACGTCGACTCGTACAACGTGCATGAGCTCGTGGAAGAGCACCGACTCCATCACCGACAGCTGTGGGTCGCCTACAAACACCACGCTCAATATTTCACTTCGTTTCTAATTTGTCAAAGTGTAGAACGTAACATTTCTACATTTGTGTAGTGTGTTAGTGGTAACGTGTACTTAGTATGTCCATTGCGACGAAAAAATACTTTATTTATCGATGTTAGCGTGATTGTAAACATCCATGTAGTTATATTGTTTCCCTCGTTTACTTGTGATATAATAAGATAATGATAAATTAATTATCTTGTTCAGGGAATACTTATAATGTTACCTTCAAATATTGGGCCTATCTTGACATGATTTCAAGGTATGTTAGACATTTATGTTGGATTTATGTTGGCTTATTCGTTTTCAAAAGACAGTGAATATATAAAATTAATTATTCATAAGCACAGAACATATCATCTTCTGTCAAAATCCACAACGAGTGCAATAAATAAATGACAATATATGGCAGTGCTCAAAATGCTGCGAATATTAGTTGGCAATACTGCCTCATAAGATTGCGTTAGCTTGTGAATGCCCGTCAGGTTGTCATTGGTTTTAAAACAATGGAAAGTGTATTTAGTTTGAGTTAAAAAAAACTCTCTTCTCACAAGAGAATTGTAAAAGAGGCACGATGGACGTAAATAAGAATCCTCAGGTAGTATGTAAATGCCCACTGAAAAATAGATTGACAAACAAAGAACTGCATAGGGACATAAGCAAACTGTCAAACAATATTCCAACTAGACAACTCGTCACAAGATAGATTTAAGATAAGTTTCGTCTTTTGAATACCCACTGGACAATACAGACAGAGGGAAACAACGTAAAACATACACCATGTTAAGTTAACGTATGACCGTTGGTTTACCGTAGCGGACATGTTGTCGCACGACACTGCGGTATTCATGTTGAGGTTACAGTACCCGATGAGTTGCTTGTGGCAAAGGGTGCGCAATGTAGATGCAGCCATCATAAAGACCATAGGACTTGGTCATCAGCGGTTTTGTCAATATATATATATATATATATATATATATATATATATTGACAAAACCGCTGATGACCAATATATATATATATATATAGCTACAAATTATATCGAATATCGGATAATGCAGTTACCTAGTGGGTTGACATTTTCGAAGGTCGCCGTGTAGTTGCTGAAAGTTCCTTTGAGTGTCGACGTCATCAGCCACCTCGAGACCCTTGTGGAATGTGGTTGAATGTCACCAAACGTGACTGTCAACGACGGTGACACGGGCTGGTCGTCGACCTGCGCTCCGACGATTTTGAAGGTGATCAGCAAACCTTTCTCGTTCTCGATGATCTCTGGTTGGCCGGAAGTAATTCTTGTGTTCCTTGCTGCCCCATAGCCGTCGTTGGTAATGAGTAACCCCAGCGTGTATGGTATGGTCGGCTCGATAACGTCTGTTTCACAACAAACATTGTCATGTTTGACGACATATATAACACTAAACGCCGTGTATAGGTCAAATAACAGTCTAGTGTCTTCGTATAGTGAAATTGTGGTGCGTTACTTCAATTGTTTACCAAACAGGAGTAATCTTCACTGTTTCTATCATTTGAATGCACAAACCATGGAAGTTGATGGATTAATTATAATTCGTCTTCCTTCCCAAATAGTAATAACAAATCAAATACATAATATTCAATGTCAAATTTTCCGTTAGTAAAGTATGTCGACACCGTCGTGTTATACAATGAAGTTACAACTTGGGGGACGAAGACCGTTGCATATAGTAAACAAACGTCGTCAGACTCAATCCAGAATATTCTGAAAAATCACGCTGAACGATCTTTCAAGCGCACATACCTTACCTAATTACGAGACCTCGTTCATATATAGACATGTTGATTTTCCTCCACTAACAACAACAACAACAAGGCGATAATAACAACAACTATAACCACATCAACGGCCACAATACTAAATGTGTGTGTGTGCGTGTGTGTGCGCGTGCGTGTGTGCGAGCGTCCTTGTGTGTGTGTGTGTTGGTATCCTGTTACACTAACATGTATTACGAAACATAACAGTACTAAGTCAACAAAAGATGACGTGTTCTTGTCGTTGGTTTTAGCGAATTGTGTCCAATGGCCAATGACATGTGTCCGAATAAACACAAAGGTAACTTTTTCGTTGAAAATACAACTGTACCTTTTGTCATCGGGTCATCACTGCGCACGTTCCTCTCGAGGAAGTAGTTGAGGTACAGACGTGGGTCCGGAGTGACGGTGATTGTTTCCGGGAAGAGCGGCACCGTGATGTTCTGGCCGCCGACCGTGTAGTAGAGCGTGCCTCCGATGTCGTACTGGACATCGTGCGTGGGAGCAGCCTCCGAATACGGGATGATGAGCCACGTCGCTGTGCCCGCATCTCCTGTCTCCAACACCCCGTTTCCGTCGACACTTCCCATGCCCGTTACTTCCGGTTTGCCTGGAGATACAATCCATTAAAAAAGTTGGCGTAATATAGAACATTCATCTTCATAATTCATTTTTACAAATTAAAACGTTATCTTAAAGGAACGAGAAGGGACAGCAACATGTAATTTGTCTAACCCTTGTCTTGCAACAAGTAATGTCATTTCTATCAAACGTATGCCTGTTATTATTATAACATAATTTAAACCGATTTTGTATTATGTTGGCTCTGGTGCCACATACGTGTCTCTTACCCATGGCAAACTTGTACTCAGCACTCTCCTCAGTCGCGTAGTCACGAATAAACACCACAACCTTGATTCCGTCCAGTCTGTCCGACTCCCCATTGTCCAGTTCCAGCGTCGCCTCAAAGGCGTCTCGAGTGATGGCGAGTCGTTGCTCGATTCGGATACGCACCATTGCGCAGACCCCCGTGTCATCATCCTACAGTAAAACCAAGTATACAAATCTATTATTTGTATCCATATGTTCTGTATAAACTGGCCACATTTCTGCACCTGCTCAGGGACGTACGCACGCGAACAAGAACGAACTCACGAAACGTACGCACACCCACTCACACACGCTAGCGCACGCACGTACAAACAAACACATTCACACGTGCACATACACTCGTACTCAGATTTATGTACGCGCGCAAACAGTAAGACTTGTTGCACACGTATCCCGCTAAACATATTATATATTTTGTAAAATAAAATGGTGTCATGCCTTTCCTGCGTTCTTGTAAGCGTTTGCCCCGTCTTCATACCAGTCTCCGAGGTTATTGAATCCATCCTGGAGAAAAATAATGAATAAACCATAATAATTATTATTATAACACTGATTGATCAACAACATTATGTTTTTACTACACTTATCAAGTTTCATGTTTAAAAGTCGAAGTTTAAATATAGCACTCCTTAGCGTTAAAGTACACACAGTATAGTTATTTGTATAGTTATTCTAAATACTAGTTGGATGACATAATGTGAATAAGATACCAGTAGACATCCATTTACATATTATTCCAAATCACTTCCAAAGATCATATATCACAATGCCTACAAATAATAATAAAGTAAGTCTTTGTTCGATTTTAATCATTAGTGAATAAACAGTTTGAACGTTAATTTCATAATGACAAATTACTGGCATTTATTGTCTTTAATATAAGTGACACACTGCTCAAACGGGTATACATTTAGCATTAGTTTTGTTAATGTTTCCCACCATTCTATACTGCTACCGACGTAACTTTTTTTTAGCTCTAACCTGTTTCGCTTCGTCTAAGTCGGTCTCGATATGTTTTGCCAACGTGTTGAATTCTGTGTAGTCAACCATGTTGTCCCCCTGCAGCGTGCCGTGATCCCAGTTGTAATAGGTGTTGTTGAAACGCATAAGTAACTTGTCCGCCATTGCCCTCGTGACGTTGACCGGAAGCGGAAACCTACGTATCTCGTCATACTCGGCCTGTGTAATAAGTTTTCCACTGTCACTGTTATCGGCCATACTCGGTTGCACGATATTCTCCCACCATTCACGACCATCGATCTGAAACCTATAAAAGCACTTTCGCTCTATACAATAAGTCAATGGGTATACTGCGACGGGGATATTAAAAGAAGCCATGATACATGCTTTTGTAAATCAACCAAGCATCTTTTTAAAATGTAATATAAGTTGAAAATAAAAGAACATGTCTGCAAGAGGACTGCACTGCTCATAGTAGAGCCTATGACCGAAACCACACTTCACAAAAAGCATTCTGTTGGTTGCTGCTTTCCACATTTCTTACCAGCAGGTTTTTCACGAGACTTCATTTCTTCTACGGTCGATCTCTTCCATCCGACTTGGATCTGCATGGTTTTCGTATTTTCCTTGCGGGTTACATTCCAAAGACAGTATTCTAATATTGATGTATCCCTCCGGAGGATATGTTTATTTTCTGCTATGGCCAATGTTCTTGTTGCTGAGTTCCTTGGACTTGTCTGGCCGTTTAATTTTGGGAATAAACTGCACAAATTGAGCCAAACGTCGACCTGAGTTTTTTGTGTGTGTTACACTCAGAGTAGTTCATGCTGCGGTGTATGTTACAAGTCAGATACAGCGTATGTTACGCATGATAACAAATAGAGGGTTTACTCCTACTTACCAGGCGTCGTCGTCGAACACCATCCGTGCCAGAAAGCCGTAGTTGGAGGCAGCAATGACTCGTTTGGTTAGCTCCGGGGCGAGGTCGTCCTTCGTCAGCAAACCGCGACGACGTCGAGAGGATGAACTACTACCTTGTAAACCCTCGTAGCATAGGTACAGAGACCTCAGACACCTTAATGAAATTATAAAATAGGGTACCGTTACATGCAAATTAAGAAGTCAATGTACACAACTTTTCAGGTGAACAGTACCCGTATACGTACACAGAATTCATGTTAACGAACTTGCCATCAGTGTGCTAGTAGATATATATATATATATATATATATATATATATATGGTCGATTCTCACGAAAGGTCGGCTTTTTCGAATAATTTTTTAAAACGTGAGTAGTATGTTTAATAATAGACTGGCATACCTTCTCAAATCTGATTATGAAGTACGATATTTTTAGCTACAACGACCGTAAACGTCGTTTGGCTAGGCTCAGAAGCAGTGTGTACATATTTGTTTTTTGTAATATAAAAATATACAATATCCATACAGCATGCACTTTGTAAGTTAGGATTTCATACAATACATATATATATAAGTAGACTTGATTACACCTGACACATTCCACTTGATCTTATGAAAGACCATTGACAATGGAAAACATTGTGGGGACGATAACTCCTCGAATGGGTAACATACCATATTTTTTTATAAAGTGGTAAAAAAATGCGTATCCATACGACTACTCTTAAAATGTAAACAATGTCAACAGTTACGTAGATTAGAGAAACATATTCAGTAGACATATAGTATAAGGTATAAGGTAGATGGATATGTATTGTTTTTCTTGGTATTGTGCGGTTCGGTCGATGTACAACCACTCGAAAGTGTTCCCATATCCATACGAATAGTATCCATACAACATGCACGGTGTTAAAATGGGAATGAGGAATAGTGATGCCATCTGGTGTTGTTGACTTGTATTACACTGGTAGAGTGGTTAGAGAGGCTCTGCGAATCGAACGAAATCAACCAGTACGAAGTAAGTTTTTATAATTTTCTGACAACGTTTGTGCTTAGATGAATTTGTAATTTTGACAGGTATTACTTATAGATAATGCGATTTTATAAAATACAAAGCGTTTAGGCGTTAATCGCATGCAGGCTTGTTTTGAAACAAATATGCTTCGCGTGAGCGGTAAATACAGCCAGTCTACCTTCGCCGATACCTGCGTTAATGTCGATCTGAAGATGATTGTTGTATGGATACGGAGCGATTTGTTTGTTGGATTTTATGGATACTTGGTTGTGCAAACAAGTTCCAATTGTGTTCCTCATAATGACTTTGTGTAACATGTAAAGGTATTATATTAATGATAATTACGTATGGTTTATATTTAGTGGGATATGTTCAATTATAATTTATTTGAATTAGGGAATTTGGCGTAAAAAACGCAAACAGTTACGTGTTATTTTGAGTTATTCAAACATCTTGTCTTGGCTATGGCAGTTGTTTGCATGTATTATTGCATATATTCTACATTCTCAAGTCATACATAACACGTGTGGCCAGAATTATTAATTTGTGTGTGAAATAGTGTACATTATTGATACATTATTGACTCTTTTTGTATGGATACTCGATTATCACATTTTGTTGTATGGATACAAGCTGGTTTTCTGAAATTGTCTTTGTGCCTGTATCTCTGGTCGGATTGAAGTCAGGTTGGTCAACTTATTTGCTCCGCTGTTATAGTTCATATTGTTAAGCATTTCCCACAATTGTTTCTGTATTGGTGCTAAATTAATAAGAAACAGTGTGTTTAGATGAAGAAAAAATACATATTTCCTAATGTCTATGCTTTGAGTGTACGCTAGCTAGTTGTGTGTAGTATATTGCAAAGTTACTGTCTTTCTGATACATATTGCTTATTTTCATCATACACTTAAAGAATGCCACCGAAACGAGTGCCCACTGCTAAGTAGAGGAATAAGGGTGCGGCTGCATCAAAACGGTGGCGGGAAAAGAAGCATCAGGTGAACCCGGAATATGGAAAGAAGGAGACGGAGCGAACAGCTGTGCGTGTAATTTTGTTTTATAAATGTGTAATCAGAAGTGGTGAAAAAATCAACATCACACTAATTATGATAATTATTCATATGTGTATATTCTACAGATGATTTTAATCAGAGTATGTTTTGCATTTATTTCAGTCATTTCAGTGTAATTATAAATGTGTAGTGTAGTCCTACGGTTAGTTATCTACTAGATAATTTAGTTGTTTTTTCCTTTTTTTCACAGAAATACAAAAAGACAGTCTCAGATATGTCGAAGGAGGCAATCGCGCACCAAAGCTTTCGTAAGGCAATAACGACCCATAAACGCCGAGGCAGACTTAGACAGGAGAAGCTGGAGTCAAATATACAACAAACACAGAGTGTCACACCGCCTGGCCAACATCCCTGAACCAAACATTGCCCTCAGTCCCAGGCGTCGAACACAACAAGTCAATCCAAGCCAACGACTGGTCGTTGCTGTACCAAGTATTGTGCGCAGCCTCAAACGTAAGCTTAAACAGACCCAAGAGAAGCGAGATCAGTTGCTGGAGGCGGGCCACGGAAAAGGACCCTGTGATGGCGTCGGCGATGCCGTAAAAAGATGGCAGAAAACGCAGTGAAGAAAGGTGCCGTAATATCTGAAGCAGAGTCCTTCTGTAATTATTTTCGGATGGCTGAATGCAAAATGGAATTCATTCGTGTGACGTCAGCGCATTTCACAGAGTGTCGTGACATCATCGGCTCGTGGAAAATAACACCAGTAGATGGGCTCATGTCGGCACACGCGATGGTCGTTATTGGTCGTCAGTTATGGATGAGGGAGACATCCTGCTTCAAGGATTGCTGATTTAAAGATGACCAGTTCTCCGCTACTTGTCCAGGATGGATACAGACAAAGGTGTCCGTCACTGCAACTGGTCATCAGTCAACAACAGCAAACAATGACGACACACACGTCACTATCCTGTGATGACCACGAGAATGATGAAAGAAGACGACGAATTCTTCATCACCAGTCTTACTCCAACACGTGACAAGTGGCGCCAGGGGAAGACCGATGAGATGTACATTAGCAAGGAGGACATGCTCTGTAAAGTGTCTGAACCAGAGTATGTCAACAAGACATTCATGGACATTTGCCCATCTGACCGGGCAAAGGTTGAACGTGTATTTGAACGTTTTAGTGCAGGCTAGTGCTCCATCGATGATGTCGATTGTTTCTTAGGTATTCATTTTTTGGTGACATCATATAATTGATGAACTGTACAACAGCAATTGCTAATTCCAAAGTGTAATCTTCCATTACTTACCAGTTTGTGTTACTTATTAATTACTGTGTAATTGTTGGTTTTAACTTCAGTTACAAGTACTGATATGCCTAGTGATATGTTGATCATGTTCTATGTGCTCTAGGCAAGTTTGCTGGTGAGAATATCCCATACATTAGCTTCAGTAGGGTGACATCGTATCCATACAACATTGTGTATCCATACAACAAACGCCTCTTATTGGACTAGTCCATTAATACAGCCGCGTGCACAATGTTTTCAATTGCATTACGTTACATTAGTGGTGCTATTTGTTTATTACGCACAAATATATGTTTGATAAGGAGTCGCTGCTGTGAGATCTGTGTGACTTTGAGTAATTCAAGTTTGGCATAAGCGTAAAGACTAATACTGATTTGTATGCTCACTATGAAGCCTTGACATGTTTACGTTGATTTCGTTATGGGTTAAGCTAGTTATACGAAAATTTAAGCAGTAGGAAGTCGAGTATCCAATGTGCGGGTTTACAGTATCCATACAAAACCATAGTATCCATACAACATTCACTGTTCTCAGAAGTATTTAGGCAACTTGTTTACGTTTTTTGTTTCGGTACATATGATGATATTTGGTGTGCCAAGTCATAGATTTATGTATGGTTTACATTAAATGTGTTTGCTTTAACAATGACGTAACATTGGGCAGTAACATGTACTTTCTTTGTAACTGTCAACTGACAAACAAAATAAATAGTTGTTTTAAAACGATATATGATGTTTATTATACAGAAATGAGTAATTAACTATAGATTATCTATACCAAATGTTTCTAGAAAGTTTTGTTAGTTAATCAGGCCCTGTTCTTAACTATGACGTTGATTCAACCAAAGCAGATGTTGAGTATCCATACAACATACGTCTATCTAGTGAGATAACACACACGGTCAGTCATTAGTAAATTGTAGCAGTGTGTCACTGGGATATACAACATCTCCACTAAAACATGAGCTGAATATTTAGTTAATGACGGCTTCTACTTTTAAACTGCACTTATTGATGTGCTATCATGTATAAATAAAACGTCAAAAAAGAAAATGTAACAACTTTGTAAGTGTGACAAATACAACAAACACAGCAAGGTAAGCCAAAAACCTTGAATGCCTCTCGTGCTTTAACATATCGGGCATATTTACGAACCAAAACAATATACAATATAGAATAAGTTACACGACACGTCGGTGTTATCTCATGCAAACCTGCGTGCATTTGTATGGATACATTTCACTATGTCATCCAAATCTGACGTGCTACTGTGGCCACAGGCATAGCTATTAAGGTGTCCCATTTTGGTTTTTCTAATGTCCGATATGTCTATTTTCTTGAGACGAAAGTTGGAAGAGATACATTGAAGTCACTTATTCAACCATGTACAGACCTTTCGTGAGAATCGACCATATATATATGATTGATCTATGGAGACCTGCACTAAGACCTAAGAGATCGCTAGCATGCAGGCCACCATGACTAATATGTATTTATAGTATATAATAGTAATATTCAAACAAAACGAATAAGTAAATAACATTTATTAAAGTTCAAGAAAATGAGTCAACGTGTAATTAAAAATAGCAATGTCATTGATTTACACTGATATATCTAATTCCCACTAACTTGATCACTAGCAATTAATACTAACACAACAAAACTAACTTATATTACCCTAACCACTATTGACTCTCACATACCACATACTAAATGTAACCAATAACGATATATGTATAGAATAGAATGTTTACTGCAAAATGGCTACTACAAAATTCGTATGTTTGGCTTGCATATGTAACAATTTTGCATATTACAATGTGAAACATATTTGCTAATTATATATTTTTGCATTGTTTATGAAGCCTTGGTATGAGTGGCTGTTTAAATTTCAAGTACAAGTTTTGGGAGATAGTTCTCTTGAATTATTCATAATTCTTAAATAGGGGTGTGGTAATCGAATTATACTGTTTGATAATGTTCTAAATGCCTTCTTTTTCAACTTATTTATTCGTTGTCCTACAGTGGAACCTCAAGCTATTATTCCATAATTTGGAAATTATAAAAATAGTGAATTGTAGATTATTTTCAAGACCTCCATATAATTCGAACTAACCTTGATACTTTGTTGGCTATATAATTAATGTGAGAAGACCATGTTAGATTAGTCTATGAAAACACCAACAAATTTAAAGTATGTTACACGTTCAATTGGAATGCCGTTTACTTAAATATTAGGAATATCGCTATTTTTTAGTTTTCTTTGTTTTTATGCCATAATATTCAAGCTTGCTGATAAGAATTGCATAAAATCTATAAATATTGCTGTAGGTTATCTTTTTCTCCTAAACAACACCTACGCTTTCCAATTGAGGTTATTGGGGTCATGTCTTACACTACATCAAATAGAGAATGTTTCGGGTACCTTCAAATCAGACTACGGCATTGTCATATTAGACGGGAATTCTCATCCAAAACGCAGCGTTAATACCACCCCAGAGCAACAGATGGCGCAACTCGTTCGATTTCAATATGGCGTATCGCCGAATGACTCTGCTTCCTTATTCAAATTCTTTCCTACTTACCCGATTTGGGGGAAGAACAACAAGCCGCAGGTTAGCACCACTGGTCCGACGTTAGACAGGGTGTACGGCGGGTTAAGAGTGGCGATGTCACGGATACAAAATATGGCGCTTGCAGTACCGGAAACGCAACCCAGTAACGCCTCGATGCAGTTCTGTCCCTGTTTACACGTCAATTCCGTCGTCACCGATATCGCGCCGCGGTTCGAACCTGCAGACAAATCATTGACGACGTCAGTTTGTTGTTACATGCCCATCTATATACGCTAACTTTGATGCATTCTAAGTACATCTCCTCCCAGGCGCCGAGGTTCACTCGCCTCTTTCTATGGTCGGTCGCTTCCTTGAACTATTTACCTCAGATCCACCAAATGGTGATGTATATGAAAAAGACACATAGGTTTAGTTTTTACTGTTTTAATTGTCAGCCATTCCACAAGAGGCACCACTGGTGTTAATTAACATTATCATCTGCTGCATGCAATGACGTAATTGGCGACAACATAAATAACATCCCTCCCTCCCTCCCTCCCTCCCTCTCTCCCTCCCTCCCTCCCTCCCTCCCTCCCTCCCTCCAGCCGTATGTGTACTCACTTGTACCACCGCCGCCGCCTCCACCGCCGCCGCCCCATCCACCACCGCCGCCGCCACCCACGCCGCCTCCGCCTCCGCCTCCGCCACCGCAGGCGGACTGCATTGCATTTCTAATAGGTACTTGTATTTCGTTGAAGCGGGCGCGGTCACAGATGTAGGTGTAGCCGGCAAACAATGCGAGTGCAAGGCATGCAATCCTGGGTGCAAGACAACAACACACATACAGAACCTCACTACACGCCGGCACGGTGGGGAAGACTGTATATCGAAAGACTAATGTCACATGTGCACGAAGATGAGCGTTTCAGATAAGGAAATCTGACCACGTTTCAACAAAAATACTGCTGCATCACAGAAATGGGTGAACGAAAAAGGTGTATGTTATATTTATCCCGGGTGCTACAGATACTCGCACTGGCATTATGAATGTATTTACGTATTGTACATGTAAATGCTTTGACTTCCATAGCACCATATGTATATACAATTATATTATATGGTGCTGTACAGTATAACAATGGCAGAAGGGAAAGTAAACATCCGACATAGTATACACAGTTAGATAAAAAGGTGAAACTATTTAAGTGAATAAAATTAATAAGTTAACTAGAAGCATCCAACATAGTTATACAAAATGTTAAAACTATTTAAATTAGTAAAATCAATAAGTTATGTGTAAGCTGTACTAAAATAGTGAGTCTTCAGTTTGCTCTTTAAAATACTGGCATTGTTCTATCTTTGAGTAGGGAGTTCTATAACTTCTGTGCAGCAACTATTTTTGTTATTGCTACATGCATTACGAGTCGGTTTGGACGCCTGCGCCGAGATGTACATAACATTGCTACTACATTCAGGTATGTATGCTATCTCCAAATAAACTAACGCTCGCTTGGTCAGGTAAAGGTAGATGTGTTCAGGTTCACCTTATGGAAGTCCAGGAATCTAACCCAATTTGGAACTTGGAAATAATTGCAAAATAGTTTTACCACAGTGGTTTTCTACGAGGTCTCAAAGTACAAAGTAGTAAATGTCCTACGAAATCGGAAAATGTGTATAATTAACAAAAATCCAAGGTGATCAGATGATATATATCAGTAATTTTTAATTCCACAATTAAATTTAGGAATTATGTATTTGAAATACATTGAAATGTAATAGGGTGAGTAGATTATTTGCATAAATCCAATATGGCCGCAACACACACATACAAACAGGCAGATATGGGAACGACAACGAGAGCCTTTGACCAACCACGGGCGATTGCGGCTGCATGATGATGATGATGATGAATTATTCTGCACGTCCGATGTCTTATTTAGATTGATTTATATATATATACGTTTATATACGTGCAGAATAATTCATCATCATCATTATGCAGCCGCAGTCTCCCTTGGTTGGGCGAAGGCTTCAGCATGTCGTTTCCAGAGCTGCCTGTCTTGCGCTATCCTTTGCCAGATGGTGCCTTTCCAGTACTCGTCTAGTTCCTTTCTCCACCGTCTCGCCAGTCTTCCTCTAGATCGTTTCCCTTTGTAATGTCTCCAGGTAGTGATACGCGATGTCTATCGGTTATCTCGTAGCCTACTGATGTGCCCTGCCAAGGTCCACTTATATATGTTTTCTGATTTCTTCTATCACGTCTATTACCTTTGTCTTCTCTATTACCCAGATGTTAGTTTTTCTCTCCCCATATATGGTTTTAGCATACTTCTTTCCATCTTGATTTGTGCGGCTGCTAGCTTGTTCTTTGCCTGATTGGTGAGTGTCCATGTTTCCGCGCCGTATGTCATCGCTGGAAGTACGCATGAGTTGTAGACTTGTCTTTTCAAGCAGGTTCCCAAGTTACCCTTGAAGCTGTCGCGGTGTTTGGTGAATACTGTCCAGCGGGCCGTGATACTTTTTTGAATTTCCTTGTCTTGGTTTTTGTCTCTGGTGCTCTATCGCTGTCCCAGGTAGACGTAACTTTTAACGTTCTCTGTCTGCGTGGTGTTGATATATATATATATATATATATATATATATATACATATATTATATCAAGAACGGGGGATAGAAGACGTATACATCGCACTCCTGACAGACCTCTACACCAACAGCTTGATGAATTCCACCTACACAAAAAGGCAACAAGATCAACATCGGGAGAGGAGTACGACAGGGTGACACCATATCGCCCAAGTTGTTTTACGGCAACACTCGAAAGCATATTCCGAAGACTGACCTGGGAAACAAGATGCTTGAGGAGAGTTGGAGAATATATTAGTCATCAACGCTTCGCTGACGACATACTCATATATTACACCGCAAGAACTATAAAAAAGATGCAGGAACTAGCTGATGAAAGTTAAAAAAACAAGGTCATATATGACCTTGTTATATATATATATATATATATATATATATATGTATGACCTTTTTAACTTTCATCAGCTAGCTCCTGCAGTTTATTGTAGCTTTTCTGTAGTTCTTGCGATGTAGTATATATATATAAACAAGGTCATGTATATATATATGACTTTGTTTTTTAACTTTCACCAGCTAGCTCCTGCAGCTGTTTTTTGGTAATTATTGCGGTGTAGTATATATATATATATATATATATATATATATATATATATACTACACCGCAATATATATACATATATATATATATATATAAAACAAGGTCCTATATATATATATACATAAAACATATATGAGTGTTGCCGTAAAAACACTTGTGCGATATGGTGTCACCCTGTCGTACTGCTCTCCTGATGTTGATCTTGTTGCTTTCTTTGTGTATGTGGAGTGTCATCGATTTGTTGGTGTAGAGGTCTGTCGGGGGTTTGATGTGTACGTCTTCTATCCCCAGGTCTTGATGGTCAGTATTACTTGAGTTTGCACCGAGTAGAAAGCCTTCTCGTAGTCGACGAACGCGATGCAGTGCGGGATATTATATTCTCGGGACTTCTCCTTCAGTTGGTTTACACCGTGGATGTGGTCTGTCGTTGAGTACCTGCTTCTAAATCCTGTTTGGTCTCGTGGTTGGTTTCCGTTGAGTGTCGTCTCTAGCCTAATCGGTACTATTTTTGTGAGTAGTATGTAGATGCCTGATAACAGGCATATCGGTCTGTAGTTCTTTAAGTCTTTCTTATTTCCTTTCTGAAGATGATCACCATGTTTGCGTTCTTCCATGCGGTGGATATTCTTCTTTCTGATCAGCGTAATTATAGCATCTTAAATAATTCATTGTATTACCGTTTTTTGCTTAGTTATCAGATTGCAAAGATGTATGTTCTTTATCTACTCACGAATTGCTGCGTTTTGAGATGGTCCCGTGCTCGGCGATGTAACTTTGTTTCTTAGCTTCATCAATGACGACACGGACAGGAACTACCATCGTAGTGTTAGCTTCAATGCTTCCAAGTTCGTCGCCGTCCTATATGTGAACAACGTGTGAACAGCGGCTTTAGTATACTCATCAATGACGATACAAACAGGAACTAAGATTGTAGTATTAGCGTAAATATAAGCAAGTTCGTTGTCGTCACGTGTGCGAATAACACGTAAAAACAGTGTTTGGATACCCGTTAATGACTGCGCGAACAGGAACTAACATCGTAGTATTAGCTTCCAAGTTCGTCACCATCTTGTGTGTGAAATTCATGTGAACAACATGTGTAGGATACTCAATAAATACAACTGGGACTCCTAGAACGGCTATCCTTCAAGGTACCTGCATAAACAACTCTGGCAACAGATACTCTCTGGAAGTCTACATAGTGTGTTTAGACTAATGTAATGACTGAATATCAAATGTGAAATTATACATAGTCAATTGTAGTTTATGACTTGCTTAGCTCAACGTAATGTAAGTGTATTCTAATTGTGCTTTAAATATTGACAGGAAATACGTTCGCTGCGTTATATCGTACCATTTCGAAGCTCATGAAAGGATGACTGTTGCTCGCAGGCAGTCTAAAGTTTACGTCCTCAGCGCGGATCAGACCGTGGTTTGTGAGTTCAAAGTTGATGACAGGAATCAGTCCTCTCTGAAGAACCTCCATGTCGAGTTCTCGCGGCGTAATCGTCACGACGGGCATGGGAACGTGTGTCTCAAATGTCGCTTCTAGCGTGATCTTGTACACATCCTCGAACGTCACGCGTTTCACGACCCAACTAAAATGTACCAACAAACGTGTGACGTGCGTCAACGTGGCCGGATTCTCTGGGCAATTTTGTATGAATAAGTACAATATGTCATTGCATGTGATGGCGCTGCAACAACACGTGTGTGAGGGCTTTAGTTCCGTGGTTGGACGTGTAAGTCCGAACTCAGAAGACTACACTAACTCGTGTAGAAGAAACGTTGTCACAAATATAGAATCGTGAATATTCCATTTCACGTAGATTCCCTCAGGCTAGCAAACACTGACGAAGTGAAACACCCAGTGTCATGTGTATGGCCAATGACAGTGTTACTTCATGTCATTGTTTCACAATATCTCATAAGACTGTACGTGACTCGCACCACCGTCAACGCAAAGCCACGACTGACCTGTATGTAACGGCCGTTCTCTGCAGGAAGACTCGCACGTCGTTGTCGGAGGGCGTGGCTAGGATCACCCGAGTGTCCCCTGTGTGTTTGGTAGCGCTCGTATACAGACTGTAATAGTCCTCTCTGATGTCAGAGAACACCGCAATGCCTGTTGTGGAAATCATCAGCACAACATCAATACAAACTATATACTGCAATCACACGCTCAAGCATTTTCTCACTGATCGGACGTCGCGGAGTTGTAATGAGTTCTAAATTCGACGCCCATATAACAGCATTAGCGTATCTAAAACGTGTTGATGACGCTTACGTAGAATGTAACGTTTCAACTTTCATCAACTGTTGACAGACCCTTTTGTTTGCGTTTTTAAGACGTCAACACAAATGACTATAAACAGTACCTATTTATAAACGAGCTTACGTGTGTATGTAAGTATGCGGGTAAGTTAACGTTTTCTCTTTAGACGGGTTGAACCTCCAACGTCAAGCATTCAGGGATTAATTTACGGACCGTACAATAGAATGGAAGACATTTTTTTTTTTTTAAATACCCCATACATGTCATATACAGTATGTCAAAAGGAACAACGAGAATCTGCGAGCGTGTTGTGGTGTTACTTTCAACTTCCAAGACATCCTGTCAGGTGACAAGCATTGTAGCTAGTTTTAAAATAATTATGCAAAGTTAAATCCATTCATGCCGCAATGTCGATGTACAATACATGTCGCTAACTGCAATGTTCTGTATATTGGTGGATTCAGCTAGTAGGTACTTCTATTGAATGATCACAAGTTCAAATACAATCGACTGAACCTGATTCGTTGGTGTATTTGGTGAGCGAGACACTGCGTAGACGACTTCTCAGTGTCACCTTGGCCCCGGCCAGCAGAGGCCGAGCAGCGGCGAAGTAGGTGAACTCGTCCTCCACTCGCACCGTCAGCTCGAGTTTGTCGGACGACACGAGAATGAAACTGGACAACATATACCATGCACAGTGTACCAAATGTCACGTTGTCCCTTGCCATGTAGGCTTTTTTCTTCTTTTCCTAGTATATTTATAAAATGGCGAAATGTGTGTATGGGTGTGTGTCTGTGTGTGTGTGTGTGTGTGTGTGTGTGTGTGTGTGTGTGTGTGTGTGTATGTGTGTGTGTGTGTGTGTGTGTGCGTGTGTGGGTGTGTGTCTGTGTGTGTGTGTGTGTGCGTGCGTGCGTGCGTGCGTGCGTGTGTGTCTGAGTGTGTGTGTCTGTCTCTGTGTGTGTGTGTGTGTGTGTGTGTGTGTGTGTGTGTGTGTGTGTGTGTGTGTGTGTGTGTGTGTGTGTGTGTGTGTGTGTGTGTGTGTGTGTGTGTGTGTGTGTGTGTGTGTGTGTGTGTGTGTGTGTGTGTGTGTGTGTGTGTGTGTGTGTGTGTGTGTGTGTGTGTGTGTGTGTGTGTGTGTGTGTTCGTGTCTATTAACACGGCGATATCATATCCCTGATGAAAAACGTAACTTTAATAATTACACAGGAAAAGATATTCCTCGGTTGACTGGGACCTAATTTTAATAATGATCTATTGATTTTATTAATGTTGTACTATACTGGTAACAAAAGCTCTTTGTTATAGTATACTCGTTATCCAAAAAACGTTCTACACATGTAACACAAATAACCTGTATGAAATGCTGGCGTCGATCTGCAGCGACCGAACCACGAGAGTGCCAGAGCGTCTTCCGAGTGGCTCCCGTTCTGACGTCGACGCAGCCAGCACTAAGATGGCGCTGTCGCCGGGTACCAAAGTCAGCGTGCCGTCTCCTTCGCTGGCTTCCGCGGTGTTTCCGAAAGATACAAGAGACAGCATCGGCTCACCCGGAAGTTCAACTCGGACGCCAGTTGCAGGACGCAGACCCACATTCGTCACGTTCACCTGCAAGCACGGTCTGGTTTATTACGGATATGTAGATAGTATGAGCTCTGTGCGTGTGTGTGCGTGCGTGCGTGTGCGTGCATGTGTGTATACGAGAGCGTATGTCTGCGTGTGTGTGTGGGTGAGTGCGTGCGTGTGAGTGAGCGTGCGTGCGTGCATGTGTGCAAGCGACAGTGTGTGTTCAAATGCCTCAGCGTATATGAATACAAATGCCAATGTTCGAAAGGTTTCAAATGTGTTTAAAATAATTCATATGACAATGTAAGTGGTTGAATATATTCAAATGCATGTGCAAGTACGTGAAACGATTCAAATGCAAGGGTTTTTAATTATTCTAATACAAGAAAAAAATAGAAATATAATATTTCAGTAACATAACATAATGAGTATATTGTTTTGTTGCGTTCAGACTACTCCAAGACATCATACAGTGTTTAAACACAGTACAGTTTCCTACCACAAATGTGTACTGCTTTCCTCGTGTCAAACTCGCACTGATGCTACTCGGAGTCATGGCGAACTTTGGTTTCCTCAGCCTGAAGTTGCCGTGTATGTCAACATGGCGAGACAGTCCCTCTGTGCACGTCACAGCGAATCGGAAGTATCCACGCACAGGCTGGTCCACTGATGAAGAAACGTTGGTTTATATTATTTGGTATGCACGCAGACTTTACTATATCGAATGTTTCTAGATAGTTTCCAGTTCCAACAAACGGCATTGTAAATTAATAAATATGGCACAATGATCGTTTATGTAATGTTAGGAATCTACTTTCGTTGGCGTGTCGTGAAAATAGTAGAACTAATGAAGACGGTTATCTTGCATGGGTTTAGCATTAGCCTTTCAATTAGAAATACGCAACCTACCAACAGCAGTAACGTTAAATCGAATTTCGGTGCCTGGCATCAGAGGTGTGTTGACTGGGCAGCTTGTCAGGTGAATAAGACATGCCTGACTCACTGCTTGTTCCGCCAGCATCACAACGAATGGCGCGTTCACTTGCTAAACCAACAGCACACAAAGAACGACAATCAATTGGAGTTCAGTACTCATATTATTAACATTTCCAGGGTTTTCAGAGAGTAGCAGAGGCAGCAGTAGCCGCAGCAGCTGCCTGCTGCAGCAATAACTGTAGCAGCAGAAGACAATATTAACATATTCAATACAACGCAAGTACGACTACAACGTAAAGAGGACATCAACAGTGTTTTCAACCGACAAACCCTGCACTCGAAGTCTAACTCGCCTGAATCACAAGACCGGTCAACGGGTCTACGCCTGTATTCTGTATGGTTAACGACAGGTGATACGTGTCCAAGTAACCGGACAATGACTGGGGTGATGACCGGATACTGAGTCCATAAACCGTCCACGTCAACTGAGCTTCGAAACCTTCGTCTACCGGATGCCTCGCGTCCTGTACGGAGCAAAATCGTATATATAAAGATACTGCTCACGCGTCTAATGTGAGTACAGTTGCGCAGTGCAGTGGTTGCGACCAGTTTTGTTAATTGCATAGGAATGGGGGTATTGCAGTGATCTGCCGAATTTGAATTTAGTAAGCGACGCATGTGTACCTGGTGTGGAGGACGAGCACGATATAACAAGCACAGAATGCACCACAAGGAGCAACCCATCATGTTTAAAAGCCTAATATGGAATCAATTCGTTTAATGTCCAAGAATACATCAATGTTATACGATGTAAAACACTAAATTGCTCGGTTGTGTTTTTGTAATCAAAAGAGCTATTTGTAAGCAAATGAATTAAAAAGCCTAGCATTGTGTAACGTTGATATAACATCTTAAAGTTACCTTCAGTAATTAGATAACGAATGTCATGACAAAGTGAACAGGTCAACATACTAACAAAAAGAAATATGCCATTGAAATTTAGCAAACATAAATCAGTTTAACAATATAGTTTAGGAAAGATACACTACTAGCTTTTTGAAAATACCAGATATATCTTTAGCGAAACAATAATAATCCCCTACCACTTGGAAGAGACCTGTTTCACTGGAATAGGGGTAAAATCGTTTGAAGAAAATGTCACTTCCGTACAGTGTTGTCGTCTGTATTGTTCGAACTCCAACGGAAGATTTTATTCTAAAACAACAACAATAAAGAACATTATGTTGATGTCAATAAATAAAAATCCTCAAATAAGTTCTCTGTGTGCAAATTTTCTAGAAATGAGAATTTGGTTCATTGAATATTCTAGGGTACAAGACCTATTATATATTTTTGTTCGGAAAATATATTTAAATACCGTAGTACAAACACACACACACACACACATATATATATATATATATATATATATATATATACAGTATAACTGTGTTTATATATAATATAAAGTCAACTCATATTCCTATTAATTGAAGTAAAGTGTACACCACAAGGCACCAAACCATGGTGAACACTCGTGGCTACGAATCACATGCCATTATCACATAACATAGTTATATAACTTACACAAATTATAACAATCATTAAACTAATAATGCTACAAGTACCTTACTGTAGGGAACTAAGTGAAAGTGAAACATCGGTAGCGAGTTCTACATGGTACAAACACACACACACACACACACACACACACACACACACACACACACACACACACACACACACACACACACACACACACACACACACACACACACACACACACACACACACACACACACACACACACACACACACACACACACACACACACACACACATACACACACACACACACACACACACACACACACACAAACACACACACACAAACACACACACCCACACAAACACACACACATACACATTCACTTTCACAGTGCTCCCTTACGTTATGGTGACTGGGACGTCGGTGCCTATCAGAGAGCTGTTGCTGACGAGAAATATGACTTTGCCGCTGATCATCACAGACGAAGCTTGAAGGAACGGTCCTGAATGTACGGGATCTAGGTCGACCCTATACGACGGATGTACAACGACGCTAAATGTCATCTGGTCAGAACCGATGCTGTTTGTGGCTTTAACCACCACTATGTACGGCGTGGCCCTTGCCACTGCCGTCCAGGTGATAGCAGCGTTGGAAACGTCGATGTCCATACCTGAAGGAGCTGACACGAGGCTCCATGTAACCGGAACTGTGCCCTGTTGGCAGCAATAAAACATGCGTATAATAATACGTAACCAAAAGGCCCAACGGAACAACTCCACATATCTCAACAATATTTGACATTTCCCGTTGCGTCTCATTAACATAGCGGACTGTCGTACCTTTGACACGCGTCATCTCATAACACCCCTTCGATTGCATTGATAGGCAGCCCCCGTTATGTAATAGTTTTGGACAAACCTCTGACGTAGTCATAGTGTTGTGGAACGTCGCCCCCTCAACCTCGATTTGTTGATACACTATCGTGATCTTGGGCGCCAGGCCAAGGATCTCGCAGTCGTTGCCGAGCCATGGCAAGGAGCAGAGACATCGGCCCATGGAGCAGACACCTCGTCGCGGAGTCTTCAGACTGCCACAAGCGCTCTCCGGACACAGCGCGTAGTAGCTGAACGACGCCTGGCAAAGAAAACCCGCCCAGAGTCGGCATGTATATATATATATATTGGTATCAGAAATACCTTCCGAAACACACACATTTGTGTATATATATATATATATATATATATATATATATATACATGCATATATATATATATGCATATATATATATATATATGCATATATATATATATATATATGCATATATATATATATATATGTAGTCAAATTATACGTTTGTGTGTGCGAGCATGCGCGCGTGTTTATGCGTCCATGCGTGCGTTCGTGTGATGTGTGTGTGTTCCATTAAATCTATATAATTCATACCTGATCGTTGCTATACGTGTCCTCCGGAGACGGCGTTATTTCCACATGGACACTACCTGTCGCGTGTTGAGGAGACGAACAGAGAACCTCCGTTGACGAGACCCACGTTCCTGTCTCCACGTCGTCCCCAAACCTGATGGCGAATCATACGTGGCGAATAGTTTTAAGTTCTCAGTGTGCAACATTAAAGCAATTCTTTGAGAATTATGATATGTTTATAATGTACACCCTTATTCATTAATCCGTTGATACGACCAATTCAAGTTATTCTGTTCGTTTATTTCATTAGAATAATGTCTTTTTAATCGCGAATTGCCATGACAATATATAGTACAATAACTATGCGTACAGTGTTCGCGATCGATACAAGGTATGCTGTTGAATATATGGTACCATACATTGTTTTATTACTTAATAGAATAGTATGTTGATATAGTAATAACATCCATTATTAGATGTGTCCTTACATAGCTCACCTGCATTGGTATTCGCTGGAGTTTGGGAAGTTGTGTCCGAGCACATGGACGACAGTGCCGCCTACGTCTGGCCCCGTGTCCGGAGCAACTTGCAGCACTTTGAGCAGAGGAAGACAGCTTGGTCCGTAGAACGTCTCGCTACACACGTCACAGAGTCGCCCAGACCAATTGACGTCGTCACAGACACATTCACCTAGACACCAGACCATCACACAACGGAATCAATAACGGTTTATATGTTTTGTGTTCAACGTTATGACACTTTCATAGCAGGGAGGCCCCTAGGCCCACACGGTGTCTGCTTCCTATATTCCTTTCGGAGCAATCACAGTCACATCATCACATTAGCGTATGCTACTTTGCAATTAACTATCAAGGGCGTTTTTAACGTACAAAGTCCCCCCTCCAGTCAGACCACCCCCAGTGTGCCCCATTCTCCCAAACCAGCCCCTTCTAGGGCTTACTTTTTATTCGTTTTAGTGTGTTTGATTTAATTTGCACTGGGGTATCATAAAAAACCATAAGTAGCGGAAGGGCAATATGACTACACATGACCATTTTATTGATGTATCGAGCATTTTCAAAAAAAGCCTATTTAGTTATATTTCCTGTTCCGTAACTAGATGACTAGAAGTTACTATTTTTATGTTCGATGGTGAGGTTTACATCCGACTCGAAACAGAGTGTTTTAACGTACAACGCCCTTTCGTTCCAAAGGGCAATGTGTCTACAAAAGACCAATTACTACAAGCAAATGTTGGATGTCATATACTAACTAGAAAAAGTGCGTCTGTCTCAAATGTTCAGCCGATGTATAGTCTTCAGTATGCAGCTCGATGGCAGCTGTTACAGGCAAATGTTGGACCACAAGTTATAAGTGGACGGATGGCTGGCAGTGACGGCAGCGTAACGAGTGTGTTCGTTGTCATGCGTTCGCCAGAGAAGAACGGTGCCCCTGGACTACTTGAAGCGGTGAACAAAGCTCTGGATCTGACAGGAGGTAAAGACACGAAGCTAGTTGGTGTCACCACTGACGGCGAGGCGGCA
Organism: Escarpia spicata; assembly: GCA_963995525.1. Taxonomy (NCBI): domain Eukaryota; kingdom Metazoa; phylum Annelida; class Polychaeta; order Sabellida; family Siboglinidae; genus Escarpia; species Escarpia spicata. Next base: position 49,074,025 of record OZ023205.1, on the reverse strand, counting down.
AACACCGGCAGACAAGGTGGACTATGGCGTCTGCTTGCTTACCAAATTCTTCCTGACGCCGAGAAGGATGAAAATGTTGTTAGCGCAGGCCGGGAATGTCAAACAGTTCCCCCGGCGCCACGATGTCAGGTTTGCCCAGCACGAGCTGTAGCTGGTGGATGCTGTGCTGAACAACCTACCAGCTTGCAGTAGGGTGTGGGAACAGATGCAGGCGCCAGAAAGTACAAGCGACAGAAAGAAGAAGGCTGAAGCCAAATGGTTGCTAAGAACCAGGAACCACCAACAAATGTTGATCACCGCAGTGATGGGCGATATCCTGGATATATTTGAAACATTCCAGAAGAAGTTGCAAATGAGTGATTTGTTCATCAGCGATCTTCTCACTGTGACTGATGCGGCAATCAAGAAGTTGAACCTAATGAGGGATGGACCATTCCCGGGAAGAAGGGGGGAGAAAGTGAGTTGTCCAACCGATAACACACAAGAGGACCTAACACAACGAAAGTGTAATCACCAGTTCGTTTGTACAAACCGCCGCGATGGACGAGCAATCAGGTTGGAGGTCGTGCAAGCATTGTACGAATACCTGTCTGAACACATGCACCAGGAGCAGAAGGACGCCATCAAAGACATGAAGGATATAGTGATGTCAAGCAGTCTAAGATCATTCGTTGAGCATGGTGTGTGCGTCGTCAGGCGCCTTTTCCCATATGAGACATCTGACTTTGCGGACGGGGCAGCCGAGCAGTAGGAACACATGCTGAATGTGCCATTCCTGCCTGGTGGCTGTGATCTCGGTTGTAAGTTTACTGTCAGATTGCGCCAACTTCTGCCAGTCACAACAGGTTCAGTTCAGAAGGTGTTGGCATATATGGTTTGCATAAGTCCACACTCTATGCAGACCGAAAGGATTGTCAGCCACCACAACTTCGTGGTCGATAATCACCGCACCAGTATGAGTGAAGGTACGAAAAACGCCCGAATCATGGTGGCACTGAATGGTGTGAGCACCGCCTACTATGATCCTCGATCCGCGGGGCTCCAGACTGGGCATCTACGGACATCGTGAATTCGCTAAGAAATTCACCCGCGAACTCGTCTAGTCGAAATGAGAAAACTATCAAACGTTCTGACTTGCAGGATACGTCTCATGTTTCTATGACTACTGCATGTTTTGGTTGTAATAAAATGTGTTTCTAGGCTATAGTTATATTAAGTTTTCATACATGCCTAAGGGTCATGTACATAATCAATAATGTATGCGTAAACTGCCCTTTTTACCCATTAGAAGTGTCCTTTTAGGACATTGCCCCCTACTGAAAATTCAATAAAAACGCACTGACTATCCTGGAATGAAGTATATCGCGTAAGTGTGTATAATTTATTATTTACTATTTTCACCAATATATGCAAATAGCTACTAGAAAAATAGCGATCGAAGTCGAGCATGCCCTTGGAAGCAACTCAGATAATTAAATGTCAGCCTAACTGTTGCTTCAAGTATCAAGAACTGTACAGTCTGTATATAGGAAACAAACAAGGTCCCGATTTTCACTTAAGGTGTTTAATTATATCATCTTATATCAACATCGAGTTTGTTCTTTCTTGCAACAGTAACACGTCATATTCCAAGCAAATGTCATTGTTTTTATCTTATCTCATTACTATTATTACTATTATTACATTATTTTATTACGAACGCACGAATATTTCAGGATGCATTGCATATATCAATGAGACAGAAGACAAACACAGTTGACCTAAAGCGAACTTTGTTCACAGAGGCTACTTTCAAAATACGCATCTATGTCTACACGGTTACGGTTGTGTATGATAAACTGATTAGATGGAATCTACATAGAGTACCATCCTTCACCCTTTATGGGTGTCAGCAGCAATAATTAGAACAATTATATCAACACTGACACACAAACACACACATACGCACACACACACACACACACACACACACACACACACACACACACACACACACACACACACACACACACACACGTGTGTGTAACATAATGCATATGAAATATATTTAAAAAATAATCACACGGCAATTATTACTGACATCAGAAGTTGTATTAAATATTTGACTCTTCTGTATTTGCCGTCTTAGACGTGTAGGAATGATGCGCATGTCGGTTACTGTATCTATGACGTACCCGTCGCATTGTTACATTCGCCGTTGACACAACTGGGACACAAAAGACAGTCGGGTCCCCATCGGTTGTCACTGCACGCGTCACACGATGTCCCCGTGTACTGCTCAAAGCAGGTACAACTGCAAACACGAGATGCTTAGAGATTGCATTCACTTAAAGGTACACATGACAGAACACAACCCTTTGGAATATGCTCCCTCTTTGTGTTAGATCATTTGAAAATATTACAAAATTCCGTCGTCATTTAAAAAGTATCTTTACAACTTTGCTTATCCACCGTAGCTCCCTAGCGCCTGGACCCATCTGTTGACAACTGGCATACTATTTATGGATTTTGAGATTGACCAATCCTTTTGTTTTGATGCGCTTCTGAGTTTGGTTACCAAGGATTTAGGCGCAATAGAAGTTAGCTTATTATTATTATTATTACATGTGAATAGGCAAATATTACGAAGGGTTTCCGTCGATACTAGCAATGAAACGTTCTGTTCGATCATGAGTCATTCATTGAAGCATATCATGTCAGAAGATGGGATAAAGTGACATTTTGGTCATAATACAATGAAGTTGACGGCGTGCCTCTCGAGACCTTATATTTACTCGTTGATGCCATCAGAAAAACATGTAACACTTAATACTGACATAATCACGACAAAGAGAATAATAAAACAGAATGATATAATAACAACAGTAGCAACAATAATGTTAACAACAATATCGACGATCGACACTAATAATAACAACTACCTGTTTGGCTCGACACAATCGCCGTGGCTGTTACAGTTGCTAAGGTCGTAGCAAGAGGCTTCTGCACAGTTCGGCAGCAGCCAACCTTCTTCGCATATACAGTTACCTGGAAAGGGAAATCGTCGAACCTGTTGGAATACCATTTAACTAGATTTGAGGATGGTGTATGTAAATATAAATTCCAACCAACGAATAATGAATGACCAATCAGCCAACAAACATGGGTATTCACACACACACACACACACACACACACACACACACACACACACACACACACACACACACACACACACACACACACACACACACACACACACACACACACACACACACACACACACACACACACACACACACACACACACACACGTATACAGACACACAACACACACGCACACACAACACACACGAACACACACACACATACGTACACACACCCACCCACACACACACACACACACACACACACACATACACACACACTCATACTCATGAACGCACGCACACACACGCACGCGCCCCGCGCGCACACACACACTATTGTAACGAGTAAAAAGACCAATTTACGTCGACATACCTGTGTCTGTGTCACAGACTCCGTGGCCGCAGTCTGGACACGGGAGACAGTCCGGGCCCCATCTGTTCTCCGTGCAAGCGTCACATGCCGAGCCCATGAAGTGCTCGGCGCAAGTGCACCTACAACACCATGCGCGATACCTCATTCAATAAGCTTGCACCCATAAGAAATCTAAAGCAGACGTGTTAGTCAAGATAAATAGTCCAGAAACTTGATTGCTCAGTGGTGAATTAGCATCAACAGAGCACTAAAAGCAGTGGATAAGCTCGGCCGGTGTTCATCTAAATAGCGTAAATCTGAACCTCAGAAGACAAAGAACAGACATCACCGAAACTTTCAAAATCATCAAAGGAATGGACACAATCAACCAGGATTATAAATGCTCACTGTGTCCATCAAAACAGGTCTTTCTGAAAATTACTGGTAACACAAGAGGCTACAGTGAAAAACTACAAACACAGAGATCAACAGGACACAGGCACGCCTTCTTCTCCATCCGAGTCGTAAAATCCTGGAATTTGCTATACGATACCGTTCAAGCACAGACCATCAACCGACTGAAGTCCCACCACCGAAGAGATTGAAGAGATTGAAGAGATTGAAGAGATTGAAGAGATTGAAGAGACCTCTCAGACCTATACAAATACCAGTTTACAAACTAGCGTAGACACGAGCTAACCTAGGCAAACTTTAAAAAAGCAGTAATGCCAACAGTAACAACACCTACACCAGAATCAATGGGAAAATTGGAAAACAAGTACACAAAACAAAACCTTGAGATGGTATCAGTGGTCAAGCATGGACAACTATTGACGTTCTTGAGGTAAGAAAATTAAATTTGTTGTAACTTCTTGAATGTATTCTCTGTTAGGATTACCTACACTGATCTTTGTATTTGATCTTTGTTTTTTCCACATTTGGCGCGTATTTTAAATTGACAGTATTTTAATGATGACAATAATAATGATGACGATAATAACAATAATAGCGATAACAGTAATGTAATGTAATTGTTATCTGTGGGGCGCAATGCGGATGTAGTGATTGGGGCATCAGACACTCAATCGAGAAATTCCGAATTTGTATCCTCTTGCTGCCGCCTTGCCAGTTCGCTCAGCTGTGTGCATGATTACCTAGCGGTAGACACTGGTGGATATTTACGTATGAACAGTCTTCGCGTAGTAATTGTAGCGAGGCCTTCCATATAAGTTTAGATGCTGTTCGTTTGAATAGATCTGCCAGAGAGTAAAGAGTAAATATATTTCATCACCTGTTTGGCTCCACACACACGCCATGGCCGTTACAGTTGTTCAGGTCGTAGCAAGAGGCTTGTTCACAGTTCGGCTGCAGCCAACCTTCCTCGCATATACAATTACCTGGAGAGACAGAATAATGAACCAGTTTGAACACTATTTACAAACGTTGTTACGTAAGAAACGTAATACTAATTAACATACACGTGATTTTCGTATGGTTTTATTAGAGGTGGCAAATGGTACGCCCGTATTGTTTCGACTCATTTTTGTATGAAATAACTAAAAGCGATCCTGAAGTATGCGAAGACACTGTGCCCTAGTTACACATTATATGCAACACAATTGCCAACTAAATCAAAAGTTCCACTTGGTAAGTGAATCCGAAAGCCACTGAAGCATCGCTTGCTGCGCAGTCGTGAAGCTGCTTCACCATATTTATTACCTGTATCTATGTCGCATTCTCCATGTCCACACTCAGGACAAAGTGCACAGTCGGGTCCCCACCTGTTCTCCGCACAGGAATCACACGAGGAGCCCACGAACTGCTTAGCGCAGTGGCATCTACAACATCACATGACAGAAACTCTGCGGTACAACATGTTATCAAAATTAATGGCCTCGTATCGACCAGGAAGCTGAAGGCGACATAACTAATAAAACGAAGCGGGGACGTTGCGTCAAGATTACCCGGTGTACGTGGATTGGACTATTAAAATAGATTGGTGCACATAAAAAGAGTGAAAGAAGGTTGGCCCGTTGAAGAGCGATGTCTGAAACGAGGACTCATGTGATGACTGGACGAACAGAGAATTGGCTGAGTGAGGAATGTTGACTTGATGGCTGCTAGGGTGGTTGAGAAGATAAGCGAGAAAAGATGACGAGACAGAATTAAATATGTTGCATGATACAGCCAGAACTGAACAAATGTTGGTTGATTGAATAGAACACCGTGAAAAGATTAATTCGATTCGCGAACCAGGTGGCAGTGTCAAGTCGACAACGATACATTACGACACTACAATATCCGTGTAATTGTGAAATGAGTCGACAGCATGCCTGAGGTATTTATCAACAAGTATAAAGACATACCTATTTGGTCCGACACAAATGCCGTGTCCGCTGCAGTTGTTCCTGTCGAAACAAGAGGCTTGCACGCAGTCTGGTGCCATCCACCCGTCGTCACAGTCACACACATTGGGGCCGACGCAAACGCCGCGATCTTGACAGTTGCCAATGTCAACGCACGAGAACTGGTTACATTCGGCGCCTGTCCAGCCGGACTGACATTCACACGTGTTGGGGCGGACACACGAGCCGTGTCCTGTGCAGTTGGCCACTTCGTCACACGGCATCGCGTTTTTCGTGAGGAAAGGTTCGTACAACACGCGTCCTAAGTTCGAGTCGTCTGACTGGTCCCAGATCCTCTGTGTTACGTGGTCTTCGTCCGCTGCACCCCACCAGTTGAATGGAGCTGTCAAGTTTTTGCTCTTAAATGTCACAAGAACGTCATAGGAAGACAACACGTTTGACAACATGTTCCCTGTCACACTGCATAGATCTGTGTTGGTCACTATGACCGCCTGGCTAGCGACGTTGTCGTAAAATAGGTTAGCCGCGATATCCAGCTGTTGCTGTGTGTTGGACGACCGTGACAGATGTACGTGAACAACATTTGTCCCGCTGTTATTCCGGAATTCGTTCAAACGTATCCGACCGGACGATCCGTAACTGAACTGCAAATAGATTCCTGTCGTTGTGGAGCTCACTCGGTGGTTCAAAAACATGTTCTTTTCCACAGTCACATCGACATATTCGGCGTTACGGATGTAGACTGGAATTCCGCTGATTCTACTATACGTGTTATTGCGTATAATAGTAAATTTGGCGAGTCTTCTATAATGAGTCACACTCAACGCTCCCTGTGGTAGGTCGACGAATGTGTTATTTTCCACCAGCATGTATGTTTCATACATGTTAATTTGCACAGTTGTACCGTACCTCTCATTCTGGAAAGTGTTCCCACGAATTCGGGTAACGTTTGCGTAACCAGCAGTAAAGTATATCGCGATGTAATTCCTTTGAAACAAACTGTTCTGTACTGTGATGCTTCCCCGGCCTCCTCCGCTAGAGATACTAAACGCTCTGTTCGCGGTGTCAATGAATCGACAATCTGACACCATCAGGTCTGCCATGTAAGATCCTCCAATGCCGTATGTGTTGCTGTGGAAATCGCAGTCCAAGAAAGTGAGTCTGATAGTCGTCGCGTACCACGTAACTGCATTGGAGTTTCTGGTGAAACTGCACCTCTGTACCTTAACGTTGCCGCCACTGTAGATCATGAGACCCTTGCCGTTGCTAATTGTACAGTTCACCAGTTCCACATTGTTTTGGTGAATGTGAAGTCCACGATCGGACCCGTCCATGTTAAAGTAACTCATTTCGTCTGCAATGACAATGTAGGATAGTCTTACGTTTTGAAGCTGTGAACAAGCTTTGTATAAAGAAATAACTTTACGAATAGGTTATACGATGGAATGATGTATCAAACTTGTCTTGTATACGTGAACAAGTTGGTTACTTAATCACATCTCAGGTTATGCTCTCTATGTGAACGTAAGAAACCGACGTCTCACCTGTTGATGAGATTTTCTCAAAGAACACTCCGTACCATTTCGCAGTGGATGTCGAGTTCAAGGAAATCCGTTTTCCTTCTGTACCACTGAAGTTCACTGCGCCTGTAATGACATCACGAGTGTCGTGGAAACTGCACGAGTTGTTTAACATTCCAACGTGAGAACCATACAGTTAATATAAAATTCGTGCTATCAATGACTGTATGTTTCCCCATTCCAACGAGTAATACACTGAAGAGTTACGTGCACACGTTTCAAGCGAAAGCAAAATATGTTTATCATTTTACATTAACTACACACGAGGGAATGGAAAACCCTGAATAAAAACAGTAACTCGCACGTTGGTCTATGGAAAAAACATGCAGTTGGAGATTTCTAAGAAACACAGTTATCTGATAATCTCCACAATGACAACGTATGGTACGATTGGATTACAATAAATTAATTCATTGGTCACTCTAGGTCGTTCTTCGTTTTGCAAACCTTTCACTCTGATTCCCCGTCCATGTTCAAATTGGAGATTTACGCCAGCTGCTATCTTCAAATTTCCGCCTCCACTGCAATTGAACCAGACCAATGTTTAGGCCTGTACGCGGAAACTAAACTCGCAGACGTACAAAAACAACATACAGTTAAAGACAATACACACACACACACACACACACACACACACACACACACACACACACACACACACATATATATATATATATATATATCGTTTAATGGGGATTTATGGCGTTGTTGTATAAATTAGACAGCATCCTAGCTCAACACGTGTTTAACCAAACGTGTCGTCTTTGTTTAGGCGAAATTTCAAAAATGGCGTTTGTCTTGTTTTGCCCTGAAACCGTTCATATATATATATATATATATATATATATATATATATATATATGTGTGTATATATATATATATATATGTATATATATATATATATATATGTATATATTATACAAGTTGATTTGTTAAGTAAATACAAATTAGTGACCCATTGTTTCGCACTAGTCCATACTCAATATATATGCTTCGTTTGACAATGTACGGCTGTTCGCGCTCGGTTATATTCAGCTCCCCGCTAACTACGCCGCCGATGTCGTTCGAGAAGAAACCATAGTCATCGGGTGGCACCACCAACGGCTCGTCTCCGTTGACAGATGCACGGAATGGCCATACGTCAATGAGAGCCAGGTCCATGTTATTGAAGAATGAGTCCGTCCTAGGTGGTGCACCAGTGGGAAAGAAGTATCGTTATTGAAACACGATGTCACGAGAAGAATTCCAAGTTGTACGATATTGACCGATTATACAAAATTTTTACAATTTTTTCTCAATTCAGAACGTTTTAGTGACAGAGTTACAATGTTAATTAGGGATGAAGCAGTGTAGATTAGTTATAAAAAAGACTATTCCTTCTCACAGAGGACGTTAGATTGACTTTGGGGAAAAGTGCTTAATAAGCAATGAGCTTTCACTTTCTCCATTTGCAATTAAACATTGGAAATTTACATTACGTATATATGTTGTATGCATTTATTTTTATTATTTATAATTGGAAATAAAGAATTGAATTGAAAGTGTATTGAAATGTATGGAACACAATGGATGTTAATTGTATGATTGCTTGCAGTGTCAAAAATCAAATAAATTAACAAACATCTATATTACATGTAGATACACAAATGTTGGAATCTCTGTCAAACAGAGGCATCTTTGTCTACTTGCTATCTGGGGTTACTGCTATGGATGGTAATCCTATCAAATATCGAATAAATGAAATATAGCAATACATATCATTGACAGTGCAATGTTATCAAATTAGGCGTAAGCTTCTGGAGACTGAATCTGCAACTTCGAAGTACAGACATACGAGCGAAGTTGTGACGGTGGCGTCTTACCTGGAAATGACTTCATCGTATAAGAATACGCCCCAGTAACAGTTTGTAGCATTTATCTTCAGGTCAACCGCGTAGGCGGGGACATGAATCTCGTGAGCTGCATTCGGATTGTTAAACACATTGTTCGCCAGCGAAACACCGAAGCCGTGTGCTATATAAACGGTGTTCATGTCATAATTGACGACGCGTGAGTTGTTAAGGAAGACGTTGTCTTCGATTACACCCGTCACAGGTTTCGTCGGCCTGTTGATTTGTATCACTCCAGCGCCTGAGTTGTTCTGGAATATGTTTCCAGTTACCTGGAAATACACGTGTTATACACTTATATTTAAAGATGCGTTGAAACAATAGTAACATTTATTCTAAACTGAAAAATATATGAGTCATTTCTTTGAATTGTAGCTTTATTGCAAACTTACCTGACTCATGCTCTAACTTCCTATGCATATGTGTGTGTGTGTGTGTGTGCGTGTGTGTGTGTGTGTGTGTGTGTGTGTGTGTGCGTGTGTGTGTGTGTGTGTGTGTGTGTGTGTGTGTGTGTGTGTGTGTGTGTGTGTGTGTGTGTGTGTGTGTGTGTGTGTGTGTGTGTGTGTGTGTGTGTGTGTGTGTGTGTGTGTGTGTGTGTGTGTGTGTGTGTGTGTGTGTGTGTGTGTGTCTGTGTGTCTGTGTGTGTGTGTACAGATAAACGTACACACACACACGTTTGAATATATATTATATATTCAAACAAAGTTAAACAAACTAGATGACACATTGTATCTTATATAACATAGCAAATAACTTGCATAAATTAGTTTCTGACAGCGGCGACACTGGCAATATGGATACATGTTTTAAAACAGGACGAATATTAATCTTACAGGGAAAGGCAATACTCTACTTGTCTTCGCGTAATATGTAGCTCTCTGCTTTAGAGTACAATCATCTTAAAAGGTTGTTTTTAAAATGTCCCACCACCGATTTTTTTTATACTAGAACCGACCTGTATTTTTATGTCCAATCCGTATCCAAAATATACTGTGTATGTAAGTCTATACCGGACACCCCAAGAAGAATATTTGAAGAAGTTGATGTTGTCGGTGAAACTGTTGTTCCGTATTTCGATGTCGACGTATCCACATTGATCCAGATGGAGGGTGGAATAGAGACTGTTGGAGCCGATCACGTTTCTTGAAAAGTCATTATTATTAATCGACATTTTCGCTGCGCCCTGCGATTTAAGACCGTGCATTCGGTTTTCTGATATCCTGTTCCTGTTGAAAATTATATATCCCGATATGTATCTTCTGTTCATGCCGCGGCCGCTAATTATGCAACCGGACTTCGCATTTTTGTGAATGCTACTTCCAACGATGCTTATGTTAACGTTGCTTTCGATATTAATGCCCGCACTTCCGCTATCTTCCACCGAGCAGGCATCCAGTTGAAGTCTGGCGTTAGACAATTGAGCACCACTTCGAAAGAAGATCCCGTGCTCTTTGCTTGCCAAAACAGAACATTCGTTTAAGGTGAATTCGCCACGCAGGAAACCGTCAAAAGTAATTCCATTGGCAGACGAGTTTAATACGGTCACGTTATGCATGATCGGTGGGCGTCCCGTGATGTACACACCCTCAGTCGGTTTGATGATTTTCACGTGATTCATCACCGACGCTGTCACTGTAACATCGGGGATCGCGGTAGTGGTCAGTGCCAATGTTGTTGTCTTGGCAGTGGTCATTGCCACTGTAGTTTCGATTGTAGAGGTGAAGTCTTCCCCTGAGCCGTACCATCCTTCCTCCTCGCCAATATCGCCGGAGCCTTCCTCTCCCCTTGTATTTTCGTCCGGATAGCCTGGCTCGCCTTCTTCGAATCCTGAACCATCTTCTACAAAAAAACACCACAAAAGAACAGTTACATTCTGAGCTCACTAAGCCGATTACACGAGTTTTAAACCTTTGTCCCAGGACGCAGACATATATTACGGAATATACGTTACTGAATCATTGTAATGTATCAGAAAGCGGCTAGAGCATCGGACTCTCAATCGAGAGAAACCGGGGTTTGAATCCTGCGCTGCCGTGTCGAATATTCTGCAAGTTCGTTAACTCTACGTTGTTCCAGTTCACTTAGCAGTATCAATGACGTTTGGTTATAGACAGTGGTGATATTTTGTACGAATCGTTTTCGGGCATTAATTGCAGCGAGGCTGAATGCTTCAAAGAGAAGTCGGGATGGTGTTTAATTGGACAGGTTTTCCATGGAGAAAGTGTAGATCACTTCGAGCAGTCGGAAGGAGTGGATGGTGTTTAATTGGACAGGTTTTCCATGGAGAAAGTGTAGATCACTTCGAGCAGTCGGAAGGAGTGGATGGTGTTTAATTGGACAGGTTTTCCATGGAGTAAAGTGTAGATCACTTCGAGCAGTCGGAAGGAGTGGATGGTGTTTAATTGGACAGGTTTTCCATGGAGTAAAGTGTAGATCACTTCGAGCAGTCGGAAGGAGTGGAAGCTGCGCTATATAAGAACAGACCTTTACATATGCATACATCGATTCACTATTGCTATATCAAACTAGCTGCTACTTGCCACTTGCAAACTGGATCTCAAAAAACAATAACGCCGTCGTTCTTCGTTCCACAATACTCTACTGAAGTGTGCTAAAATGTTACATATTTTCCATTACTTCGTGATGTTACATTAACGTAACATTATTCAGGATATATCTCGAAATTGACCACGCTTGACTTGCAATTAATTTGCGATTCCTTCTCATTCCGAAATCTACATCTTTGTGGTTGTATACTCCCTAACGTGTAGCCAAACCGAGTAGTAAGTTAGCAAGTAACTATTGTATCAAGGAGAGCTAAGATGATATCAATAATCTACAAAAAGATAAAGCAATAAATATAATCTGCTTCTCAGAGAAGTCGAATAAAGTTAAAAAGTACTTTGAGCAGTCCTAAGAACAGGTTCCTGCGCTATATAAGAACTTACCTTTTTAATCCTATGACTAATTTCGAATAATATAGTTAATACTTGTTTTTTTAAAAGACGATTTGATGTTCTTGTGTCTATCAATTCCCCTAAAAGTTCACTGTGTCATATAATGTCATAATAAATCGATGTGTGCGTGTGTGTATGTGTGTGTGTGTGTGTGTGTGTGTGTGTGTATGCACCATTAAAACATCGAGTAACGTTAATCAATAATGTTCTAATCGAATAGTCTACATAATCTCACCGTAAGCCAACTCTCGTTTCCTCCTCGTCCTGCTGCCGGTAGCAACTGCAGCAAAACTAGCGCTCTGGTTGAAGACGGAAGTGCCGTTAAACTGACGAATGTACATCCCTTCACTCCCGTTGTGCGCTACGTAGTACCCATGGTAGTTCACAGACTCGAATGCGACGAAACCATCGTAGAAAGTGTTTAAATGTTCCGTGAACGTCGCGTCGCTATCAAACACCTGTGGGTTGCGGGGATTCACCTTCGGTTCCAGGTACAAGCGACCGTGGTAGTGGCGTAAATACCAACCAGGCTTCTCGAAGGACATCAGCGACACGGAGTCGGTATCCTTCGTAAGTCCGGGTCGAACCATAATGAACTGTGTGGGTATATCGTTCATGACGGCTGCCTTTGTGTCGTCGAAACCGACGAATGTGTTGACGCCGTAGCCTTGTAAGAATGAGTTCGAATCTGTAACCAATATATAATAATTTATGACATTTCTTACACGTAAACGAACGTACGTATAAGTACAGTTTATATTAACGTGGTAAAAATTCGTTCCGTGTATAACAGTATATGTGGGACTAGAGTGTGTTAGTAAACATGTACTATATGTATGCACGTGTGATTAAATGTGTGTGTGTGTGTTTATATGTATGAGAATACAAACGATCATTGGCGGCTTCTCAAACAAACAATTCAGAAACCAGCCTTGGAATAAGCGATTGTGTCATAACACTGACTGGTTCACAGCTAGTCTTGGCACTATGAAACCGGTATTTGAGACAAAACGCAAAGCACTACTGGAATTCAAAAGCAGACCAAATGAGACCATCAATGCTTGCTATAGATCTTCTCGAAGTCTTGCTCAAAGAAAAGCCAGGCAAACGTTTAACCAATACTATATTGGCCTAAGTGAGGACATCGAGACAGCGGCAACACTGGGAACCTAAAAAATATGTATTCGGGCATAAAAACAGCCATAGGTCCCACAATAAGGAAAACTGCACCTATCAAATCGAAAGATGGTGTCAAACTAACAAAAAAGAGATGACCAAATGAATCGCTGGCGATGCCACCACGTTTAGCTTTGTAGATCGCACGAAAGCGTTTGATTATGTGAACAGAGAAGTTTTCTTCACGGTCCTGAAGAAAGTATTGTGTCCATCAGTACCACTCAGTCTTATCCAAGCCTTCAACAACAACATGCAAGGCACAGTACAGGTTGATAGATCTATATTTGAGCCCTTCCCCCATCAAAACTCGTGTGAAGCAGGGATGTTTTCAGGCCCCGACGCTTTTTGGAATATATTTATCCATTCTACTCAAAGAAGTTATGCAAAATGCCGACATTGCTCATCCTGGAGTGGGTCTAAAGACCAGGCTTGACGCAAACAACTACTGAACGTCACGCTTGAAGGCCAAGACAAAGCAACAACACTTTACGTGTGTGAGGATGCTGCCTTCTGTTCTCATTCCGAGGAACTACAACTAGTCTTAAACAGCTTCGCAAATACTTGCACAGCTTTTGGCCTCAAAGTCAACGTCAAAAAGAGCTATGGGAATCAAGAAGCCAAAATTATTGTTTATGGTGAACCCATCGAAACTGTGGAGACTTTCTCCAACTTAGACTGTACAATGTCTACAAATTTACACTTGACAAAGAATTGAACAAAAGACTTGGCAAAAGAGCAGCAACATCCTTTGGAAGACTCACGAATCGTGTCTGGTCCAACAAGAGCCTAACATTGCACACCAAGGTGAAAGTGTACCATGCTTGTGTTGTCGGCATTTTATTGTATGGTTCAGAGACATGGACACCGTACCGCAAACGAGAATGGGAACTCAACAGTTGCGAACAATCCTTGGCGTAAAATGGCAGGATAAAATTACTAATCTCGAGATCCAACAGCGCTGCAAGTCAAAGCCACTAAGCAGCATCTTCAAACACAGGCGCCTACAATGGTTCGGACACGTACAGCGTATGTCCAGTGACCATCTCCCAAAGACCATCCTCTATGGGGGGTTAACTGAGGGCAAATGTCCAGTAGGCAGACCCAAATTAAGATTCAAAGATGTGGTCAAGACATATCTAAAAGACTACGACAGACCTTCTACGCTGGTAGAGTCATCTGGCGAACCTGTCTCACTGGTGGTTCAGCAAATGACACCGAAGCATACCAGATAAACCAGGAAAAGAAAACCAGCGTGCGAGACGTCATGCCAGAAATCCAAGTCAACCTACCTGATGCAGCTACAACAAGCATTTTCTCTCGAGACATAAGCTGGCCTCTACTACTCTACTATCTACTACGTTGATATGTATGTATGTATGTATAAACGTACGTACGTACGTATGTATGTATGTATGTTTATATATAAGTATGTATGTATGTATGTATGTACGTACGTACGTACGTGCGTATGTATATATGTATGTATATATGTATGTATACATGTACGGGCGGGCGGGCGGGCGGGCGGGCGGGCGGGCGGGCGGGCGGGCATGTATGACATATAATCGGTTTCTTCAGTTACAGTGGCTTGTATACGTACTTTCCATTTGTAGTACGTTTGGTCTGCACACCACGCCTGCCGGAATAGAAGATCTTGATGCGTAGAGGTTACATTGTTGCAACGTCGGCTGGCCATTGCACGATGCTCGGTAACTAATTGGTACACTGGCATCAATGCCAAACCTACAACGAACAGCGGACAATAAGACACGCCTCACCAAATATCGATGTTACGATCTCCGGCCTTTCTCGTTCTGTCCAAATGCCACATCCGACAACATCCTATGTGACGTAGGCAGCTGTATTTGAGAAATAAAATTTGGACGTCACTAGTGTATGTATAAATAAAACTTTTAAAAGAAATGTTAGACAGTGAGATTTCTAGATAATGCATTTACGAATAAGGTGTACCGTTTGTGGACAGCAATAGTCACATTCTATATCAAAACATCATATAAAATACTGCATATAAGCACGGAAGCAATTTCAAAAGAAATATATACATCTGAGATCACAAAAGGTCAACTAACCTAGTTGTTTAAAAAATGCATTAACTTTACTCTCGGATATGAGTATTACTTGAATATCAAATTGTGTAACGTTGCGTCAGAAACGTTCAATATAACACTAACAAATTGTCCAGGAATACTTCCAACATTAAATACGGTGTTTAGACATGTTTGGCTAGCAGAACGTCACAACGGTGTGATAGAATGAACATGAACGCTTTGAGAGGCAGGATTTACATGAAGAATCACGAAGAATGAAAAAGCTGACACAAAACATGGAAAACAGAACAGGATGATAGTAGTAGAAGAAAAGGAAAACAAAAATGGAAAGACGAGCGTATGGCGACAAATTTAATGGACAAAAGGCCTAGAATGGAAGACCACAGCAGAAAGGTCACCGAGTGACGTGGATCACATCCCGCAAGGGAGCAGGGGGAAGAAGACGATACCTGTTGGTAGTAACGACTTCATCGGCTCCGTTGCTATAACCCAGCTGTTTACAAGCCACGTCAGCGCCATTTTGGTTCCAGTAGTAGTGACTTAGCTACCCATTCCTCATTCATTAGTATCTCCACTCTTCCTTCGCGATGAGAGCTACCTCCACGCAAGCGTATCACGTCTGAAATAAACACCCTGTTGTTAAATGTTTAAAAGTATAAGCCATTGCACGTTGCGGGTTTTGTTGTGTTTTCTATTGCTGATGTATGTTCTATTTTATATAACATCTGGATATATGTGTGAGCGTGTGTGTGTGTGTGTGTGTGTGTGTGTGTGTGTGTGTGTGTGTGTGTGTGTGTGTGTGTGTGTGTGTGTGTGTGTGTGTGTGTGTGTGTGTGTGTGTGTGTGTGTGTGTGTGTGTGTGTGTGTGTGTGTGTGTGTGTGTGTGTGTGTGTGTGTGTGTGTGTGTGTGTGTGTGTGTGTGTGTGTGTGTGTGTGTGTGTGTGTGTGTGTGTGTGTGTGTGTGTGTGTGTGTGTGTGTGTGTGTGTGTGTGTGTGTGTGTGTGTGTGTGTGTGATCAACGTTTGATGTCAAATATAGGTTAGTAGCAATAGCAATAGTAAACAAAATGGTTCCCGGTACTTAATGGTAACTCCACACACACACACACACACACACACACACACACACACACACACACACACACACACACACACACACACACACACACACACACACACACACACACACACACACAAACACACAAACACACACACACATATAATATAAAATTTATATGCATTTATTTCCAATCTCGAATTACATTGCGTAAATGTGTGTTAGTTATGTTGGCGGTAGTCAATTAAAGATTTCAAACAACGTACGATTTCAGTAAAACTCAATTACCTGACCAGCGTTCTTGGAACCGTATCCCTTTAAAGTTGCCGCTGTTGTGTGGCTGCATGACTATGTTATCAAGTTCTTCGCCCAGCAGTTTCAATGTGCCTGTCGATGATAAAACATGCACCATATTAAAAGTAATGTGTTACAAGAAAATCTTTGACACTCAGCTAAGATTGCATGCTTATGTCTACACATGCGTGCCCTCGCGCGAACAAACAAACACACACGCATACATCATATACGCAACACGCACACACGCACGCCACGCACGCCACGCACGCCACGCACGCCACGCACGCCACGCACGCCACGCACGCCACGCACGCCACGCACGCCACGCACGCCACGCACGCCACGCACGCCACGCACGCCACGCACGCCACGCACGCCACGCACGCCACGCACGCCACGCCACGCACGCCACGCACGCCACGCACGCACGCCACGCACGCCACGCACGCCACGCACGCCACGCACGCCACGCACGCCACGCACGCCATACGACCAAAGTTAACTACAACGTACGAAATACAGTATAATTTGGTTTTAGAAGAAAGTGTGGCAAGGACAAACCAACTGTAATGGTTAAAATGTGTTTAGTGTGTGAAACTTGGAGTAGGATCATTACTGTCTTGAAAACTCTGAGAAAGCTTTTGGTCTGGTAGAATAGTTACGATACTTTAATTATGCATGGATTCGTACCTCGCTGAACGCAATGATAAAAGGTGGATGATATAAATATGCATTGGTTACACAATTGTTGTAAGAGTGGCGAATGAAACAGAACAACCAAAATAAACAGAATAATAGTAAAACGTCACTGTGGACTGTTGACAACAGAAACGTGGACGTTACATTGCATTGGCGTCAAACGTTGGTGATGTTGTGTCATCCCTTGGGCCACTCATCAATGGTATCGATATTTTCTTGTTTTACCTCACATGCTATAGACTGTTTTATACCTGAAATCATGTATATTACCTTTGCATCGGAGGGCATTACGAGAGTAATGTATGGGCTTACCTTCCACGGTGATTCCACCGCGACGAAACAGGAGCACCACGCCCGCTTCGATGGTGAGTGTCACGCCACGTGGAACGACGATATCTTCCTCGACGATATAATTGAATTGCTTGTTCTCAAGAACCGTGTCTTCTTTCACAATGCCGCCGATCGTTCCGTTGCCGCGAACGAACCCGTTCTCCGCCTGGCTTAAGGCATTCGTTTCCCTCGTCAAACGATACGGCTCATATTTCACCTCTGTTTTTGACGAGTCGGAGGCGTGGTCGAAAATGCGGCTCTGAACGTGTGATCTCAATTGATCTCCCCACCAGTTTCGAACTGCGTACATTGAGTGTCCTTCCATATAAGGAATGTTTACATTTAAGTCGTACGCGGCTGACGGATTCTCAAATAAGTTGTCAACGACTGTCACACTCTCAGTCGATGTCGCGTCGTTGTTGATCACATAAACCACCACCGCACCATTGCCGGTATTGTTCTTGAAGATGTTATTCCTAACATCCGATGTGGCTTGATATCTTGAAAACTCCAGTTGCACTACAGGTCCGGCTGTGTGGTCAAGAAAGCGGTTGTTCACGATAGTTAGGGCGTCGTTGGGTGCCGAGTTGTACAGACTGACGGAGAGGGCTTGGGCGGACTGTTGGAACGTGTTGTTGCGAATCATTATAGTCTCTGGCGACGTCTGTCTAATATACACAGCAATGGCGGCAGTAGATGAAAACGTGTTCTCTTCCAACCACAGTCGGCGTGTGTTCGTGGTCTGCAAGCACTGCAGCTGGCTGCTATTAAACGTGTTTCCAGTTACACGAACAAAGTCACTTTGGCCGTTGGCATTACCATTTATGTAGAGTCCCCTGGTAGAGCCAGAAAACACGAAATTCGTGCCTGTAACTGTTATTTTCTGAAAGCATCAATGTCATCTATCAGTATTCATTTGGGGAAGGAGCGTAGTCTCTA
>OZ023205.1:49042687-49052687 GCA_963995525.1 Escarpia spicata | reverse complement strand
GTGTTGGTAGTGCCCCACCAGTTGTAGCCGGCGTCGATTGCGTATGAATCTGCCCAATTTGATTCAACCATGAGCTCGAACGTAGCCTGTGGGTTGCTGAAAGCATTGTGTGTACAACGCAGTGTGCCCTGGTTCGAATCATAGAACACGACTGTTGCTGTTGCCGTGTTGTTGACGAACGTATTGTAATCAATGATACTACGTGATTCTTGTTGGTTCACCCTAACAACGTGATCGCCGGCATTACCAACAAACATGCAGTCTGTCAGTTTTAAACCTCCCCTTTGTCGGGACCCTGAAACCGATAGTGTATTTCCATGGTTCTCCGAGAAGGTGCTCCCACGAATGTTGACCTGCGGGTAAATATTAGCAACATTTATTGCTGTGGATGTATGCCGAACCACGGTGATATTTTCTATCAAGACCATGCTGCCAGAATTGCCGTTGCCTGTCACTGTGATGCCACGGGCATTATCGTGAAACAGGCAACCTGATATGTTCACCCTGTATGCACTACCGCCTAAGTTTACATAGAGCGCTTCATAGTATCGGGAGCGTTGCGCCGAAAAGGTACAGTTCTGAACAGTGACATTGTATATTTCTCTGTGGTACGACAGCGTCAATGACAATCCACGGTTAACATCAGAAAAGTTGGTATTGCGTATAAAAACATCTGAAAGTATTCCGTTTGTTTGAAAACCGAAGCCTCTGTTCGCAAAGGAGCAACCGTTGATGTACAAACTCGACAAGCTCCCAGTACGGACTCCGATGTTATTGTCCTTGAAATATGACCGGGCGATGACGACATCACCTTGTGCCTGAACATACACTCCTTCCCGGGCGTTCGAGTTGACCGTGGAGTCTTCAATGTGCAGATTGGTTGAAGCATCACCGGTAGTCCGTACGCCCTGAACGTTTGACTCGATGGTTACTTTTTGCAGCAACAGATTTGACACTGCGGAAACTACGGCCACCTCGGCACCAAAGATACGGGTGTGGCTGATTCCCAGGTCACTGCAAGCTGTGTTAAAACACAATGTTTATTAATTGTGATACTTGCAAGTAAATACGACTGTTTCACCGTTCTGAGTACGAGGTTCACCAAGCTGTGTGACTTGAATTTGAATTATTTCGGATTTAACGATTTCACAAAATATAATTACACGTCCCATGTATTACCAACTGTTTCATTTCCTTGATATTGTAACGTCAATGCCAGTGTAATCAATTTGGTAATTGAAACCAGTTTTACATATATATATGTTTTCTATGTCATGCGATTATTCTTTCATGTTTACAACAAATACTCACTTTTCACTCAAGCATTCTGTAGAGGCTCCTAATCCCCCAGACGGGATACTTTTCTTACTCCCGTAACAAAAATTTAATAACCACATCTCGGACATAATAAGTACTAAAGAGGTATGGCCAATATCATATTAATTTAAACAAGGTGATATTATTGACTCATACCTTGACTTTTGAGGTCGATTCCCTTCCAAAATGCTGTTCGTTTTCCCAAATAACTTTGAATTGAATTTGAGTGGAATGCTATTTCTAATCCCAACATTCCTTGAGCCTTCAGGCAACCTACAAATGCAAACAAGTTTCTCATTTACACGACTGAATATTTATGTTATAGCTAACACTCCCACTCACAGACAGGGTTTCTCAATATTGTTCTCTTCTTCTCAACAACCAATCAACCAACTGCATTAAATATATATTTCGTAAGATGTAATGTCAGAATGATGTCATGTGTGTGTGTGTGCGTGTGTGTGCGTGTGTGTGCGTGTGTGTGCGTGTGTGTGCGTGTGTGTGCGTGTGTGTGCGTGTGTGTGCGTGTGTGTGCGTGTGTGTGCGTGTGTGTGCGTGTGTGTGCGTGTGTGTGCGTGTGTGTGCGTGTGTGTGCGTGTGTGTGCGTGTGTGTGCGTGTGTGTGCGTGTGTGTGCGTGTGTGTGCGTGTGTGTGCGTGTGTGTGCGTGTGTGTGCGTGTGTGTGCGTGTGTGTGCGTGTGTGTGCGTGTGTGTGCGTGTGTGTGCGTGTGTGTGCGTGTGTGTGAGTGAGTGTGTGTGTGTGCGCGTGTGTGCGAGTGTATGTTCGTGTGTGTGCGTGCGTGTGCGTGCGTGCGTGTGTGCGTGTGTTCGTGTATTTGTCCGTGTGCGTGTGTGCGTGCGTGTGCGTGCGCGCGTGTGAGTTTGTGTGTGTGTTTGTGTTCGTATGCGTGTGCGTGTCCGTGTGCGTGTGTGTGGTCAAGTCACCAAACCTGGTGCTTTCGCGCCATATTATAGTATTCAGTAAATGTGATTGGTAGGGTGATCTATACGATTAATTTTTGTGTAGTATGTTTTTTCAAAAGTTGAAAATCGAAAGAAAATCATAGCACAGAAGAAAGATTGAAACATATTCGGAACATGCTTGATTCGCACACACTGTCACACACACACACACACACACACACACACACACACACACACACACACACACACACACACACACACACACACACACACACACACACACACACACACTCTCTCTTTCTCTCTCTCTGTCTCTGTCTGTCTGTCTGTCTGTCTGTCTGTCTGTCTGTCTGTCTGTCTGTCTGTCTCTCTCTCTCTCTCTCTCTCTCTTTCTCTCTCTCTCTCTCTCCCTCTATCTCTCTCTCTCTCTCTATCTCTCTCTCGCTTTCTCTCTCTCTCCCTCTCTGTCTCTCTCTCTCACACACACACACACACTCACGCAGACACACACATACACACACGCTCGCGCACACACACACACACACACACACACACACACACACACACACACACACACACACACACACACACACACACACACACACACACACACACACACACATACACTCTCTCTCACACACACTCTCTCTCTCTCTCTCTCTCACACACACACACGCACACGCACACGCACACACACAACGGCGCGTAACAAATGGTATCTTTCATTAATCCCTTTATATAGTTAAACAGTCTATGTTTTTGTTCACACACACCTTCTACTTCCAAGCCTGTCTGCCCGCCAATGAAGACCACCTCGACGCCGGCTTGGATGGTGAGCGTGGCTGAACGGGCAACTGTGACTGTTTGACGCACAACGTAGGGACTTCCGGCCAAGCCCCAGAATTGGTTTGTCTGAAAACAACACAGTGAAACATTAGCAGGTTGGAAAACAAGCAAGTGGGCAAGCATGCATGCCTGCTTGCCTACAAACATACATGTATGTATAAATTATATTTTTACATGCAAAAATGCATGCATATGCACACACACACACACACACACACACACACACACACACACACACACACACACACACACACACACACACACACACACACACACACACACACACACACACACACACACACACACACACACACACACACACACACACACACACACACACACACACACACACACACACACACACATCCACATCCACATCCACATCCACATCCACATCCACATCCACATCCACATCCACATCTGTCTGCCTAGACTAAGACACAATGCGTGCAATACGACCTCACAATATATTTAGTTTGCGTTGAGATCCACTGGTGACGGTTGCTCCTCTTCGCTGTGAGAAATGGACTTACCGCGATGTCGCCGGTCACGTTGGTGTGAATGTTTGTGAGACTATCTTTCGGGCAGCCGTACAGTTCAATGCGCAAGGCGGGCCTGTACTTCCATGACGTCGGTTGTATGGCGAAATAACGAGCCTGCGGACAAACATACGATAAAACAATTGATTGTGATCATCGAAGAGCGTCGAAGAAGTACATGTAATAGGTTAGGTGTTGGAATTAGGTTAGGGTTAAGGCTCGGAATAGTAGTATAGGCTGTTCCAACTTGCTGACTCTCGCATCTGTAACACCGTCCATGGAAAATTACACAATTAAAATATTGTTAATGATGCGGCAGGTGCTATATATAAAATATTTCATATTTTAGTTCACGAAGAAAACGAGTAGTGTTCACGCTTCAGTGGTGACTGCGATATTGTCCTTCCATTCTCCAGATGGCAAACACGTCGTATGTCGACAGGATTTTTGTAAATCTCATTTGGTTTACATTTTCTTTTTCTTTTTGAAGCTGTGACAATGGCTACTAGACCAATAGCCCGCGAGATTCTGGAGGTATACGTTAACTCCTCTCTCTTCCAAACTCTCTTTAGGAAACGAAACCCTCCCCCCATTTTCAGGAAAATGTTGTGATACGGAACCAATTACAGGTATACTATATGAAATGACCGTTCAGGTTGCTTTCGGGGAGATATCTCATAAAAACGCAAACAACTGTTCGATCTGATAGCTTAACACTAATTTCGAACGCAGTCAACCCTTAGAAAAAATTATACAGAATTGTATAGAACATTTTTAGAATTATTTAGAATATGTATAGAAAATATTACATAAGAAATATAAGTGGAATTTTGCACAATTCTGTAGAATATCCTATAGAATTCTCTGGAGGCGCCAAAAAAATACATTAAAGTAATTTTCGCGTTGCTCACGAGTGACCAAGGATTATAAGCTCAGATATCGACGACATCGGACATTGTGCGTCTGATCTACGGAGATATCTACGGTTTTTATAGACTTTATATACCATTTGTGATTTGACTTATATTATCGCCCGTTGTCATGGCGATCGACAACGTTGTCATCAACGAACTGTTATGCTTTTATATCAACCGAATGGACATTTTGCCTCGATCTGTCCTAAATCGCATTGTTTTAGACAATTATACAGATGGTGATATTGCAACTGCCAAAAACGTTTTATATGCTCACATCCCCGTGCCAACGAAGCACCGTCGTATTAAACGACAAGGGTCTGACAAGAATAAACACAACGTCGACGACATCTCGAAACATCTTGACGAAATCGATCCGATTTTTCTATATACGTCGCTCGTGATCTTGGTAAATTGCCAAGCATTGATTTTAATCACGTAGATATGTCTATATTATCTCGTGAAATCATTCTTTACAAAAATACACAGTGTGACACTGATGAATCCTACAGACAACTCGCTCACTCGGTGTCCGCATTGTCTACGCAAATTTCTACGCTGGTTTCGTCACTTATGCCAGCAATACAACCTGTGACCCAGCCCGCTCGCACTACAACTTCACCACCCGTTGCTGCTGCTGCTGCTGTATCAACTCCACGACCCGCCGCTGCCACTGTATCAACATCACGACCCGCTGCTGCTGCTGTATCAACATCACGACCCGCCGCTGATGCTGTATCAACTCCACGACCCCCCGCTGCCACTGTATCAACATCACGACCCGCTGCTGCTGCTGTATCAACATCACGACCCGCTGCTGCCACTGTATCAACATCACGACCCGCTGCTGCCACTGTATCAACATCACGACCCGCTGTTGCTGCTGTATCAACATCACGACCCGCCGCTGATGCTGTATCAACCTCACGACCCACCGATGCTGCTGTGTCAACATCACGACCCGCCGCTGATGCTGTATCAACCTCACGACCCACCGATGCTGCTGTGTCAACCCCCCAACCTGCTGCTGATAATGTGTCAACCGTTCTACCACAATCAACATCAACCACGGGTAACACCACTACTCCACCACTGTGGACCGTGGTTGTCGCAAGAAATGCCAAAAAAACGTCCAAGTCGGCCTTCTCTAGTACGTCCAATCCGCCCTATTCTAAATATAAACCACATACCATGACTACTGACAATTCTACCAAGTGCGGACTCAAATGTGCTCCTGTTCGACTCATATCTGCTGAATACTTCTTAACAGGATTTCACGCAGATACAACTTGTGCCGAAATTTCTACTTATGTGACAACTACTTTGAACATGAAATGCTCATGTGAACGCTTACCAACTAAACATGACTCTTATTCATCCTTCAAACTCTGTGTGGACATTGCTAAACCGAACTTACTCTATGATGCCAATCTCTGGCCTGCTGGAACAAAGATTGGACGGTACTTCCTGCCTAGGAAGCACACAACAGCAGATTCGACTCACCTGTAAACTGTCAACTCAGTATTGCTTCATTTAATGCCAGAAGCATACGGAACAGTGCTTACGACGTGCTTAACATTTTAAAATCCTGTGATATTCTTGCAGTGCAAGAACATTGGCTTTCTGAACAGTGCCTTTCCTACATCAATTCTGTTCACCCTGATTTCAATGCCAGAGGTATTAGTTATATTGATTTGTGTGATGGTTTCAGTGGACGCCCTCATGGCGGGTTTTGCTTTTTATGGAGACGTTCACTCGACCCATTTATCTCCTTGGTCTGAAAATCATCACGTCTAATGCCACTATTCTGATTCTTAACGTATATTTACCGTATTCGAGTGATGACAATTCCGATGAATATCAAGCTTTTTTATGCAAGATACTGGCTATAAGCGATTCATTTGAATCAGCTAACATATTCATCATTGGGGATTTTAATGCTGAAATTAACAAGCCCAGTCTGTTTTCGACACTTCTCAATGCTTTTATTAATGAATGTCACCTCATCCTAAGTGACATTAAATGTCTCCCTTCTTTTACTTATGTCAGTGATGCTCATGGCTCAAGGAGCTGGCTGGACCATGTGCTCAGCACTCACTCCAGTCACTCATCAATCTCTGATATGGTAGTTAATTATGATTGTGTCTCTTCTGACCACCTACCTTCATGCTTTCCCATATCTGTCAATTTATTACCTACCTCTGAAGCATCCACTCAGGAGAAAATTCGACAGCCTTGTCCTATGTGGGGGCTGCCACTCACCAAGACCTTCACAACTATTACTCTCAAACCAGTGTGCTTTTATCTGCCATTGATGTACCTCATCATGTTTTACACTGTATGGTCCTTTGTATGACATAATGAAAATCAAACGTGCTCAATTTAAACATAATAAAAGACTCTGTAAAAAAATGCTGAAGCCCTTAAAGCTGAACGACTTGCTTAAAAACTAAATAGTAATGACTTTAAAAACTTCTGGAAAGATATCAAACAAATGAAAAATGCCAAGTTGCCAAATCCTAGCAATGTTGGCAGTGCATGTGGTGCTGAAAATGTAAAGAATATGTGGCTTCATCATTACCAGTTTCTACTTAATTCTGTACCTGGCTCTCCAACACATACTAAAAAGATTGACATGTATTGTAGCAATATGCAATTTAATGATCAAATGATGGTTGATGCTAAAGAAATACAAGAAATAATTCAGGCGATGCCTACAGGTAAAGCTCCTGGTTATGACTGTATAAGTAATGAACATTTTAAGTATGATATATCACTGCTATTCAGCAGCTTGTTAATTCATGGGTTTTTACCTGATGCTATGATGATCACAATAATAGCTCCAATAATTAAAAACAAAGCTGATGATTTGTCTGATAACAATAACTACAGACCTATTGCTCTTGCAACTATTGCTAGTAAATTATTTGAAACTTTAATATTATCAAGGGCTACCATTTTCTTCACAACGTGTGCCAACCAGTTTGGAATTAGAAAGCATCACTAAACTGAGCTCATATTTCTATTAAAAGAACTTTTTCGACACTACATAGCGAATGGCTCTTCTAAGTATGTCACTATGTTGGATGCCTCCAAGGCCTTCGACAAAGTGAACCATAGCAAGCTATTTACTAAACTAATTGGCCGTGGCTGTCCTGCTTTCATTGTGCGCATTCTGTATCACTGGTACAATACCCAGAAATTCACTGTTAGATGGTATCAGAGCTTTTCTAGATTTTTTACTGTCACAAATGGTGTCAAACAAGGTGGAATCCTTTCTCCCCACCTGTTTAATGTGTACGTGGATGACTTAAGTGTAAATCTTAACAAATTACAAATTGGATGCAGCCACCATAATGAATCATTTGATGTATGCAGATGATCTCTGTATTTTTTCGCCTAATGTTTCTGGGTTAAGGAAACTAACAGATTGTTGTGCCAAGTATGGCGAAATGTTTAACATAACATATAATGCCAACAAGTCATATTGTATGGTTATTGACAACAAACCTCAGGACATGAAAAATATTCATGGTGTCACTCTCAATAATCGTCCGTTGCCTCACACGATTAAATGCAAATATCTGGGACATATAATTAACAATAATCTTACTGACGATGACGACTTTGCCAGACAGAAAAGATGCCTGTATGCTCAGGTATGCTTAGCACGAACATTTCGCCTTTGCAGCTCTAACATTAAAACTTACCTATTTCTCTCTTACTGTGGTATTATGTACACCTCAAGTCTTTGGTGTAAATTAAAAAAACAGAGTTTGAAAGGTATTACTGTTGCCTATCACAACAGTTTTATAATTTTACAAAAAATTTCATCACGCTATAGTGCAAGTTTTATGTTTGCTACAAACTGTGTTAAATCTTTTAATGAACGTATGCGTTCATCCATATATAGCTTATTATGTCGTCTTCAACAGTCTGAAAATCCATTTTTGTTAATTATTGTTATACCTATATACATTTTAGAAGTCCTATGTTTCGATATTGGACTAAAGTCGAATGCACATTTTATCTATATATTCTATTAACCATATATTTTTATTTCATGTGTGTCTGTACCTTTGTATTTTATTTATGTACTATTTTTTATTTACTTGTATTGTATGTACATATGGACTTTTGTCTGAAATAAAAACATTATTATTATCATTTTAGTCACTGCAATTTCTAAATCATTCTATAGAATATTCTACAGAATTGTAAAAAATCCAATGTCATATTTCCAATAGGTATATGAGAACTATACACATTGCTCATTTGCTTAGTCTACTTTAGATTATTTTTTTGAAACAACATATTACACCTCGTTTGCGTAAAGCGTAGATCGTCTGTCTATCACATACTACAACGTTTTCTCTTCTGCATCAGAGAACCAGTTGCCGTGTTTTGCATAAGAGTACTATTGGTTTAACCTACAACAATCATGTCAAAGCTAGTCTTCACCAGGGCATGTCATATATTGCCCCGCCGTACCGTAATCGGATGCTCGAACGAGAGTGTGACGGTTCGGTAGCGGTCCGAGTTCCCCTGGTGGATCCGACCCGACTCTTGGAACTTCCACACTAGTCCATCGACGCTGTAGAGCAGCTTGAAGGCGCTGGTGTAACAGTTGCACGCACTCCCTCCGCCCTGTAGCGCCAGCTTCGACAGCTCGTGTGTCCGCATCAGGTCCACGCTTAAGAACTGGTGTTGATCACCGTAATTTGCAACCCACGCACTGCCACCGTCTGTAAAACAAATTATGCATGACTGTATGTATCAAAGAAAAACAAAAGGTGAAAGAAGGAACGAAAGAAAGGAGGAACGACGCGACGAAGGGACGACATAAGTAAGGAACGGAGGAACTAAGCAACGAAATAATGAAATAAGGAAGTACCGAATGATTCAGTCCTTCATTCCATGTCAAGACATGGAATGAAGGACTGAATCAATGAAATAAAAATGGATGGAAAGGAACGAAGAAAAGAAGGGACGAAGGGACGAATAAACAAAATAATAAATGAACGAATGAAAGAATGAAAGAAAGGAAAAGCACCGAATAAAAAAATGGACAATGGAACGAAGGAACAATGAAACGAAGGAATAATACTTCGTTTCCGCATGCACACCAAGGCCGTTTATTTCGAACAATGTTGCTTACCATCAACCTTGAGATTGGGTATATACTGAGGTGTGCATGAGTGGGGGAGGGTGAGAGAGATGGTGGGGAGAGAGAGGTAGAGAGAGGGAGAGAGATAGAGAGAGAGAGAGAGAGAGAGAGAGAGAGAGAGAGAGAGAGAGAGAGAGAGAGAGAGAGAGAGAGAGAGAGAGAGAGAGAGAGAGAGAGAGAGAGAGAGAGAGAGAGAGAGAGAGAGAGAGAGAGAGAGAGAGAGAGAGAGAGAGAGAAGAGAGAGAGAGAGAGAGAGAGAGAGAGAGAGAGAGAGAGAGAGAGAGAGAGAGAGAG
>OZ023205.1:49015187-49037687 GCA_963995525.1 Escarpia spicata | reverse complement strand
GTTTATGACACAGTCGTTCAAACCTAGACTTGGCGTTATCAAAGACGAAACGGGAATGACTCTGACAGAAAGCGATGACATACTTGATAGATGGAAGCAAATAGTATTGTGAAAGAATGTTTAAGAAAGAAGAAACAGAAGAGGTAGAAATGGATAAAGGAATCGAGTGGACAGAACCAGAAGATTAACTTGATCCGTTGCGTTCAGAGGTGGAGTGGGCAATAACATGTCCAAAGGACGGAAAATCACTTGGCACTGATGGCATCACTGCAGAGCTAATAACAGCAAGTGGCGAAGCAGGCGTGGATATACTCCACACATTACGCAAGAAAATTCATAAAAGTGGAAACGACCCATACTTATAGCAATACCGAAAAAGGTGACATACAACATTGTTCAAACCACAGGACTATATCCCTCATCACATCACAACAGAATTAGAATGTGAAGTCAACAGAACACAAGCTGGTTTCCGGACTGGAAGAGGAACAAGATATCACATTTTCAACTTGAAGATGGTAATTCAAAAATGCAGAGAATTCAACCACGACCTTAGGATCTGTTTCATACATTATCTAAAAGCTTTTGATAATGTTAGTCATCAACAACTCTGGAAAAACCTTAATACATATGGGATGTGTCCAGAAAATTACATCACTTATCCGAAGTTTATATGTTGGACAGCAGTCTGCAGTGAGATTAGAGTGTGGTACCACAGATTGGTTCCCTGTCGGTAAGGGTGTGAGACAGGGGTGCATTTCCCCCCCCCCCCCCACCTATTCAGTCTATACACAGAGAATATCATGAGACAGGTCGAGACTGACACGAGAAGCAAATTCTTTAATGGACTGAAAGTGAATGGACAGGAGAAATATGAATTGAGATATTCCGACGACACAACGTTGATATCCGATACAAAAGAAGGATTGGATAAATTGATAACTACTGTTAAAGAGCACAGCAAGGATTGAAACTAAACGTAAAAAATAATAATATTGTGGATGTGAAGGGATGTCGATAACCATCAGAAGTCATAACTAGTAGATGGCGAGGAAATATAACGAGTGGAAATTTTGAATATCTGGGGTCACTGATAGAAGCGGATGGAGATGGGATGAAAGAGATCCAGCGGTGGTTGGCAATGGCGAGTAAAAAGTTGACGGAGATGAAGAAGCTATCGAATGCAATGAACAAAGATATGAAACTACGAACTATAGGAAGCTGCACATTTCCAACTGCTAATTATGGATGCGAAACCTGGACTCTTAATAAGAACATTACTAAACGTATAATTGCATTTGAAAACAAGTTTTATAGAAAGATATTACGTGCTTCGTGGACTGAACATAGAACTAACGAATCCATCGCAGATTAGCTTGGTGTTATATCCGGGACTTTGTTGAAGTTTGTAAAGAAACATAAACTAATTAAGTTATTTTGGTCATATAAAAAGGCATAAATCTCTAGAGATGGAAGGAAATGTGGAAAGCAGCAGAAGCAGAGAAAAACCTAGGCAACAATGGGAGGAATGGATGGGAGCAGACGTCTGGCGAGTGGGGAGAGCGCAAACGAAATCCATCAAGGTTGCACAGTCATGAAATGGATAAGCAAACCCAACAACATTATATATGTATGAATATATATATATATATATACATATGTATATATATATATATATGTGTGTGTGTGTATATATATATGCATATACTAGCTGATTTACCCGGCATTGCC
This sequence comes from Escarpia spicata, assembly GCA_963995525.1. Classification (NCBI taxonomy): domain Eukaryota; kingdom Metazoa; phylum Annelida; class Polychaeta; order Sabellida; family Siboglinidae; genus Escarpia; species Escarpia spicata. The sequence continues at coordinate 49,035,956 of OZ023205.1, read as the reverse complement.
CGGGGAAAAAAGGCAGCTATATGTATTAGACACCCCAAACCCACCCCAAATCTGTCCAGCCTACCTGCTTTAATAAATTGTAACTGGTCACTGGCCTAGTTGTTAGGACAACCTTTTGCTAGAAATCGCACGCGCTCGCCCGTCTAATTGACATAACCAGCAACAGGAACAGGGCAGATGCTGTGTTGAAATTTCAGCCCGATACATGCAAACTATCGGAGATGTGGTTGCACAAACAAACAGAGAGCGAACTGTTTCATAATATAGAAGATAAGTCGTATTTTTAGTTTTTATAATAATACTAACTTGACGGGCGTTAATTTCTACACTAAATTACACATAGCTCCATCTGTAGGAAATATATGAAATGCGAAAGAAGGCGCTACTTCTAAGCTTGAGGACGTGTCCAATGACAGGTCGACCTGGTGCATATTAAACGCTGAGGATTTTCAAACGTCAATTACTTAAAACTATTCAAAATTGCTGGATACATCCAGGGACATATTCGTAGATGACATAATTATCTTTACGGTGATATAGAAAAATATTGAATTCCGCAGCTGGAAATCCCCATATAGCCTTTTGAAATATTGAGCTCTCCAAGTTCTCCACCCCCCCCCCCGGACGAATTTCGAAAATATATAAATCTACGATCCATCTCAATGGACCCGCTAGATCACATACAAAGTTCCCGTCCGATATATGCAAAACTGACGGAGATATGGGTGCACATACAAACAGAGAAGGAACTGTTTTATAATAATTATAGATATGAAGATATACACATATATGCATACATATATATATATATATATATATATATATATATATATATATATATATATATATATGTATATATATATATATATATATATATAAATATATACATATATACATTTAAACATATATACATATATACATTTACAACACACACACACACACACACACACACACACACACACACACACACACACACACACACACACACACACACACACACACACACACACACACAAATACGCGTAACGTTATAGACGATAGATTTTTCATATACATCACGTGACCATTTGCCTAGCAAAACCTCCGTCAAAAAATGGATGCCGAACACGTGATGCATTTCGTCGTATTCTGTTGAAAATCCAGTTCATGTCATGCCACAATAGTAATTTAATTAACAAATATAACCGTTATCAACATTGTTGGCAAAGGCAAACCTTAACGGTCACGCGCAAAAGTGTGAGTGTGACGTATGCAAACCGCGGTGTACTGGATAGGTCAATTAACGGATCCGCTATGTCGCGGAACGAACGAACGAATGAACGAACGAACGAACGAACGAACGAACGAACGAACGAATGAACAAGATATTCTCACCTGGTATAAATCCTGCAGGTCGCACTTTCATCGTCACTGTTTTGAGTGACACGTAGTACCCCTTCCAAGAGTTCCACACTACTCCTTTGGCATAGGGAACATTTACGCCCTCCTGGTAATAATGTCCGTTCAGATTGGAGCTGTGACAAGAAGTGTACCACCAAGCACCGAGATACAAGTTGGAACAGGAGGTGCGGTACGTATCGTGATCCGCATCTTTAGTACTGAATGGCTTGTCTGTGTGGCCTGACAGGGAATCCCCTGAAAATAAGAACAACCAAATTTCGCATTTTACCTTAAAAAGCAACTAGGTACACACACGCACCACGTACGCATACACACACGCATGCACGCACGCACGCACACACGCGAACGCGCACACGCACACACGCACACACGCACACACACACACACACACACACACATATATATTATACATATATAATATATTAATTGGTAAAACCCTTTAAGTCATTGCGCCAATATTGGGTGTGTTCAATAACACTGCAGAACTTTATATATAAATATATATTGTGGTACACTGCGGATACTGGGCACCTTAAATAAATAAAATACATAAAAGTACTTTTATTGCTCTCGGGCGCTTTACATACATGCACACATATATAATAGCATTGTATATAAAAAGAAATGCTAATTAATAAATAAATATTTAAAAAAATATAACATTACCTTAAATATAGTTACTAAAAACTATTTAAAAAGAGAAATAACTAAAAATCTGTCAAATAAATACACATATATTAAGACATTCTTAAAAACTAATTTAAATACATTCATTTATACATAAGAATAACTATAAATATGCTAAGAAACTAATAAAAAAAATGTATTTATTAAAAGAAAGCATATAAAATGTCCTCGTCAGTTAATTATAAAAACGCTTGTTTAAAAAGGTGAGTCTTCAAAGGTGTTTTAAACACTTGCAATGATGTTGCTGTCCTGAGCGTAGGAGGCAAATTGTTCCATAGAACCGCCGAGCAAACTGCGAAACGGTGATCACAATAAGTAACAGTTTGTGAGGCCGGTACGAACAAAAGGCGAGGCTGCGAGATAGATCGTAGAGTTCTGATGATGGTACGACAGCCAATTAACTCACTTATGTAGTCCGGCGCTAGACCATTCAAGGCACAATACGTAAACACCAGCACTTTGTAGGTCGGTCTCAAATGAACGGGTAGTCAGTGTAAACGCTGCAACACGGGCGTGATGTGTTCGTATTTCCTCGTGCGAGTAATTAGGCGAGCGGCACAGTTCTGCACCCTTTGTAGACGTTGCATCACCGTGTGTGGGCGACCATAAAGAAGTGCATTCCCATCATCTAAGCGGGATGTCACTAGTGCCTGAACAAGTTTCTTGCATGATTCTTCCGTTAGATGTGGCCGAATTTGCCCAATATTGATAGTAGCAACTTTTTACAGTGTTGGCAATTTGCTGTTCCATTTTCATATTGCTATCAAATAGCACACCCAAACTGCGCACACACGACGATGGCCGGCTACTGTAATGTATACATTGGCAGGCAGACTGTCGCGCTTCTTCGCTGGAAAAAAAATGATCGCCTCTGATTTGTATGTGTTAAGTTTTAACTGGTTTTTAGTCAACCATGCAGCCACTTCTGCAACACACAATTCCACCTTAGACAGTGCCGCTACAATTTATTCATCTCGTTCAACCGTGAGGTAGATTTGGATGTCGTCAGCATAACAATGATGCTCCATGCCATGTTTAGCAACAGTATCGCCCATAGGTCTGGTGTATGTGCAATACAAGGTAGGGCCCAACACCGACTCTTGTGGGACGCCACACGCCAAGATTGAATCAACCGACTCGGCACTTCCCACTGCCACTTTCTTGTATCGTTCGCTAATGTATGATTTCCGCCACGCAAGCGCCTTATCGGTGATACCGAATAAATGTTCAAGTCGTGTCAAACGCGGACGACAAATCAAGCATCACGAGAATTGTTGTATATATACTATCCAGTGTCGCGGCAATCTCATTCTTGACACGGAGTAGGGAGGGCTGTTTCTGTGGAGTGTCCACGACGGTATGCATACTGAATAGGGTCGTGCAGAGAATGTTCATCAACGTGCGTGCTAATTTGTTTTGCAACGACTTTTTCAACAAATTTCGACACAAATGGCAAGTTCGACATTGGCCGATAGTTGCTCAAAACGTCTGTATCCAGTGCAGGTTATTTTAGGAGTGGTTTAACGATTGCATGCTTGAAGTCAGCAGGTACAGTTGATGAGGTGGGAGACGCGTTTATCGTAGTGGTGATTAGTGGAACTAACTCATGCGAACATTGCTTTAGCAGCCACGTCGGTACTGGATCTAATTCACACGACTTAACCAGAACGGATGCAACTATTCGTTCAACGTCCGATTCATGACTGCCTCAAAGCAGACTAGTGCTCGGCGTTGCGCCAATAATTACTGGCTGCAACTTAGTCAGAGTATCCAGATGTCATCTGATACAGGGGATATCAGGAGCATGTATGGCGGAATTAAGAAGGCAACAGGTCCTTCCATAAAAAGCCTGCTCTACTGAAACAAAGTGAGGAGAAGTCATGACTGGCAGCAATAAACAAATAGACAGATGGGTGAAGCACAACCTCGAATTATACTCCCAGGAAAATACTATCGCCAAGGAGGCACTAGTCACCATTGAGAGCTTGCCCATTATAGAAGAGCAATATATAGAACCGACAGTGGAAGCGCTCAGTGAAGCTGTTGACACACTCACCAATGGAAAGGCCCCTGGAAATGATGCCATACCGTCCGAAATCATCAAGCATGGAAAGCCTGCACTACTGCAACATTTGCATAAACTGATCTGCTTCTGTTGGAATGAGGGAGCAGTTCCTCAGGATATACTTGAAGCGAATATAGTAACACTGGACAAAACAAAGGTGATCGTAGCGATTGCAACAATTACCGTGGCATCTCCATGTTGAGCATCGTGGGAAAGGTTTTTGCACGTGTATCCCTGGCCAGACGGCATATTCTAGCTGAACGCATCTATCCTGAATCTCAATGTGGCTTCAGAACCGGAAGATCCACAATAGACATGATATTCTCAGTTCGTCAATTGCAAAAGAAATGTCGAAAACAAAGAAGCCGTTGTATATTGCCTTCATCGACGTTACAAAGGCATTGACCTCATTAGTAGAAGTGGATTATTTAAGCTGCTGGAGAAAATTGGTTGTCCCCTATACTGCTCAATGTGATCTCCTCCTTCCAAGATAATACGACGGGCACCGTCAACTATGACGGAGTTACATCCGAACCCTTTGAAAACCGCAGCGCAGTAAAACAAAGATGCGTTCTGTCACCAACACTCTTTGGCATATTCTTCTCAATTATGTTATCATATGCCTTTTGCATTTCCCCACAGGGTGTCTACTTACACACTAGAACTGATGGGAAGCTGTTTAACCTCGCCCGGTTGAGAGCTAAGACAACAATCCGTGGAGTCCTCATCCTAGAAATGCTTTTCGCTGATGATACTGCGCTGATAACTCATACCGAGGAAGATCTCCAGCAAGTAATAGACACACTCTCCCACGCCTGCAAAGAACTTGGATTGACTACCAGTATCAAAAAGACTAATGTCATGGTACATGACGTTGTCATACAACCATTAATCAAGATTGACGATATGACACTTGATGTCGTCGATAACTTCACATACCTGGGCTCCACAGTCACAAGCAATGTGTCACTAGATGCTGAATTAACAAGCGCATAGCAAAAGTTGCCGCAGTCATGTCCAAACTGAACAGGAGAGTTTGGACAAAATAACAACACACAAGACAAGAAAAGAGACTGAATAGCACTTGCCAGCATTGAGGCAGTAACGCGTCACATCTGCATGACATCATTATATGTTTAGCACGCGCGCCGCAACGCCGAATGCTCGGGCAAACAAGTGCGTCGTACAACAGTAAAAAATAGCAGGACCGCGCCTTTTCCAAAAAAATAAGCTAGTAGAAAATGACATCCCTGTGGCGAAACTGTATCCTGCAAATGCAGAAATATACTCGAATACATAGTTAATACAGTGGCTGAAATATCGCGGCCTTCCTTCGAGCGAAGTTTGTTACAAACTGACAGAAAAATTGTTGTCTAGTTTGGTTATGCTTGCAACAACGATATGACCAGCAATTTGTATTTTCAATAATTATGCCTAGTGCTTATACAATACATACCGCCACTCACTGACGTGATGTCTTTGCATTTTAATTATGTATTTGCATTATTTATTTTAAAGCAGTGACTAATAGTTTGTTATATATTAGTTTTACGTACAGCATATTAATGGATATGGCGCTGCAGAAAGAAAAAAAAATTATATTAGTTAAATACGCACTTTAGTCAGTACAGCTGTATAGACTTATCTGTCCGATATCTGTACTGTAAATGAGCGTATCTCGAATCACTGTTGCTAGTCCCATAACTGCAATGTTTGTTAACCATGCAGAACAATCAGGGCTATACTGGCGACCTAGAATACATCAATATAATGATCCAACATGTAAACAATGCCGAAACGTCTATGTTTGCCCTTCTGTTCTGGTTTATGTTCGCGCACGCGCACGCGCACAAGTACCACACGTCATGTACTATATTTAGCGCTTGCCTCAATGGTGGCGAGTACTATAATAGCTTTCACCTTCGCTGCCTCAGACGCATTATTGGCATCCCCTGGCAGGACATGACCACGAATACAGAGGTCCTGGAGCGTGCTTCGTGTTTCAGCATATACACACTGTTAAGCCAACGACGACTGCGATGGCTCGGCCATGTTCACCGAATGGCTGATGATCGTACACCCAAAGATGTACTCCATGGTAAACTTCCCACTCCAGGCGATGTACAATACCAAATAAAAAATTACGGCGCAAACCATTGCCTGAGAAGACAGAAGGATACCTACCATATATATATAAGCAAGAACTACATTGATTGAAAAATTAAAGTGTTTGTTCAACTGGTGAATAGCTTGTGTGTGTGTGTGCGTGCGTGCGTGCGTGCGGCGTGCGTGTGTGTGTATAGTATTATTATATTCTCAGATTTTCATAAACACATATAAATTATAGTACTCACCCGCATTGCTCGACTCAAGATAAGCCACTAATCGCAAAGCGTAGTTGGTCGATTCTGCGTCGATTGAGAATCCTACGTATTCGGCGAATCTTGTCTCCCCGTCGAACGCCTCCATGTCAATCCTAAGAACGTAGCTGCCGTTGTTAGTCAGCGAATGAATGTGGTCGTTTCCCAACCAAAACTCGCCACTTGTCGAACCGAAGCCGTTCTTGTAGTCGCTCCAGCCACGGTAGAAATCAACTGAACCGTTGAGACGTCGCTGGAATACCTGTGGAGCACAGGACAACACCAAGGCGAGAAATAAAGCGAACCTGTGGATTGGAAATGTCAGTTGTATCTTTAACCACATGCGGGTGTTTTTTTTTTAATTTCACTTGTAACGCATGTAATGATTGGACCTTCGTTGTCTCCTAATCAAAAATATATTTCCATAAAATTGGCACATAAATGTATATATATATCTACATTTATGTGCCAATTTTATGGAAATATATATATATATATATGTATGCATGTGTTTGTGCGTGCGCAATAGTTTGTTATATCGCCGACATCACTTTCGAAATTCAGTTGTGTTAAATGAGCATAACAGCCGACTGTAAGTAATAGTCAGGGAGCATGTGTGATCGCGTGGGAATTTAGTGGTGAAAGCAAACCATCAGTGTAGATGGCTAAAGTGGACCCCAAAGAACAAGAAAACACTTCTCGGCAATGTGGAAGTCTGTTCAGGCACTTTTATGAGTGATTAAAAATGCGTGGGAGACACTTCACCTACACAGGATATGTTTTAATTTTGTATAACCAGTTTATTTCTCCTGTGAGGAAGAGCTGACCAATGGGAGTAAAACATATATGGAACGTGTTTCGCTTAGATTCCGCGTTGCCATGGTAACAAATAAAATGTTTCTTTGTCATATCTACAATGTATGTTGTTATGTAATTATAACCGCATTTCTTAAATATTGATCAATTATATGCTTTATATTAATTTAAAGAAATTTTTGAAAATGTTTTTTCGTTATAAATACTAAATCATAAAAATGTGTGCGACTTATTACAAATCTCTTTTTGTAGTTATGTGGAGAACGTGATACTGAATACAACATTCTAAAAGTGACTATCCTGACATTTCTATTACCTGAGATATGGTGAACGCAAAACCAATAAATAACATTTCCTGTAAATGGCAGTCAAAGATTGAACAACGGTATTTATTGCGTGATAGAAGCAAACTTTGTCCACAAATAAAAGTTATATAGAGGCATGTCGTTATTATAAACGTGAACTATCTTGATTGTAAATAAACAAAGCTATTGGAATATGACGAAAACTCGGTTTCGGTAATTTATTTTTAAAAATCGTCGTTTAGGCAGTGTCTTCCTGTAAAGCCGCACAGCAAGGAGACTCGCTCGACACGCCGTCGAGACGCGTTTTCGATGTGGTTTTGACCGCGTCTCGACCATCTCGGCTCGACGCGTCGCCTGCGAGTCTCGAGCCAGTCCCGAGGTGATGTGTTCCCATACCAAGGACACGAAAAAGCGTCTCAAGCCTTGAGATAGCTGTCTATATATTGTTTGCATAATAAAACTTTGGATTTTGGTCTAGATGTAATGTTTTGTATCTTATAATCAAGACTATTCCATATGTTTGTGAAATTATGTTTAGGTAACCTAGATTAAAAATGTGTTCTGGGTTTCTCTGTATGTAAGAGGTTATATTGTCTGGTAAGTCTGATATAAGTGGCTAAGTTCTTTTCTGGTATATAATCTTTAAAGGATTCAGGCAGTGCATCAAGGTGATAGTCATACATAAATAGTAAAACGTGCAACCTGTATATATCACCAAATTTAAGTATATTTTCAGATTAAAAAATATGATCAGTGTGACTTCTGTGTCTATGTTTATTAATTATTCGTATAGCGCGTTTCTGCAAAAAATTCTAACTTCTTTACAGTAGTTCCATTTCACCATACTTGTACACCGTAAGTTAAGTGACTTTTAATTAAGGTAAAATAGAGGGTTTTTAAAGCATTATGTGGCAGAACATTTTTCATTCTATTAATTGTGAAAATTGCTCTAGATATTTTAGAACTAATTAAATTAATATGTTTATTCCACGTTAAATGTTTATCAATATGTATTCCCAAGAACTTCACTGTTTCTTTTTTGTTACATTTACAAACATGATTAATAACTTCCCTGTTTATTTTAATACAATTATTTACCTTGTATTTGCTATTTGGTGGACTAAATATGCAAACGTGTGTCTTTTTAATATTTAAAGACAATTTATTGACACAAAGCCAGTCGTATAAGTATATCAATTCTTGGCGTGTTGGTTTATACTGTTTATTAAAGTGTCAACATGAGGACCTGATTGGCATACAGTTGTGTCATCCGCAAAAGACTATAAATTCAAAGATGTAGAGTTAGTTATATCACTGATATAAATGAGGAATAAGACTGGTTCAAGAATGGAACCTTGGGGTACTCCACTTAAAATGTTTTTTGCGATGATTGACAATTAAGTATCTCATTATATTGTTTTCGATTTGATAAATAACTGGCAAACCATTTATTACTTATTCCCCGAATTCCAAACAAAATTAATGTGTACAGTAAAATGTCATGGTTAATTATATCAAATGCTTTTAAAAGGTCCAGAAACACAGCCAATGTATGATCTTTTGTTTTTTATCGTTTGCATCTGCAATATCCTTGAGCATTGGGTGAATAGTAAAATGTTTTGCACGAAATCCATACTGGTGTTTATATAGAATGTTATATTTTTTCTAAAATTAATCTTAATCTTTTGCATACAATTGCTTCCATTATTTTATAAATCGCAGGTAGAATACTTATAGGTTTATAATTATTAAACATTTTGTTGTTACCTGATTTGAAAACAGGAATTACTTTTGCGGTTTTTTAAATTGTCAGGAACAGTGCCCGTAACCAAAATGATTGATTTAATATATGCTCAAGCGGAGTGGCTACTTCAAGTATGGTCGCTTGTAGTAGTTTAGTGGATAGACCGTCGAATCCTTCGGTGCATTTAATGTTAAGCTTTTGTACAATTGATTCAATTTCAGTTGTCTGTGTGGGTTGCATAAACAAATTACCGGATAATTTCCTCGGAGGTGTGTGCAAAATGGCTTAACAGGAAAAGCTACTGAGTGTTTCTTTGATATTGATACCTCAATCTCTGCACATTATCTGAATAGATAACATGATAATGTGGTGTTAGTAACGGCGCTGGTGTTACATGGTAGTTTTGTTTGTACCTAGAACACCTACACATGCTATTATATGGAGAGTGTAGCCCAGCTAGTAGTGTCATAGCTGTGCAAAGATAGTAAGATACTATTTCTACTGTATCATGTGTCCAAACAAGATTGGGCCCGGTGTTGTGGTTATTGTAAAACATTGTCCACGAGAAAGTCATGAAGTTCACCCGAGAGCGAGCAATTTATAAAAAAGAGTACTACAGAATGGTCTATCATTCAAAATATTGAATCGGGGTTTCGCAACATGACACAAAAATGACTACGTCATCGTCGACGCAGAAACGAGCAAGTAACTGAACTGTCTAGGCAGCATTCACTGCGTGCTCATCGGGTGAGTTAGTTGACTCTAGTTTTGAAATTGGGGCTATCATCTCCATGTTGGAGGTTGCATTTCAGCAAAGTCGACATGGGCGACAGTAAAGAAATGTACTGCCCCACGTGTTCCCCTGGTCTTCGGTCTTGCACATTCCTCCCTGGACTGTTTTCGTGTAGGATGTAGGATTTAAACATTAAGACCTTGACTGGTCACGTCACCAAAACACGTTTGCTTTTGGATAGTCTCCATATCCACATTGGTCGTTCGCGGGTGAATTCCAAGACGTTCTCTCGGACCTTCGGAAGTCTTATTTTATGAGATGATGTATACACAAGGAATAGTATATTTCGTATCTCGCCACCTTATCACGTGGTGCAAGAGGTGTTAGCTATGCTCATGTTGTTGTTACTGTTAAGGTCAATGGTGTGGGTGATCTACAACACGTCAACTAGTCGGAGAACATTTACACGGCCAGCTTCATGTACGTACATTAATATTAATGTTAAACTATTAAAATTCATGCTCATATTTCTTTTTTAAATGACAAAGTGGGAGCTGGGATGATTTGGTAGGTTTGCATTCTAAAAAAAATAACTAAAATAGTGTTATATGATGAAAGGATACTCTCTCGTTGGATTGTTCACCGGGTGCTTAGTGTAGCACGAGCTATTGTAGAAAAACACTAGGCCTACGCCTAAATGGCAATTTTTGAAACATTTACTGAAAATTAGTTTCCTCCATATTCCAACAGATTTGTGTATTTCCTGTCAAGAAAGTTTATTTTTATAACAACAGCATACATCGAAGTCACATTTACCCGTGGGCAGTCCATGCGTCTATGAAGTAATACATGCCATTGTTCTATCTTTGGCGGCCATTTACAGGAAATGGCATTTGTTGGATTGATGTTCAACATATCTGAGGTAATATTGATGCCAGGACAATTATGACAATTATGTTTAGAATGTTATATTCTGAATTACGTTCCCCGTACCACTACAAAGAGAAAGTTGTAATAAGATGCTTTATTTGTTCGTCAATTAGGTATTTACAACGAACAAAAACATCGATTTTTTGACAATGTGCTGTTATTAAAAATACAGTATATGATTTTAAAATATTTACAATTTGCGGTTATACTTATATAACATCATATATATTAGATAGGACATAGTAGGAATTGTTATCTTATCTGCTTTGGTAATGACAAAAGACTATAAATATATATGCTACATTTTCCCAATGTGGCAGACAGTTTGTTTGTTACCATGACAACTCATGATCTGAGTGAAAAACTTTCCATTCATTTTTACTCCCATTGATCTACTCTTTTAGAAGAGAAAATAAGTTTGTTATAATTACCAAAATTTTAATATATCCTATGTAGGTGTAGTGTTTTTCGCGCATTTTTTAATCACTTATACAAAAAATTTACATATCAAATGGCACCTTTACGACCCGCACAACGCTGTGATAGTACTCTACGGCGGCGTAGAAGCACTTGCATCCGTTTCCGATTATGTGTGTAACTACGCCACCGTCTGGTATGATCACAGCTGCATGCAATTGACAAAGGTGCATTTTGATATTAAGAGTTTGCATGTTATTGTCGGCAGAAAATCATCCAAACCGGAAGATGATGGGTACCGTTGTTTGCATCGCAAAGAATATATTTATTTATATATTTAGTTATTGTTTTAAAATGTAGTTTAACAAATTAGATATGTTATGTGTCAACTATTCATAACCAATTATTTAAGCAGTGTATCCTTTGTGATGCGCTTCGATTGCCGTAAAATAAAATAACGTGCCATTATTAGTATTGTTAATATATGTAGTTAGTTAGTCAAAGAAGATCCGTTTTATATCAAAGTGCTGTTAGTCGGAGTCCATATAAAATATTAAGATATTAGTTTGTCATGCCGTCACTACGTTTGTCCTTGCCTGTTGATGTGTACGTGAATGCATTGTGTGGTGGTTTTCTGTTACGGGTTGGGCTTAAGTTGACGCCGAAGGACACAGTTTCATCATCACTCACGTGGGAGTGGTGTAAATGTTTATGATTATAGGAGTCGCGGTTAGCAAGGTGTAAATGATGTTATCTCAATCAATAGGTGCAGGGATCATTTCACCATACGTTGCACAGGTCCTATTATTTTTGGTATGTTGTTTATCTCAGGTGATATCACTGGACAAGGTCAAACATGCTATGTCCATTGGAGGCGGCTGGTGCGTGTGTGCGTGTGCGCGTGTGCGCGTGTGCGCGTGTGTGTGCATGCCTGCGAGTGTGTGCGTGTGCGTGTGCGTGTGCGTGTGCGTGTGCGTGTGCGTGTGCGTGTGCGTGTGCGTGTGCGTGTGCGTGTGCGTGTGCGTGTGCGTGTGCGTGTGCGTGTGCGTGTGCGTGTGCGTGTGCGTGTGCGTGTGCGTGTGCGTGTGCGTGTGCGTGTGCGTGTGCGTGTGTGTGGTGTATGTGTGCGTGTGTGCGCGTGTGCGCGTGTGCGCGTGTGCGCGTGTGCGCGTGTGTGTGCATGCCTGCGAGTGTGTGCGTGTGCGTGTGCGTGTGCGTGTGCGTGTGCGTGTGCGTGTGCGTGTGCGTGTGCGTGTGCGTGTGCGTGTGTGTGGTGTATGTGTGCGTGTGTGCGTGTGTGCGTGTGTGCGTGTGTGCGTGTGTGCGTGTGTGCGTGTGTGCGTGTGTTTGCGTGCGTGCGTGCGTGCGTGCGTGAGTGCGTGAGTGCGTGAGTGCGTGCGTGCGTGCGTGCGTGCGTGCGTGCGTGCGTGCGTGCGTGCGTGCGTGCGTGCGTGCGTGCGTGCGTGTTCTCACCGTCCAACCACCTCCGTCTGTCGTGAGGTCGCAGTAAACTTGCAGTGGCTGACCGCTTTGGTAGATGGTGTAGACGCCATCTGTGTTCGCACCGTCATTCTCTATTTCTGCACAATTTGCCGGTAACGAATCGTCTGCAAACATGTGTTGTGTCGTTCAAAGTTTACTCTTAATATTGTCTTAATTCACCAATGTCAAATCCTAGAGCGATCTTTTTGATGTTCTTATTGCTTTGGTGTTAAACGTTTAGGGATTTCGTTACAAAACTAAGTCATGCACTAAGTGTTCATGACAAGAAACTTGTTTTACTTATGCCAATCCAACAAGTGGACCGTGTAATGTAAGCGCGCTGAAGCTAACGATCTGCGGCGTTTTCAGAAGACGGCGATAATCACAGACAAAGTGTTAGCCTCGACGAACAAAGTGTGTGCTGGTTGATAAGCCGATATATGTAAGGTAGAAATCATAATTGGAGAGTTGATGTACTAGAGCGTCTGCTGTATCAGAATAATAGTCTTCATGTTTGTTGCCTTTCGCCTGGCTCTCCGTTCGTCCTTGCTATAATTCCTTTCATCTATACTCACTCGTTCCTTGTGCCATACGTCCTCCACTCCTTTGCCATCCTTCCTTGTCTCCCAGTACTTCCCCTCCTCCATTCCCACTCTCATTCTTCGCAACTCCCTCGGTCCCTCCTCCCTCTCTTATCATTGTGCATATATTTTAGTGACGTGCTTGCAACGTAGTAATATTCAACTATAAATGTCTACAAATATTAATATTTGATGGTGCGTGTATTTGTTAGACCTTTGTCGAAATCGTCCCTTAGTTTTGCATGGCATATGTTTATGTTAAACGTGTGTTCCAAGTGTAACCAATGCCTTTTATTTCAGTATTTAGTTGGTAGAGTTTCCTAGGCATATGCGTGGATGTAGGTCACGTGTTTACTTCTATGATTGCTTATCTTTCTCTATTTAATATATATACATAGGGAGTGTCATATCCGATAATAGAAATATTCATTCATTCATTCGTTCGTTCATAGTACTCACTTCGTTCGGCACTGCACGTTCGAGGACCAACTTCCAGCAGACATACGACCAACAAGCAGCTGGCGTAGAACCCAAACTGGGTCATTTTCTCAGAAGTTCTGCTTTTGTCAAATTGCGAATTCTCAAGTCGAGTTGGTGAAGTTCTCACGCCGCTACCGCCATTGTAGCTGTGGCGACTTTAACTGTCCACGCCAAGGTCTGTCCTATATATAATAGGTTATACTGCCTACGCGATTAATCACAAGTTTCGACAACCGTGCACGTCTTAACACCTTTGTGGTCTCAGTTACTCGTAGTTAACTGTACGTTTATCACCGTTATTAGTTTATATTTAGCATTCTGGAATGACTCGCCCGCGTAAAGACCGTGAAACGTCGACGAATCAGCAATTGCTATAGATCTATGTTTCTGTAAAATCTACTGATGGTGCAAAAATACTAATTTATAAAACATGAAATGGTTTGCCTCGATGCTCCATGTTTATTCAATCAATTAGTGGCGTAAGTCAATTTCTTCTGCGGATCTTGTGTTTGTGGTATTTATATAGGGACCATTACTCGGAGGTTTTATTTGATATTAAATTTAAAGAATAAAGGAGGAAACGTATCATCGCATCGAGAATACCTCTATAATGTAGGATATTTCACTGAAGAAAGTTTCTTTCAAATACCAAGGCCAAGGCAGAATTCATAACATGTTTTACTGCCAACACTTTATCAACGCAAAGCTCGTACACGTTGTTACAACCGATACTGTAATAATCGATTGATAATGTAATAAGTGCCTGATACTGTAATAAAATCAATCGATAATGTAATAAGTGCCTGATACTGAAATAAAATCAACCGATAATGTAATAAGTGTCCGATACTGTAATACAATCAACCGATGGATTTCTTGGCCTTCACATTGACGAGAAACAGGGGGCAGGGCGCAGGGGGGCAGGTGGCAAGGAGGCAGGGGGGCAGCTACCCGCCTGGAATTTCTCTGGGGGGCAGACATACGGTTCTGCCCCCCATTAAATGTCAACGTGAATGTTTGTTCATGTGGCGAGAGTCAATGGCGGGTGGAAATGTAAATTTTATGAGACGATTAATGTGTATTTTTGTGGACTATAACAGGTGTGTGTAATTGAAGGGTAGACATATATGCAAAACAATTCCGAAGTACCCCCCCCCTTCCCCCCCCCCCCCCCCCCCCGTCTTCGGATGTCATAATTTGAGCGGAGACAGCGGAGAGAAGCTGGAGAAGATAAATTGACAACAGCGGCGCCACGTAAACAATATTTCTTTTCAACAGCACTGTCCTCCCGTGTTTGTTCGCATGCTATGAGTTCACAGCCGAGACAGTGGAGAAGGTTAAGTTACAGCGGCGAACAATTTTCAACTCTCAATCAACGCTCATCCGTTGCCATCATGCTCGTTATCTTGTTCATCGTTACGGTCCTCACTACCCGCTCTGTCAAATGGAGTTGAGTCTCGCCACGCCCTCGTCTGAGCCCTCAACGCTGAGATAATGTTCACCCCCGTCCTTCTCCAAGGTGGGCGAGATACAGTGTAAGAATGTGCTCGTTATATCTGCCAGTCGTGGAAACAATAGAAGTAGCAGCAGGTCCCAAAGACGATACAACTATAAACTGTACATTGAAAATCATAGTGCATCTCTGAAGGGTAATATGGTCTCCATAAGTACCGTCTTGGGCCATCGTTTGGAAATATGACATTAAATTCTGATTATCCAAGAAGTTAGTTAGCGATGAACCATCCCTGTTGAATGTCCTTGACGATATCTGCACGTAAAGTGCGTCCAGATCTCAAAATCCCGACGTGGCTAAGCTGGTCGGCTATTGCCTTGAACTGGCAAGCTCCATTCGGTTCTGGGTTGTACCGTACCCTGAAGTTATGACGATCAAGCCAGTCCATTTCGCCCATTGGACCCATAGGTATGTGATAAATATCACGAAGTCGTTGACACGTGGTTCGACGCCTCTTCTCTCGATATCTGGTCAAACTTGTAATGTAGCTAACATACTTCCACTTGAGTTCCTTCTGCCGGGTAATGGGGGATATGAACTGCACCGAATTGTCCTGCCGAAGCCACCAACTTTTGCCGCCTAGCCGAAACGGTAAAGCAGCCGAAGCTTCCGAAGTGCAAAAACGAAAAACGAGTTGCGCTGGCTGCAGTCGTATTTCGTTTTCCGTTCTGGTGCAATGAAAACGAAAAAGGGTTTGTTTTATCGTTACTTTGTTTTTCTAACGTGTATTAGAAATACCGTGAATAGTAGATTGTATTCTTTTTTCGTATTTCAAATATGAAAACGAAAAACGAACATTGTTTGCTTTTTTTCTTTTTCGTTCGCAAATTTCAAAACGAAAAAGGAAAAGACGGTATATTCACGGACCTAGATGTCCGCATTTACATGGCATAGCCGTGACACATGACCACACACGTCAGGGCCATGCACGCACCTAGAAATTTGGCCCGAGCCCGGTGTAGTAAGTTGAAAACACTACCCCTCGAAAATACAACGGTGGTGTTTTGAGCGTACCCTCAAAACACTACCGTAATGTTTTGAGCGTACTTTAAAAACACTACCTTGGTGTTTTGAGCAAACCCCCAAAACACAACCCCTACATTTTTCTAGATTTTTTTATTTCTATGTGTTTGGGGCCATTCATAAAGTACGTCTCGCTTGATGGGAGGTGGGGGTATCCGGGCAAGCGATGCGAAGCTTTACATGCGGTAGGATATCTTGGTAATAAGGGTTACGTAAAGATTAAAAAGAAAGCTATTGACACCAGACTGATGTCATTAATAAAGCGACAAGTTCGTGGAGTGCACGAATTCGAGTAGCGTCATTTTATTATTTTAAATTGCTTACTGTCGGCGGGGGGGACGTCTGGGGAAAACGTCCGGGGATGGTCGTATTTAAAATATTGTGTGGTGTGGGCGAAGTTAATAGCTGTGGAGATGTACTTGAGGCTCAAGCACGGCTTTGTTCCGCAGAGATCCTATATACACCGCTGTAGGCTTAATCATATAGTCATGTTAGTGTAATTACTGGCTGCCTAGATCTAGGTTAGTAAAATGAAACATATATTTTGATGTATTAGTTCATAAATATAGGCATACAGTGAGGTCGTCGGTGTAATCGTTGAGAGCTTAACCGTAACCATAAACAAACCAAGCAATTACCAACCCCAACATAGCTGACTCCAACCACAACTAATCATAATAATAATCTTAACACTAATTATTAATGACATTTCACACTAACTATTTATTCCCGTCATCTGATTCGTTCCAGCTATTAATCTAGCCCCAACCATAATTGACTCCAATCATAACTAATAATAATAATCTTAACCCTAATGAATAATGACATTTCACATTAAGTATTTGTTCTCGTCGTCTGATTGGTTCCAACAATTACCCTAACTCCAACCACAAGTAATGGTAATAACCTTAACGTAATTAATACGTTAAGGTTAACTTAAATTAATTATAGCTTAATCGTTGAAACTAGACAGACGACGGGAATAAATAGTCAGTGTGATAATCAGACAACTGGAATAAAAGGTGTCTAATGTAATTGGCTTGTAAAATATACTGACGGTAGTGTTTTTAAATTGGGTAGTGTTTTGCGCGTACGTAGGGGTAGTGTTTTGAACTTAACAGTAAAGTTTTGAGAGTACTCTCAAAACACTACCGTAGTGTTTTCAGCGGGGTAGAGCTTTAAGCGTCCTACACCGGTCCGTTCCTAACAGTTAGAGATAAGGCACAGAACGGCAACAGTAGTTCACGCCCGACCCGACAGCTTAATTTTAATCCCGGGCCCGGTCCGAGTATAATGTGATTAAAAAGTATTCATAAAAATATGACAGGCGAAACGGACGAAATGGACTAAGTCCAATAAATCCACGAAATTCACGAAATCCAAGAAATCAACTAAGTCCACATGAAATGTTCTCTGTTACTACATTATCGATGGACGTGAACTTCACATTCTCGCAGACTTTTGTTATTCTGAACAAACAACGAGTAACTGCGAGCGCATTATGGTGTTTGTGCAATGATGCTTTGTGTTTTCTAATATTTGGTAAATATTACTATAACGACTGGCATGTACCAAGGCGTCCCGTCAAGTGACGGGAATTTTTGTTTGTGATGATAATCATGGTTGATATGTCGTCCTATTCAACGCCAATAAAAAATAGAAGTATAATATTATTGGGTTCTGATCAATCATAACACGCCATTGTCCATGTAGAATACAGCTCCTCCCCACTTATTTTAGCGTGCTGTTATTATAACGGAATATACATGTATATATGTATATACCATATATAGTATTATTATATTTGCGGTATTGTTGTTGCATTCCCATTCGAAAAAATATTTATCGATCATAACTCACGATGGCACAATTATTTAGTTACTTGAGGTTGTTATTGAAGTCAATTCACGTAAATAATTCGATTGATGTTCACGCGTTCCCGACAATATATCATATGCCCATCCCATACCACTAAACGGATATCGTCAACACTGCTGGATACTATTTCAAACGGCCTTCACTCCGATGACCATTCGTGCTGTGTTGTTTGGCAGTACACTCACTAAACATGTCCTGTTATTTGGCCAAGTTAACAGTAGTTCTGGTCAAGAACAGGCGCACAGTGTCTCGTTGGTTTGGTACCCGTTGCGTATCCCGGAGATATTCAGTTCAAACCCAAGCTGCTTTGTGAGAGAAGGTTACACCGAGTTTAACACCATATTAACTAACCCAATTAAGCACGTACGCCAACCCGAACAGTAAACGAGACCGCCAAGTTATTGAGTACTTTTGCAGTCCAATCAGAAGTTAACGCCTGACTTGTGGTTCGACTAGCCGTTCCGATATGTTGTTCTCTAGCATTGCTGTTTAAATAGATGCCTGTCCGTCTGATACTGTGTGGCATGAACGATCACCGGGACACACACACTTCTGCAGTTGTGTTATAGTTACATCTTCTGTTATTGCTGTTGAATTGTGCAGTTGCCAGAACTTATTGTGAGAAACTTGCTTCATTATTTTCGTTGCCGTAATATAGATGCTAAGTGAGCGGCTCCTTGGATCTGACAATGTGGTAGTCTTGCGGGGTTTTAGTCAACAAGTAAGTTTTTTCATAACGTTATCGCCAAGTTGGCGCTTAGGGTGCTCAAAGTCAGGGTAGTTACCGTTCTGTGTGGTTCTTTTACGTCCCAAATTGAGAAGGGACCGACATTAACGTGATTTCCGAGTCACGCTTGATAGACACAGTCCACAATGATGAGATACCATATGTATCGATCATGCCTGGCCCGGGTGTTGAACTCACAACACTGCAATGCAACAAGGGTGTGCTAACATTACAACACCGCGACCCTCTTTTTCACAAGACGCTCTGACGTCGCACAACTTACGATGCTCAACAGCAGGATACAAATATGTAATACTAATACAACTGCAGAAGATTGTATGACACGTGATCACCTTTGTCACTCGAACCGCCATACATACTTGTCGTGTAGCCATGTTTCTGAAAAACACACGAGACTGCGTGCATGCATCTTCGCGCGCCAGTGTACGCTGTTGATTACATAGGTCTCAGTACCCACTGGTAGATCGCTTGCCGAAACACGGATTATAAGCTCAGCCAATATCACTTGCGGGCAAACTCCAGTGGTCTTCTAGGTGGTCTCCGTGGACTGCTTGGGCAGTAGACGTAAACTTATTTGAATACACAATACCGCTCAGCGACTCGTGACAATGGTTGAACGGGTAATTATATTGGGATTCCTGGAACTGGGCACGAGTCGGACGGGTTTACACACACATACACACACATACACACACATACAAACATACATATACACACACCACTTACATACATACACACACATACATATACACACATACACGCACATACACGCACATACACACACATATACATACACACATATACACACACATATACACACACATACACATACACTTACACACACATACATAAACACACACACACACACACACACACACACACACACACACACACACACACACACACACACACACACACACGCACATACATACACATACACACCTACGGACATACACACACGCACACACACTTACACATACAAACATACACACACATACATATACACACATATACACACACATAGACACACATACATACACACATGCACACCTACGCAAATACACACACATACACACACATACACAAACACATACACACACATGCATACATACAGACAGACAGACATACAGACATACATAGAAATAAACATACAGACAGACAGAGAGGCAGGCAGACAGACAGTCAAACAGACATGCATACATACATACATACATACATACATACATACATACATGCATACATGCACGCATGCACGTGTGCATGTGTGCATGTATGTATACATACATACATACATTCGCAAACATACGCGCACATACGCACATACGCACATACGCACATACGCACATACGCACATACGCACATACGCACATACGAACATACGCACATACGCACATACGCACATACGCACACGCACTTGACACCGTTGGTCACTTTTACCATGTATAAACTATTCATGTTTCGCATTGAAAAAACATATAATAATATTATTATATATATTATAATAATATATATATATATACTATTATTATATATAGTATATATAATAGTATTATATTAACAGAGCCAATGGTCTACGACCAACTGCGTTGCATTAGAGTAGAGGGCG
>OZ023205.1:48882687-49010187 GCA_963995525.1 Escarpia spicata | reverse complement strand
AATAACTTACAGCTGTACTAAATATTAATTAATTAATAAAGAATTACATATGTAATTAAAGAATATAAAGAATTACATATAGGATACTAAATAATAAGTTATAATTAATAAAAGTCTGTACTAAGTTATAAAAGATTAATAAAGAATGAAAACTTACAGCTGTACTAAATATTAATAAAGAATTACATATATAAATAAAGAATTACAGATAGGAAAGTTATAAAAATAAATAACCCCCACTTAACAAAAACACTGCCGTACCACCACCACCGCAACATCGTTACTTAACAAAACCACCACCCCACGTTACTTAACAAAACACTGCGCATGTCCGTACCACCACCACCTCTGTTATAAATAGGGGTGTTCGAAAAAGTAGCAGCACAAAAAAGTATGCCGCCTACTACTAGGTGGCAATGTCCGAAATGCGGTACTTATTTCGCGAAACAGTCGACGTTAGAGCGACACGCGAAGAGTTCGAAACGATGCGGCGATAACGCGCTATGCGTAAAGCGACGAGAGTGTCCGAAATGTGGCGTAACGTACAGTACGCGCGCCGCGATGCTACGACACCTGAGGGAACGGTGCGGTCATCCGGAGGTGTCGCCACCTCCCGATGATTCTTCCAATCCACCACCGCCACCATCAGCCGACGCTCTTCAACGCGTCGTGGACGAGCATCGACGTAGCATAGAGACGTCGGTAGCGCTCGGTGCCGTGCAGTCCCGCTACAACTATCGCATGACCGCCTGTACGAGTACGCGGGTGCTCGAACCGCGTCTGAGGGTTATGTTTCGCGAACAAAAGAATGCGTTTAAAATAAACGTAAGCTATGGTTTCGTGTTACGCCACAAGGTGTCGGGTCGTTACCGCTATTTTCATTCGTCCTGTAACTGCTGCGGTCGCCTTCTCGAAACGCCCGCCCTCGTAACCGATAGCCGTTCTTTCGAACGATTCCTCGACGTCGTGCGCACGACCGACGTACTACAGTACGTCATCGCGCAGCGTCCCGACTCGGGGTGGGTGGTCGAGCTCGTAACGAACGCCACCTACTTCGTGAATGCCATCCTAAACCATCCTATCGGGTGCGTTGGCGCCGCGCTCCCCGCCTACGTGCGCAACAACAAGCACGTCGTGACGTTTATGAACGATCGTCGAGGCACGCCCTACGACGATCATCTATGCCTCTTCCGGTGCATCGGCCTCCACCTGCAAGGCGGCTGCAGAACGTGGAACGGGGGGAGACTAAATACGACCCGTTTAACGCGAGTCGCTAAACAACTGCGCGCGCACTACGGCACAACGCCGAACGGCGTGCGCCTGAATGAACTGGAACGCGTGGAGACGATTTTCGGCATCAACATCGCCGTCTATCGACTGACGGCGACTGGCGCCGCCGAACTAGTCCGTCGGTCGATCGAAACGCACCCCACGACCCTGAACGTCAACCTGTACGAGAAGCACTTCTCGTACATAGTCGATCTGCGCGCGTACGCGAAAACGTACAAGTGCTCGAAATGCGGCAACTCCCTCTGGCGGTTCCCGTCGCATTTACGACGTCACGAAGCGACGTGCGAGGGCGGTGTTCGTCACGTGTTCCCCGGCGGCGTCTACCGACCGACGCCGTCCGTATTTCAACGGCTCGACGACGAAGGTATCGACGTCGGCGACGACGACCTGCGCTACTATCCGTACCGCGCGACATTCGATTTTGAATGTTATTTTGCCGCCAACGATCTGCCGCCGGATACCGACAAATGTCGGTGGCTAGCGCGACACGAACTGCTCAGCGTGAGCGTTGCGTCGAACGTGCCCGGACACGAAGCGGCGCGCTGTTACGTCACGACCGGTGATTCGGCCGAACTAGCGCGCCGCCTCATCGATGACCTGGAAGCCGTGAGCGCGGCGGCGTGCGCGGCTCTACGCCCCCGCTATGACGCGGTCTTCGAGGCGCTCGAAGCGCTCGACGACGACTGGCGGCGACGACGCGACGACGACAACGATTCGTCACCGTACGCCGCACTCGCCGACCGCCTGTGGACGCACCTTCGTCAAATGCCCGTACTGGGCTTCAACAGCGGTAAGTACGATTTGAATGTCGTCAAAAAGTACTTGACCACCCTGCTCATAACCGACGACGCGCAGCACACATCGTCGGCGTTCACCATTAAACGACAGAACGCTTACATGTGCCTGACGACGTCGACGTTGACATTTCTCGACATAACTAATTACCTCGCGCCCGGTGTCAGCTACGAGCGCTATCTGAAAGCGTACGGCTGCGCGGCGACAAAGGGGTACTTTCCGTACGAATATATCGACGCGTTGATGCGCCTGGACGAGACCGTCCTGCCGCCGCGCGAAACTTTCTACAGCCACCTGAAACGCGAGGGAATCTCCGCGGAGGCGTACGAAATTTGTGCGACGGCGTGGCGCGACGAGCGCATGACGACGATGCGCGATTTTCTAATCTGGTATAATAACCGAGATGTGGCGCCGTTTCTCGAGGCCCTCGAGCGGCAGTTCGCCTTCTATCGCCGTCAGCGCATCGACATGTTCAAGGACGCCATCAGCGTACCGGGGTTGACGTTGTTGTACCAGATACTATACACGTAAACGGATGCTTCAACAACGGTCCGCCCATTTTCACGACTGATACTGGCTCAGGCTTTTTACGCGTCTTTATAAGCATCGCGCACCTCCACCGAGCTTATTCTCCCCCGCAACGTCCCCGATCCTGGTACCCCAGAAACCCTCCCTACTCGGTACCCACTCCACCAATTCGGCGTCCCCGGTTGCCAATAGATCGGCCTTCAACGCCCCGCCGAACTTACTCATCAACAGCCCCTTCATACAGGCGACCCTAACGTCGTTCCATTCGGTTCCCGTTCTCGTTTTTCGTATTCCGTAACTGAGTCGTTTCGCTAAGTAGGGCGATCGCGCATTCGGGGTCTTCGTTGAACATCGCTTTCGTATACTGATAGGCGTGCTCGACGGATCGGAAGACCCGACCGTACACCGTCAATCGGCACCTGTACATATTCGACAAGAACGAGCGCGAGCCGCCAAACTTTATAGGTTCCGACATGGCTACTACCGATAAACCGCTACCGACACCGCTTATATACCGCCTATAAAAGAACGTAACTAGGGACGCCGTTAACGTTGATCGCTAGGGCTAAACTAATCACTGGGATAATCGCTAGGTAAGAACGTAACTAGGGACGCCGTTGATCGCTAGGACTAAACTAATCACTGGGATAATCGCTAGGTAAGAACGTAACTAGGGACGCCGTTACTGGAATAACCGCTAGATGGCGCCTTAATATTATCAATCAAAAGTGACAGGCCATCAATCACGTTTTTTATAAGTAGGTTCCCGATTTCTCTCAGGTTACACAAAACCCTTTGATCTTTTTTTTATAAGTAGGTTCCCGAAAAAGATAAGGACGTTTTTTATGCATGGAGTTAGGCCTAAAAGGGGGCGGGGCGAGGCCGTGTGTTGTCTACATACTACTAACCACTTTGTGACACCTAAACCTCCTTACGGAACCCTACCAAAGTCTAGGACTTTCCATCAACATCAGAAAAACCAAGGTTATCCACTAACACACTCCAGACAACAATAAACGACCTCCCGGAATCAAAGTATGTAGAAGAATCTTAGAACTTGTTGAACATTTCACCTACTTACGACGTCGCCTGTCCCAGAAGGCTGCCATCGAAGCAAAAGTCAGCATCGTATCTGCTGTGCCAGGAAATAGCGCAACCGAGTCTTCGATTACTACAACGTCGGGAAAAAGACTAAGGTGATGGTCTACACAGCCATTTGTGTTGCCAATCTATTCTACAAGAGCGACGCTTGGGACACGTATCGTTGCCACCCGAAGACCATGGAGGAATTCCATAAACGATGCCTCATAAGATTATTTGCATCCAATGGGAAGACCGCCGCACCAACGCTAGCTTCTTCAGCGCTGAAGACAACCAGCAATTGGGAAATTCTCGTGCATAATCAGCCCCGTTGGACAGCCCACTGTGTCACAATGCTAGATTCCCGCCTCCCCCGACAAATACTGTTCTCACAGCTGACGCATGGTTCGACAACACGTGGCTGCCAGAGGAAACGTTTCAAAAGCATTGCCGAATGCTACACGAAGAAAGGCCAGATCAACATCAACACTTGAGAGGACATGGCTGTGGACCCTCTAATTTGGCACTGTAGCACCCACCAGGCACAGGCCAAATTCGAGATTGACCGCTTACTTCACGGGGTGGAGGAGCGACAGAAGAGAAAGGAGAAGGACATGTCTCAACACATATACGTCTCCATTCCACCCGGAACCTCCTGCCCACATTGCAACAATATACTAGCCAACTTTTTGTTGAAATCTGGGAGATTCAACAGAGGTTAAGCGCGCTTCTCGTGTCGCGCTGTCTCGGATCTTTACATCGGAAGACGGGGAGGGGGTGATATTGGAGATTTTCAGAGAAAATCCAGGAGATTTGCCTATATTCCGGGAGACCGGGAGATACACCCAAAAATCCGAGACACTCACGGATTTCACTGGAGAGTTGGCAGGTATACAACAAGATTTGCAAAACGAGAATCGGGCTCCTGGTGCACCTCGGGACCCACGACCAACCCCTGGCGCACGTCATCGTCGTTTCGAGGTACCGCTGATGGTGATGGTGATGCTTGAGCCTGAAGCAGAGCCTCATCGATGTAATCAGCAGCACCTCTGACGCTCGAGGATGTCTCCGTGTCTGACAGTGAGCCTCTCCACTCCCCTTCTATGTTATTATTAGGCCTAATGACATAAAACGTATAGCTAACTAAAGCACTTTGCCTTCGTCTTCCAATCCCACGGCTACGTTATGTGAGTAGTGGTTTACGTAAAACACTACAGATGCGCTACAACATTTTAAAAAGGGAAATAAAAGGCATCGTTTGGGCCTATGCATCTAACAGCGTTAATACAAACTAACCATTAACAATCATATACAACGCTAGGAGTTTATTAGAATAACCTTTTAGAAACACACAATTTAAATAGCACATACAGCGCCATTGCCATAGAAAGCCGGACGTCACTAATGCCCACTCTTCCCAATAATATTCGCCAAACTAAGAACATTAATCTCGTTTGCGTCGCCGAAACTACTAAAAATGTTACGTCCGCTTGGTGCACTATATGGCGGCAGTAAGACAGTTGGTACACGGGGTGTGACTGAATCAAATGGAATACGAGAAACCAACGTATGACCTGGCATATTCATGTTATATATCGAGGAAACAGGGACATTCGACACGTCACCGCAGTGTCATGTTCAAAGAAGGTCTAAGCGCATAATATAAGTCATATTTCTGAAACTTGGGGGGGGTGTGTCTCAGTGAGTCAGCCGTCGGGAACGGTCAGATTTCACTAGAATCTCCCACTTTGAAAATAACTTCTGTGTAAACCACCGGCGTTACATTGCTGCTGTTCAGACGGTATTAATATTATGTTATCAAGTTCACTTTATGTCAATAGATGTACGACTGTCTTAAAATACGTTGGCAGTTGGCCTTGTTTTAAATTTATACCAGTTTTAGCATAGTTTCATATTGTTTCTGATTGTATATCTTGCGTGTGCATGATGGGGGTCAGGGAAGACAAGCGTGTATGTATGTTGACGCCACAACGCCAAGAATTCCTCGTACATTTTAAATGCTATTTGGTAATAAACAGTCTGAGTATGAATCTGATTATAGTTACAAATGGTCAGGTTATTAGTAATAATAATGATAATGATAATAATATAATAATGTTTATTTCAGACCAAAGTCCTTTATGTGTGTACATGAAATACAAGTAAATAAAAACATGCAATATTAACTCAATATTAATTGTCCACACAATTGCCTTTTATTTCCCTTAATACATTCGGCCGCATTCGGCCAACCGTAGTCCTAAATCCAACGCATTGATTGTAGTTGTTAAAACTGGGCCCAGGTTCTCGTTTTGGTTGATTAAACATTGGCCAATCGATGCATGCGCAGTCGCGTACAGTCACGCTGTAGAACCACGGCGGCAGTTACATGTGTTTACGTCCGTTGCTGCGGTTGGATACGTTTGCCGTCGGAACACGCTCTCGCCAGTGCTGGGTACGTACAGTTTTCGGCGAATACCACCTAAAATAAAGGATGTCGTAGTCTCAACGCTGGTCAATCATGATGCTTGTCCAGACAACATTGTTCGGGTAACTCCCCCGAACAATAAAATATTGGAATTCCCTACCAGATGCAATAGGCAACATTACACTACAGAGCCACAGAAATTCCGACAAGCCTTAATGCACGACTAATAACCTATCATGCGCACCCAACCCTGACCGTATGACTCCTAAGGAGAGTTGGCCAGTACTCAAGCAAGACAAGACAAACATAGTATTTACATTAAGTTGTAACTTGTAACTCACTGTAATGTCTAGCGGTGTTTGGTGGGCGTAGGCCACTATTTGCTGGACGGGTGGATGGGGAGCGGCTTTGCAACAACCACGTACGATTTATGCTAGCATTAACATTCTTACAGTGTTAAGCCTCAAGGCATAAGCGTCAGAACGGGGGGAGGCTTGGGGAGCTGAGCCACCCAATATTTAGCTTTTATTTAGAGCTGCAGATTCACAATATATTTTGGGAAAACGGGTTGTGGTTTGAGGTTTTTGGTGAATCTGAAGGGTTGATAATTAAAAATCTCCGAACTATCCCATTCCCACTCGACCATGAAAAATGCCAAAGTTTACCCTCTAGACTACGGAAAATATCCAACACTACCTCCTTCACTACAATAATCTCCAACACCGTCTCCTTCACTACAATAATCTCCAACACTACCTCCTTCACTACAATAATCTCCAACACTACCTACTTCACTACAATAATCTCCAACACTTCCTCCTTCACTACAATAATCTCCAACACTGTCTCCTTCACTACAATAATCTCCAACATTACCTCCTTCACTACAATAATCTCCAACACTGTCTGCTTCACTACAATAATCTCCAACATTACCTCCTTCACTACAATAATCTCCAACACTGTCTCCTTCACTACAGTAATCTCCAACACTACCTCCTTCACTACAATAATCTCCAACACTACCTACTTCACTACAATAATCTCCAACACTACCTCCTTCACTACAATAATCTCCAACACTTCCTCCTTCACTACAATAATCTCCAACACTACCTCCTTCACTACAATAATCTCCAACACTGTCTCCTTCACTACAATAATCTCCAACACTATCTCCTTCACTACAATAATCTCCAACACTACCTTCTTCACTACAATAATCTCCAACACTTCCTCCTTCACTACAATAATCTCCAACACTATCTCCTTCACTACTATAATCACCAACACTGTCTCATTCACTACAATAATCTCCAACACTACCTCCTTCACTACAATAGTCTCCAACACTTCCTCCTTCACTACAATAATATCCAACACTGTCTCCTTCACTACAATAATCTCCAACACTACCTCCTTCACTACAATAATCTCCAACACTACCTTCTTCACTACAATAATCTCCAACACTTCCT
Organism: Escarpia spicata; assembly: GCA_963995525.1. Taxonomy (NCBI): domain Eukaryota; kingdom Metazoa; phylum Annelida; class Polychaeta; order Sabellida; family Siboglinidae; genus Escarpia; species Escarpia spicata. The sequence goes on along the minus strand of OZ023205.1, from coordinate 49,002,588 downwards.
CCTTCACTACAATAATCTCCAACACTATCTCCTTCACTACTATAATCACCAACACTGTCTCATTCACTACAATAATCTCCAACACTACCTTCTTCACTACAATAGTCTCCAACACTTCCTCCTTCACTACAATAATATCCAACACTATCTCCTTCACTACAATAATCTCCAACACTACCTCCTTCACTACAATAATCTCCAACACTACCTACTTCACTACAATAATCTCCAACACTTCCTCCGTCACTACAATAATCTCCAACACTGTCTCCTTCACTACAATAATCTCCAACACTGTCTCCTTCACTACAATAATAATCAACACTGTCTCCTTCATTACAATAATATCCAATACTACCTCGTTCGGTACAATAATCTCCAACACTGCCTCCTTCACTACAATAATCTCCAACACTGTCTCCTTCACTACAATAATCTCCAACACTGTCTCCTTCACCACAATAATCTCCAACACTGTCTTCGTCACTATAATAATCTCCAACACTGTCTCCGTCACTACAATAATCTCCAACACTACCTCCTTCACTACAATAATCTCCAACACTACCTCCTTCACTACAATAATCTCCAACACTACCTTCTTCACTACAATAATCTCCAACACTTCCTCCTTCACTACAATAATCTCCAACACTATCTCCTTCACTACTATAATCACCAACACTGTCTCATTCACTACAATAATCTCCAACACTACCTTCTTCACTACAATAGTCTCCAACACTTCCTCCTTCACTACAATAATATCCAACACTATCTCCTTCACTACAATAATCTCCAACACTACCTCCTTCACTACAATAATCTCCAACACTACCTACTTCACTACAATAATCTCCAACACTTCCTCCTTCACTACAATAATCTCCAACACTACCTCCTTCACTACAATAATCTCCAACACTGTCTCCTTCACTACAATAATCTCCAACACTATCTCCTTCACTACAATAATCTCCAACACTACCTTATTCACTACAATAATCTCCAACACTTCCTCCTTCACTACAATAATCTCCAACACTATCTCCTTCACTACTATAATCACCAACACTGTCTCATTCACTACAATAATCTCCAACACTACCTCCTTCACTACAATAGTCTCCAACACTACCTCCTTCACTACAATAATCTCCAACACTGTCTCCTTCACTACAATGATCTCCAACACTACCTCCTTCACTACAATAATCTCCAACACTTTCTCCTTCACTACAATAATCTCCAACACTACCTCCTTCACTACAATAATCTCCAACACTGTCTCCTTCACTACAATAATCTCCAACACTACCTCCTTCACTACAATAATCTCCAACACTTTCTCCTTCACTACAATAATAACCAACATTGTCTCCTTCACTACAATAATCTCCAACACTGTCTCCTTCACTACAATAATCTCCAACACTACCTCCTTCACTACAATAATCTCCAACACTGTCTCCTTCACTACAATAATCTCCAACACTACCTCCTTCACTACAATAATCTCCAACACTGTCTCCTTCACTACAATAATCTCCAACACTGTCTCCTTCACTACAATAATAATCAACACTGTCTCCTTCATTACAATAATATCCAATACTACCTCGTTCGGTACAATAATCTCCAACACTGCCTCCTTCACTACAATAATCTCCAACACTGTCTCCTTCACTACAATAATCTCCAACACTGTCTCCTTCACCACAATAATCTCCAACACTGTCTTCGTCACTATAATAATCTCCAACACTGTCTCCGTCACTACAATAATCTCCAACACTGTCTCCGTCACTACAAGAATCTCCAACACTATCCCAGGGCTCGACATTAACACAAGTCCACTTGTCCGGGACAAGTAATTTACTAATGTCAGACAAGTACATTGTCCAGGACACTTATCTGATGGTACAAGACACATGTTGATTGAGTCACAATATTAACAGGGCTTGAAATTGCAACTACCTCAGTGCATTTGCATCTTTCACCTGCGACTAGAGAAATTGCTTTAGTTGCAGTGTGCAATTTAGAACTTTGTCCATTAATTATTGTCCAGCCCGGGACAGTGGGCGACTGACATTTGGGTCCTTGTGTTGATATATTAATGGGCATTAGCCATCAAATAAATTGTGCATGATGCCACTTTAATTGCTTTGCCCCTCCTTAAAGTTTACTGCAACAAAATATTGATAATTGCAGCAAGTGAATGACGACTTTGCCTAAAGCTGTAGGTACAGAGTCCTATGGCGGCACCCCTGTACTGTCCACCCTTACATCACTTAGTGACTTGGGCAACCAGCAGAAAGGGGCAACTCTAAACTAACTAGCTAACCGTTTTTTTTATTTGTTTAAAGTTTAATCTGTGAAATAATGTGTGCCTATGCAAAATTCAACATAAAGCCTGTGAGAATATATAAAGAGGAGAATGTTCCCTACGTGAATACTGTATGGGCATACATACATTCAACATAAAGCCTGTGAGAATATATAAAGAGGAGAGTGTTCCCTAAGTGAATACTGTATGGACATACATACATTCAAAATAAATTTTAATTAGTTATAAGGGGACAGTCTGTTCCTAGTTTTTAATTTATTAATTAATATAATGTTCTTAAGACTATACTAACTATGTTGAAGGTGTACTGCCTGCCAAGTTGTGACAATAGTAAGCCTGTAACAATGTTTCTAATTTGGAAGGTACAACCCCAGAGCCAGTTATGACAGCAACACTGGCATTTTATGTTTAAATCAATTTTTGGGTGAGACAAGTAAATTTCTATTGGGACAAGTAAACATGAATTAGTACTTGTCCTACCAGACAAGTTCTTCATGGGAGTTAATGTCAAGCCCTGCTATCCCCCTAGACTGAAAAAAATCTCCAACACTTCCCCATTCGACCATGAACAATCTCCAACATTACTCCCCCTGAATGCATATAATGTCCAACAATACTACCCCCTGACCACAAAATCTCCAACATTACCCCCTCAACCATAACAAAACTTCAACTCTACCCCCTTGCATGTGAAAAAGAAAAATTGGCAACAACACTAGATGAGAGTCAGCCCTCCCCCAAATGTTCACCAACTTCTGACACCTATGAAAACTTACGTATGAATATAAGAACTAAATGTGTAAATATAACATAAAATGTGCAGAAATAAACAACAATTTGATTAATATAACCTCATTATGTAGTTACATACTCATGCATAATATTGATATGCAGCCTTTTTTAATTGACAGACATGAACGTGTAAAACATGCAGACATGCGTGTACCGTGTTCGTTCTATTAAACATGCATGCCCTAATTAGTGTACAATCCCACTTTTTAGCAGCATCTGACACTGTGACAGTGATCTCCAAGGCCAACCTTGACTGTTGAATCCATCGTTGTAATTAAATTTCTACCAATGTCACACTAGATTCAAAGCTCAGTGATGGGAAAATATTGAAATGTCTACCTAAATTATCAGACTTTACAGTGTTCTGCTATTTTGTTCTCACATGTGAGACGCATACACTACTTGTCAGTCATGTCTACTGAGATACACAGGAAGCCCAGAAAATGTATGCTTATTTGGAACTAAAAATTTCAAATAATTCTTAGTCTCAAACATTTGTTAAGCGTGTACTGTTGAATGAATACGTTAGACTCATTCACTGTGCTGGACTCACTATTCAATTTTAGATTCTGTGTAATTTCAGGTGAGGTGGAAGCGTTTAACAGCATGGGATGCTCGTCCTCACAACAAGAGCAATACGCCGCCTTCAAGCACAGTCCGCCTTTAACGAAGGAACAGTTTGAACAACAGGTGGCAGCAGCAGTAGCAGAGAAAGAAGAAAGAGTCGAGGCTCTCAATGCTCGCAAAGTGGAGGCAGCTAATAAATCAGAACAAGTAACCAATGAAGTTGCAAAGCTTAAATCGCACAGAGAGGTAATTGCATAAGTTGTTGTAAAAATATGATTTTCCAAATGAAATCTGTTGGACGGCTAACAAATTTGTTTGATGTTGGACTGTTAGCTGTGAGGTGTTATTGGGAGGCTAAATTGGGGCATTTGGTTTTGCATTAATTAATATTTTGATGCATGCAGTTCCTATAGTTAATAACACATGTAAAAGGCACATGGGTGTGTAGCTAATCCTATTGTTTATGCCTACAATCTAGTTAAGTTTTTAGAGAAGCATTCAGTCATATTATATTTACTGCACAAAAGTTTGGATACTTCATACCTGGCTAATCAGTACAGCTACAGACTAATCTGTGGCAATATAAAATGAACAAAAAGGCCCAGGTTTTGACACAGCAACAAGCAGATTAGAATCTGTATTCTTTTGATGTCAACCAATTGTAATTTTTTTAATGTTCAGATGTGATTTTTAACCCACAGCTGTTCCAGTTAATAAATTGTAAGTTATTTGCTGCATTAAAATGTAAGTTTTCTGCTGTAGGCTAAATCCACACTGGTTCGTGAAGAGCATTCTGCAGACATGGAGACAGAAAAATATAGCACCCATAACAATTTGAAAACGTCTTCAGTTGTGGAGGATGAAAACAGTGGTGCTATCATAGATGATGTCAAGGTCACGACAAACACATTCACAGCGGACCAGTCACTGCCTGAGTTGACTAGACCTATTGGACCAGGTTGGTAGACATTTTTGGTTGTTTTGTTATTGATCTTATGATTGTGTTTTGTTGTCGCTGGTTTTGTTATTGTTGGGGCTTTCTTATTTGCATATTCTTTGTGCGATTGTTTTCTTGTGGTTTTCATGTTGGTGTTCTCTTGTGTGATTGTTCTGTTTGTGTATTGGTTGTCTGGAATCCACCAATTTCATGTGAGACTGATATTTTCGGTTATTTTGCGAAATGGCTGAGGGAAACAGTAATTTCGTGTAATGCCTTATTACACGAAATAACTTATTATGCAGTTTGGCAATAACATACAATTACAGTGTATATAAGGCTAAGCAACAACTGACTAGGTGTGTGTGATATGTCCACATTTGTTATTCATGCGTGTATTTAGAAACTTTGCACCACCCAGGACAATGAATCTACTTCTCCCTAGGCCTACAATGCACGAATTTGTATTTTATTTTTCAGTTGATTTTCCATACATCAGTGGTACTAATAATTCCAAGTGGCCAATCAGGTGTTACGTACGCCTTCAGCCGAGTCTGCTCAATGTGAATGCAGGACCTGGTGGGGCCGCTTCATTGGTTCAGATTTCAAATAGCTACGGCAGTGACGGTGGTGACACAACTTCAGAAGTTTTCCTTCTTAGGTTTGTAATGTAATTGTGTGTTTGTGTGTAAGTCTATAAGACAATTAATGGTATTATATGGAGAATATCAAAACATATTAATAATGTTTACATAATTACCGGTATTATTACACATAAGATTTAAAATGTTAATTCAAAATTGTTGTTAAACATAAAATATAAATGTGAAATATATTAATTAATTGTTGTAATACATAACATGTTAATTGTTTGTAACTTACACAGTAGTACGCCAAGAGCTCTCTATAGGTAAAGAAAAGGAATATAAACGTGTTTTTGTACCAGTCTAACTGAAGTGTTGTTATTCTGTATTATTTGGCCGTGATATATTACTAGACCATGATATCTTAGTTACCCGGTATTAGTCTGTCATGTAATGTTACTTGGCCGTGATATATTACTAGACCATGATATCTTAGTTATTAGTCTGACATGTATTACTTGGCCGTGATGCATTCATTATTAGTCTGTGATTACATTAGACAGATTATTCTCTACTAAGCTGCATACAAAATCTGTGTTGTTTCAAAACCAGTTATTTGCCGATATGTGTGTCAATGAGCAATGTTAACAATTGTGGTTATGTTTATTTACAGATGTGGTTGCGTTTATTTACAATTGTGGTTATGTTTATTTACATAAAATTATGTGGTTATGTTTATTTACAATCGTGGTTATGTTTATTTACAATCGTGGTTATGTTTATTTACAGATGTGGTTATATTTATTAACAATTGTGGTTATGTATATTTACATATGTGGTTATGTTTATTTACAATCGTGGTTATGTTTATTTACAGATGTGGTTATGACGGCAACCACATGTCCCAGGTGAGCTTGAGTCGCAGTCACGCGGGACATTTCGGACCAGCAAACTCTTTTGTCACCGACGAACACGGCAACCTTGTTCCTGACTGTCTATTTGGTTCTAACCACGTCGCCATACTGTCAAATGATGCCCGCTACGGAAACCTCAGCCACGGTATACTGGCGGAGGGTTCGTCGGAAGAGGGCGCCACTGTGTTTCCTGTGAATGTGAACGGGAGTCACACTGGGAAGCACGGTGCAGGAAGCACCTTGATTCTGTGTAGTGGGTGGGAATCCTGAGTAGATGGGGCGCAGTTTGTCTCTGCTGTCTACATTATTCGATCGGGATCGAAAGGAAATAACCTGCACAGTTTGCTGATGAAAGGTGACGATAAGTGGACGTTTGCTGCAGGGGATGATGGGATACTTGTGGTCTCTGGTGTTGGGCGCAGTCGATACGCCGTGTATCACAACCGTGATAATTTGGTTGAGAATCCGGGAATTAGGTCAAAGTCGTTGAGCACACAGATGCTGACAGGAACGGAGGGAAAAGAATTGGTTGAGATGTCTGCAGATAAGCATTTTGTGATGATGGTGTTGTGTTCACATAGTTCTGGCATAGAGGACGCCACTGTAGCTTCGTTATATCTGATCAGTTGTACCAATGGTAACGTCAAGTCCAACTTCATAAATGGCATTAAAGGCTCTGATTACAAATCTGACGTGACGGATCTGTGGTCCTTTGAAGTGACCAATCAAACACTCAGGATTTGTGGACCAGACGGACCATGTCGTGTCGCTTTTGTGTCGAATCTCCATAGCAACAACCTTGAGCATTTCAATCAACATGGTTGCTTAGCAACAGGAGAAGATGAACCAATCAGAGGGGCTGCTACAATCAACAATGAAGAAGCGAGGGGGTGGGTGTCACGCCCCAGTGCGATGTTAGTTACTGTCAATGAGCACAGCGAATTCTGGTTTCGGGGATCTGAATTAAAGCCTGTGGGAAAGAAATGGGCTTTCCAACACTAGTGGGGGAAGGCAGACACAAAACCAGGCATTTCACTTGTGAGAATCTTCGCAGTCAGAAAGAATGTTTCAGGTACGTCATTTGTTATTTGATCCACTTCAGGAATAGGCAACCACAAAAAATAGTTCCGTCAAATCACAGCAGGATAACCAGTTAAATGTTAAGTCAGATTATATTCCAAGGTTATTTATAGTTTTGGTACATCGACGTAATTAGATAATTAGTAATTCACAGTTTGTTTTGATATATCTATTCTATGTCTGTCTGGAAAGTATTGTAGGATCCTAGGCTTTCTTGCAACCATCAATAGCTAATATTTGTATAGACATTTAGGAAAGAAACTGCCATTTGACTTATGTTTTTGAACCAATTGTGAGTATGCGTACATGCATGTGTGTGATGTCTGTGGGGTGTGGTGTGAGTTGCATGTGTTTGCATGCGTGCGTGTGTGTATATTGTGTCTTGCACACTTGCATGTTTATCTGTGAATGTGCATTGCCAATAATCAATCATCCATTACCACCAATCCTTACTAAACTCTACCAAATTATTTTGACTCAGTTTTAATGACATACTTTTGCATGTTCATTTCATTGATGCCATATTTGTGTTTTACAAAGTAAAGTGTTTTTTTACTTAATCTGTATGTATTGGTTTCGCAGGGTCTAATGTGTATGTGGAGGTGGATGGTTCGCCCCATCAACTCATCTTCCAGCCAGAGGGCGTGTTGTACGATCTTTTTGCAGTTTCAGTTATCATGAAATACAATTATCATAACTTATGTTATAAAAAAACTTGTCATTAAATAAAGTTATAAGTTAAGTTTTCATAAAATTCTCATAAAATTATATATATTATCATTTAAAAAACTTTTAATAAAATACACATGTCATAGGGTATGTCAAAGAATAAGCATATCATAAAATTGTAAATTAAATTATGATACAACTAAATTGTTAGGAAATTCAGTTGTCATAAAATGTAAGATTACTATAAGATGAAATTAGCTTAAAATAAACATGTTCTCCTTTTCATCTCCCTGAATGTCTGGGGTAAAGCCAGTCTCACTACTCATCCTTGATTTATGTTTTAGTTAACCCTTTCCCTTTTTGCACTGCTGTCTCCACCAACCATCTCTCTCCACTCCCCTCCATATTTGTACTTGTTCTCTACCCATCTCCGAAACCCTCTGAAATAAACACAAAATTAAATTATATTAATATAAATTAAGGTATATATTGTTTGAAATTACTCAATTGTTATAAACATAATAATAAATAATAATTTATTTTTTGATGAGCAATTTCTATAAGAGTACGTTATTGTAAATAAAAACATATTTAACCATGAATCCAGTATTCACAACATGCTTGTTGTTCCAGGTTCCCGCTGTCTGGCCCAGGGTGGCATCAAGAGCCATGGCCGTGTGCCACAGATTGTCACAGCGACAAGCAATGGCTTTCTTTATGTGTCTTGTCGAACTTCTGAAGTGGAAGCAGTGGATGAAAAGGGGGTGAAATATGAGGTGAGAAGGGATGAAATATGATGTGAGAAGGGGTGAAATATGAGGTGAGAAGGGGTGAAATATGAGGTGAGAAGGGGTGAAATATGAGGTGAGAAGTGGTGCAATATGAGGTGAGAAGGGGTGAAATATGAGGTGAGAAGTGGTGCAATATGAGGTGAGATGGGGTGAAATATGAGGTGAGAAGTGGTGCAATATGAGATGAGATGGGGTGAAATATGAGATGAGAAGGGATGAAATATGAGTTGAGATGGGGTGAAATATGATGTGAGATGGGGTGAAATATGAGGTGAGAAGAGGGGTCAGTATGAGGTGAGAAGAGGGTGAAATAAGAGGTGAGGGGGGGTGAAATATGAGGTGGGAAGGGTGAAATATGATTTGAGAAGAGGTTGAAATATGAGTTGAGAAGAGGGTGAAATTTGATGTGAGAAGGGGTGAAATATAGGTGAGAAGGGGTGAAATATAAGGTGAGAAAGGATGAAATATGAGGTGAGAAGGGGTGACATATGAGATGAGAAGGGGTGAAATATAGGTGAGAAGGGGTGAAATATGAGGTGAGAAGTGGTGCAATATGAGATGAGATGGGGTGAAATATGAGGTGAGAAGGGATTAAATATGAGTTGAGATGGGGTGAAATATGAGGTGAGATGGGGTGAAATATGAAGTGAGAAGAGGGGTTAGTATGAGGTGAGAAGAGGGTGAAATAAGAGGTGAGATGGGGTGAAATATGAGGTGAGGGGGGGTGAAATATAAGGTGGGAAGGGGTAAAATATGATTTGAGAAGAGGGTGAAATATGAGTTGAGAAGAGGGTGAAATTTGATGTGAGAAGGGTGAAGTATTAGGTGAGAAGTGGTTAGGGTTAATTTTTATACACTTAAGTTTTGTTTACTTATGTGTGTAAAGGTTTATTATTTGTGTCCTTTTATCTATTTAATCCTACCTGTAATGTCACCAATTTCCACATCAATTCAATAAATTAATAAAGAATATCTTATAGTTTATTTATCTTAGTTGCTTGGCTATGAAACTCCTACGTGACGAGGTTGCATCATGCACATTGTTAGGTGATTTGCATACATAATTTAGGCTGCATGTCACTGTTTATGTTATCGTGCTTAGCTACTCTGGATTGTTGTGTCTCTGTTCAGTATTCTTGCAGTGATTATGTCATTTATTGTTGTGAATGCATGCACAATTGCTGATTAACTAATGAATAATTAACTGTCATTAACTAGGCCAGTCTCGATGTACACTGGATTGTTATTCTGCATACAATGCAATACGCTTTAAAGCAGAATTAACTAACAAGTTCTGAACATGCAAATCATATGTATAGTATGTAAATAAATTGTCAACATTTTGTGAGACCAATAGCTTCTGTACACTCATACAGACGCTAAAGGCGGTTTCCCAAAGTATTTGTACTTGAATTTTAACAAACACATTTTCCACGATTGTTGCACATTATGTAAACATCCCTAAAAGACTGGTGGATCATTTACATATCATAGAAGACACATGTAATGCTGTTACAGTCATCTAATATCCACCATGTCTGGTATGGACCCCTAACCAGTAAGAATCCTAAACTCACAAGAAATTTAGGAACATTTTACGCGTTACCTTTCTTTCCAGGTGTCCTAGATGAATCCCTAGCAGTTTGGCATCCTAGATGCAGGCTGTCTAGAAGGAAAACATTAACATACTCGCTTACACCTTAAACACGTGCAGCAGGAATATATTTAAGAACAAAATTGACACACATCTCTGAGGGGCAGGTTACAAATAGATACAACAAAAGTTGTTCTCTCTGTTAACCAAAGGCTTCCTTTTTCTCTGGATGGCAATAATATAGTTAAAACTTATTTTCTTATGTGTAAAGGTTTATTATCTGTGTCCTTTTATGTATTTAATCCTTCCTGTAATGTCACCAATTTCCACATCAATTCAATAAATTAATAACGAATACATTATGGTTTATTTCTCTTATTTGCTTGGCTATGAAACGTTTACATGACGAGGTTGCATCATGCACATTGTTAGGTGACTGGCATACATGATTTAGGCTGCATGTCCCTGTTTATGTTATCGTGCTTAGCTACTCTGGATTGTTGTGTCTATGTTCAGTATTCTTGTAGGGATCATGTCATGTATTGTTGCGTGTACAATTGCTGATTCACTAATGAATAATTAACTGTCATTAACTAGGCCAGTCTCGCTGTACACTGGACTTGAGTTGTTATTCTGCATACAACGCAATATGCTTAAAAGCAGAATTAACTAACAAGTTCTGTTAATGCAAATCATATGTATAATATGTAAATAAATTGTAAAACTTTTTTGAGACCAATACGTTCTGTGCGTCATCAGCAGCTCGGTCTTAACAGAGAACTATAGATTAATAGAACAAATTAAAAAAGGCGGTTTCCCAAAGTATTTATACTTTAATTTTAAAGTTTTCCACAATTGTTACACATTAGTAAACATCCCTAAATGATTGGTGGTTCATTTACGTATTATAGAAGACACATGTAATGCTGTTACAGTCATCTAATATCCACCATGTCTGGTATGGACCCCTAATCAGTAAGAATCCTAAACTCACAAGAAATGTTGAAACATTTTACGCTTTACTTTTCTTTCCAAGTGTCCTAGATGAATCCCTAACAGTTTGGAACCGTAGATGCAGGCTATCCAGAAGGAAAACATTAACATACCCATATACATACACACGCACTTTAGACACTTGCGGCAAGAATATATTTAAGAACAAAATTGACAAATATCTCTGAGGGGCAGGTTACAAATAGATACGAAAAAGTTGTTCTTGCAATAAACCAAAGGCTTCCTTTTTTCTGGATGGCAGTATTGTTAAAACTTGTTGTTAGTTATTGTGAAACATGTCAAATGTTTTCAGTTGCTATATAACTGATAATAATAACTGTCTTCCAGGTGAGGGACCTACCCAACTGCAAGGCAATATTGAGACTACACTTTGTACCACCCAATATCGGCAGAGTCTTCATCAATGGACAGCACATCTCAGACGCAGTAAGTCAACTCTGTGTGTTCTACTCATATCTATATCATAAAGCAATATGGTTCTCTGTAAGTCTGTTTGTGTGTCTCTGGACATATATCCCTGTTAGTTTTGCATGTGTGGGGCTGAACTTTTGTACGTGATCTCGTGGGATCATTGTGGTGGTTCATAGGTTTATATTTTTTGAAAAGGTGACCATTTGGTGAAAGTGGTACTGATGTGGTTGAGTAACCAATATGTAATTATAATGTTTCTTTCAACACTATTGAGTCACATTATATTATGTATTATTATTACATGTTATATATTACGGTAATTGATTGAGATGCTTATGGATGTGATTAATGCTTGTACCCATATTTTGTAGTCTAACAATTGAAATTCATTCAATAAAGCAACATATATAAACTTTACAGATTACTTTAATTTATTCCTGGAACCACTAACACATGTTCACGTTCATTTATACTCATAATACTGGAAACAATTGATGTTATAGCAAAATTTAAACAAAAGGCCAGATTACCCGGTACCGGGTACTGTATGTAGAAAACTTGCATAAAACAATTGGCTAAAATATTGTTACTTGTATGTTAAGTTTTCTTAATTCATCTTGTGTTCCTAGATTAAAGAGCAACTTAGGAATCAGAAAAACCTTCCTGATTCCAACACCGCACACCAGGTGGACATCCCTGTTGACATAAAAGACCACAAGGTGGCGCTGCACCTCAACAGTCAGATGATCAGTGGATTTGCACTGTTGGATGCTGGGAAATACCATGAAAAAGTGAAATCAACACAGGAACAAAAGGAAGAGGCAGAGGCAAAACAAAGAGTTAGTTTGTGTTGTTATATCCTTACCCAATAACTTGTGTAGGTGTGCAAGAAATGGCCACCCATGCAACCAGGTGCTCAGATGTGCAAATAACGTGGCTTTTTTCACTGCAACAATATTTAGACAAATTACTGTAAGTTACAATTTACTTATGCAACCTTGTGTGTGTGCGTGCGTGCATGCATGATTGCATGCATGGATGCATGCAAGTGTCATATCATTATATATAATCATTATTATTACTTAATATTTGTTTACTGTTTTACATAATTTATATCAGGTTTATTAACAAATGCATGTTAACGCATTTGAATGCAAGTGTTTTGCTTGATTTAAATGCAAATGCCATTTTCCAGGAATGCATGCAAATGTTTTGGGGTGGCAACCAGATGCAAATGTTTTTGTTAAACATTTGCAAATGAATTTGCATTAATTTGAAATGTGTTGGTCTTATATTAACGTTTCGTTTTATTTGGAGAAACAATGTCCCAAAATTATTGTAATCCAATGCAGTTTTTATAAGGTATGACTGACAAACACTGTGGAAATCCATATATAACACACAGACGGCACAGTTCCTGCTTCACAGGAGTTGAGCAATCCACAATCTGCTCATTATACAGAGCGCTTTTCCAAAGTGCATGTTATGAAAGTGGATTCACAGGTCAGACAATGATTTCATAATCTGCTGAGGATACTGCTTACTACAGAGCACTTTTTTGTAATGCTCAACAATCAAATGTGCATTCAAATGCATTTGCATTTGTTAACAAGCCTGATTTTATACACTCAATGCTCTGTTGAAGGCATGCCTGTCAGTGCAACATGATAAACATGACAATGTTGTATCTTAATCATAGCAATTCTGATCAGAAATGTGAAGATGATGTTTACAGAATTTGTTTCTTAACTTTCAGCTGGCCGACCAGGTGGAGCCACTGTCCCGGACTCTAGCGAAGAAGGAGCAGGAGATCGTTGGATGGTCGCAGAACCTCCTGGAGAATGCGTCTGGCGAGGTTCGTTAAATAGAATCATCTCATTATAACCAACACCTCACATATGATTTCTGGTGAATTGAGCTGTTAGAATATATTATACGCAACGTATGATTTTATGTACACAGTGCACAGCAAAGAAGGTGATGGAAATTACTTTTGTGTACTTTAATAGTTGTTTTAAAACACTTTAAAACACATTTTAATTATGATATAAATATATACAGCTGTATATATACATTAATTTACATTTTAAGATTCAGTTTGTTTTGCATCAAGATTGAATGGCATAAGCAAGCAGTGCGTAACACACATCACGTCTGCAATGCAATTGATAATAAAAATATAATGTATTAATGTATGCATTCAAATTTCTTGTTGTTTTGAACATCAGCTCACAGACTACAACATGGAGATTTACTAAAAAATACAAAAATAGATTTCAAAATGACTACCGATTGTTGGGTTCATATATGTTCCTTGTCTGTGTCACTTGGTGACACTGACAGATGGGTGACATGTCACACTGGAACGTGAGTGGCGTGTGGAAGACGCAGGATGGTGGACACGGCACAGAGAAGGCATTCGTGACGTCACACATGAGGTGTGTCAAGTGGCAGGAGGTGGACCTCACTGAGGGCTTCTCAGAGGCGACCTTGACACCTCGCCACCAGTACAGGTGTGTACCTCACATACAGGTGTGTACATCACATACAGGTGTGTACACTTGTGTATGCCACATATAGGTGTGTATGTGTTCCTCACAAATAGGTATGTACGTCACGTACAGGTGTGTACCTCATACAGATGTGTACCTCACATACAGGTACGTGTACCACATGTACAGGTGTGTACATCACATAGAGTGTACATCACCCCAGTACAGGCATGTACCTCACCTATAGTGTGTTCTCTGTACGTTATGGCACATCTTTTTATTTTACAGCATGTAGGTACTTTTTCTGTAACAAAAATAGATGTATGACACACGTGAATGCACACACATGCACGCATCCACACAGATGCATGCATCCACACCATACATACATGCACACACACACACACACACACACACACACACACACACACCACAGACACAACACACCACACACACACACACAACACACCACACACACACACCACAGACACAACACACCACACACCACACACCACACACCACACACACACACACACACACACACACACACACACACACACACACACACACAACACACCACAGACACAACACACCACACCACACACACACAACACACAACAGACACAACACACCACACACCACACACACACACAACACACCACACACACACACACACACACACACACACACACACAACACACCACAGACACAACACACAACACACCACACACCACACTCACACACAACACACCACACAACACACCACACACCACACACACACACAACACACCACAGACACACGCCCCCCACACACACATTTTACTTGATGCTGTCATATGTAACATTAAGAAAATACAGTCGTATATTCACAAACCATCAACTATATCGAGCCCCATCCATGAGTACCTCAACCAACTGTTTGTGTTGTCAGGCCAGTGAGTGGTACAAGGAAGGGTGTGGCGGGGGTGGCTTCTACTCCTTCCAAGTCACCCTCCTCACAGCTGACAACCAGGTAAGTGCGTTTAGCTATAATAAACCAAGTTCACCTTTTGTTTAAAATTCACCATTTGTTAAGATTTTTAGTGGTTTTAGGGTTTATACCGAACTTTAGATGGATGTAAATCGATTGTTCAAAATGTAAATTGATTGTTCATAACATTACACGAGGAGTGCCAATGTTTTCTATAACTTATGTTTTCTATAACTTTTGTTGATGCGTAAAATTGTTGGAGTTGAAGAATTGCAACATTGGAGAGTTTGTGGTGTTGTGTCCAGGTGTTGAAGAAGTACAACAGTGAAGAGTTTGTTGTGTTATGTCCAGGTATTGAAGAAGTATGACAGTGGCGAGTCTGTGGTGTTATATCTAGGTGTCGAAGAAGTATGACAGTGGAGACTTTGTAGTGTTATATCTAGATGTTGAAGAAGTATGACAGTGAAGAGTTTGTGGTGTTATGTCCAGAGGTTGAAGAAGTATGACAGTGGAGAGTTAGTGGTGTTATGTCCAGAGGTTGAAGAAGTATGACAGTGGAGAGTTTGTGGTGTTATATCTAGGTGTTGAAGAAGTATGACAGTGGAGGGTTTGTGGTGTTATGTCCAGGAGTTGAAGAAGTATGACAGTGGAGAGTCTGTACTGTTATGTCCAGGTGTTGAAGAAATATGACAGTGGAGGGTTTGTGGTGTTATGTCCAGGAGTTGAAGAAGTATGACAGTGGAGAGTCTGTAGTGTTATGTCCAGGTGTTGAAGAAATATGACAGTGGAGAGTCTGTAGTGTTATGTCCAGGTGTTGAAGAAGTATGACAGTGTCTCCAGCAGAGTTTGTGATGTTGTATCCAAGCTTTGAAGAAGTTTGACAGTAGAGAGTGTGTGGTGTTATGTCCAGGTGTTGAAGAAGTATGACAGTAGAGAGTCTGTGGTGTTATGTCCAGGTGTTGAAGAAGTATGACAGTGGAGAGTTTGGAACTCTCTACAAGAACCAGCAGTGGCAGCAGGAACTAGTTGAGTTCACCGACTATGGCCCAACACTCAGGCGGATCTCCCTCCAGTCTTATGGTGAGTCTTTTCCCTCAGATCAGAGACAGGGAGCAGTGGGCAGAATCCCTTGGGTTTGGGATTGCTGGATCACTGTGTTGTTAATAGAAGTGATGTTTTAATCAGTTTTAGATTGTTTTACAAGTGTCAGCCTATAATATGTTATTCAATGGGAAAGCTTACAAAATTACAATATGTTAATAATTGTTTTACAGATGACTGTAACAAGTTTTTATGACTGACCGTGAGTTGTGTTTATTACATTTTTAAATGTAAGTGAAATTTCATCTTCCCTAACAATGTTCATAGACATTAACAAATATTTAATTTAGAAAATGCATAAAATATGATGGTACGTAACATAATTTAGGAGTCAATTAATAATTTCAAGCAATAAAATATCACCAATATCCTGCCACATATGGCCATGTTTTGTAGCTTTCCTTAAGTGTTTGTGAATCTCTGTCCACCATTTGTTCCTCCAGGGAAGGATGACAAGTTTTGGGCAGGGAGCTACGGAACCGTCATATCTGACGCCACAGTACGTGTGAAGCGAGAAACTCGAGTGGCCGACGATGACGCCTTCATTGATGTCAACATGGTGAGGCACACAACGTTACTATAATAACTATAATCGAGCTAAAGTATGTATGTGTTTGTGGGAATAAATGTTTCCGTCCCAGACACTGCATTGAGCGCCAAACTTTCCGGGATTAATCTATCACTTTGGGTAAGGGTTCTTACTAGATGTTTGGGTTTGTGCCATACGTTAGATGGATGTAAATGGATTGTTCAAAATACTTTGCATATTTTCAAGTGTACTCAAAATGTGTTATGACATGTCTACAAGAATTGTATGTAAATCATGTGCATTTGTAGGTTGTGTGAATTGCATATGTTTGCACATTGGGCGTGTTTGTATATTGTACATGCTTGTACTATGTATATTGCATATGTTTGTAAATTTGAGTGTGTGTAAGTTGCATATTTGTAAATGATATGTGTTTGTAAGCTGAATGTGTTTGTACATTTTGTATGTTTGTAGACTCGTGACAAAAGTACAGTGTCATCAGGCCGTGACAAGCTGGTGGCCAAGGTGCTCAGTGACAACGAAGAACTCCTCAAGGAATTGATGGAAGAGAAAGGTATGGCAGTGACACCTAGTGGACACATTAGGAACCTCTCATCAATAACATGGGCAGACTGAATGTTTTTATTACACAGCTACTCCAGATTGATCTGTTTCTTGAAATCCTCTGGGTGCAGCCTATATTTTGAAAGTATTCACTAAAATATAAAGTCCACTTAAAAAAAATGTAAATGTGCCTGTTGTTTTCATTGCTATAGACACACTGTTTATGGCGATAATTCTTTATGCAAGAAACATATACATTATTGAGAATCATGACATAATGACTCACAATGGATTACAGGCAACATTACAATTTGCATATTGCATTCACGATTATGTGTTTCCAATGCAGAATTAGTTTACGTATTGCCCATAGCCAAACTTGACAATACTCGTGCCACTGTACATAATGTCTCTTTGGTACAACCAATTAGTTACTGGTTGTTGTTTTACAGAAACAGCATCAATTCCACTGTCAACATCTTATGAGATAAATACCATGCATTGGAAAATGTTGAATTGGTCCCTGATCAAGAGTTGTTGCACTCAGTAACATGGCCCAGGGAGATCTTTTTGATATTTGTTTGATGTGTTAGTTAACAAAAATTGAATAATAGAATTGGACCCAATTCAACTGTTGTTGCTAGGTAACACTAAACTGGAATACAAGGACAAAATTGAATGCCTGTTCCAATGCTGAAATATGCGCAGGGACTGAAAACTCTGTCTGGTGTTGAGTCCGGCAGACGTGTCATACAAACCTCAGAGTCAACAAAGAGAGTCTCAAGTTTGCTGAGGACTTGAATTCCTTCTTTGGGTGTTTTGACCAGCATGACTTCTCACGTGAGCGTCAGGAGGCGGTGGACGACAGTGAGTCTCAGCTCACTGAGGGTGACACCCCGGAAACAACTCTTGATGACATCAGTAAAATCTTCAAGAACGTTACATAATCCTCACAAGGCAGCTGGGCCTGACAACGTCAGTGGTCGGGTCCTCAAGGAGTGCCATGCTCAGCTGTATTCAGCATCCTTTTCAACTGATCTCTGAAGCAGCATCGCATCCCCCTGGCCTGGAAATCATTAGCCATCTGTCTTGTCCCCAAGAAACCTGTGCCATGTGTTCTCAACAACTACCACCCGGTGGCGCTTACCTCAGTCGTCATGAAGTGCTTTGAGCGACTCGTACTTCGCCCTCTCCTGTACCATGTTGGGGATCAACTGGATCCCCTCCAATTTGCGTATAAATGCAACCAAGGAATGAAGGATGCAGTTCTCACTCTATGTCATAGTGTGTATACTCAATTGGAAAAGCCCAAGTCGTTTGTCAGGATAGTCTCTGTTAACTTTACGTCGGCTTTCTACACCATCCAGCGACACATCATGATGAGTAAACTTGTCAATATGCATGTGAACCCACACATCATCTTGTGGGTAAACCAGTTTCTTACTGTGCTAAGCAAGTAGCATTCTATGATGGTGCCGTGTCGAGCTCTCTTCACTTTCACCGGTGCCCCCCAGGGCTCTGTGATCTCCCCTGTTCTGTTCACACTCTACACAGACGACTGTCGTAGCAGCCAGGAGAGCGTCAATTTAATTAAATACAGCGATGACACAGCTATCGTCGACCTATCTGGCTCTGATCAAGTGTGTGCGTGCGCTGTGGCTGTTTTCACACGTGGTGTGGCAATCATTTCCTAGACCTGACTGTTCGTAAAACTGAAGAATGCATAATAGATTTTAGGAAGAATCCTGCTCCTCCCAAGGGACGATTCATCAATGGAGAGTGTGAGGAGAGTAGATGAGCACCTCAGCACCATCATTGATGCCAAGCTCACGTTTGGTCAAAATACAGCTGTAATTAATAGAAAGTGTCAGCAAAAGCTGTATTTCTTACGGAAGCTCAGGTCACTCAGGGTCAGCACACATGTTCTACAAACCTTCTATAGATGCTATATCGAAAGCTCTATTACATTGAGATTTCTTGTGTGGTACGGTGGCCCGAGTGTTGTGCATCACAACACTCTGGCACGAACCGTCAGGGTTAGTGGCAAGGTGGTGGGAGAAAAGTAGACCAGTCTCGAGGATCTGTACAGGCAAATGGCAGAGAGAAAGGGAAGGAACGTCTCCTCAGATCCCAAACATCCCCTGTTTCCATGCTATAAACTGCTTCCTTCTGGCCGCCGCTTTCAACTCCCTCACAGTAAACTGAATCGCAGTCGAAACTCATTTGTTCCCTCGTCAATTAGACTAATGAATGAGTAACTGTCCTTCATTCCCTCCATCTCTGCCAGTCTTCCCTGCCAGTCTGACACTGAGTGAGCCTGGTATGATTTGTGAGATGATTTAACTTTTGTAACTTATTTAAACTTATTTAACTTATTAACTTATTTAACCGATATAACTTTTATTACTATTTTTATATTGCATGTACATTTGTTTTATTTGTTTTAATTTGCTGCTACACTCCAAATGAACTACCTGCAAAGGGACAATAAAGTACTGTGATTGTTTGATCGTGGTTCTGATTGAAGTTCTGTCTGACATGAACAGATTCATTGCTTTTTGCAGTGTTGGTTGAAATTGACCCCGTCTTACAAAAACAGCTCCAGTTCAGCATGGTGAAGCCCTCTGGTGAGAGATAGAAGCGAAAGAAACGAGAGATCCGAGTGTTCGTGTCGAGCACATTCCGTGATTTCAAGGCTGAGAGAGAGGAGCTGATCAAGAAAACATTTCGCGAGGTAGGCAACTTTGACCCCAAAAAATTTAACCACGAAGAAACTGTATTTTAGCTTTCCGAAAGTGGCACCTGAGTCACTGGTTAATTGTAATAACTGCTAAAGGAATTATCAAGAGATGATAGTTTTGGTTATTTTGTGTTACACATGTGGTGTATCACATGTGGTGTATCACATGTGGTGTATCACATGTGGTGTATCACATGTTGTACGTTTTTCACATATTGTGGTATTTCCCTGGTTTAATGTTTCATAAATGTTTTTTTTTTAATTATATTGTGGTGGTTTCCATGTTGAGGTGTTTCAAATGCTGTGGTGTTTCCAAGTTGTGTTTCACATATTGTGGTGTTCGTATTTTGTAGTGTTTCACATGTGATGTTTCAAATGTTGTAGTGTTTCACATGTAGCAGTGATGCACATGTTGTTTGAACTTGTTTCCCATGTTGTGGTGTTTCCCATGTCGTGGTGTTTCCCATGTTGTGATGTTTCCTATGTCGTGGTGTTTCCTATGTTGTGATGTTTCCCATGTTGTGGTGTTTCCCATGTTGTGGTGTTTCCCATGTTGTGGTGTTTCCTATGTTGTGGTGTTTTACATGTAATGTTTCACATGTTGCAGAGTTTCGCATGTTGTTCGCTATCTGTCTGCAAGAGGTAGCCATATGTCTCTCCTTGGCCACCCAAATCTGTTTTAGTGAATAACATTTAGAGATATCAGTAAACTGTTATCTTTTGATAAATATAAGTCTTGTTGATCAGTACATTTGCAAACAGCTGTCGACAATTTCCAATTTATATGAACAAGAGTCTCGTATTCATGAGATTACAACATGAGCATATCAGTAACACTTATAGTATTATGTTTCCGCCACACATCACAAAACATTAAGCAAACAAAATTAAACAGGTCTGATAATATTTATTAAATTGTGGTTCGCTAATAGATGTTTGTATGGATAGGAAGTTAGAGAAGATAGAGTTTTTATTATAATAATCATAACATTATTTGATGACAAAAACAGAACTTGTACTTTAATTAATGATCTTGTGGTATTGGTCAGATATCATACTGTTGTTCAGATATCATGTTGCATTGAGATATCAGAGTGTTGTTGTTGTTGTTCATATATCACTGTATCAGATATTGTAGTTTGTTTTTTCTCCAGGTATATATGTGTTAAGATATCACAGTGTTGATATGTTGTGTTGTTAAGATTTTATGGTGTTATGATTTTATGGTGTTGTTATTTAGATGTCACAGCATTGTTGTTCAGATATTATAGAATTATTGTTCAGATATCACACTATTGCTGTTCAGATATCACATTGTTATGATGTTGCCATGTTGATGTTGTTATTTTTAAAACTTTTTTCTGATGTTGTGGTGTTGTTCAGATGTCGTGATGATGGTGGTGTTCAGATCTCAGGGTTAGTGGTGTTCAGATATAATGCTATGTTGTTGTTCAGATATCACGTTGCCAGCCCTACTTTGTGTGTCTGATGGGGGAGAGGTTTGGCTGGAGTCAAGTGTTGGAGAAGCCTGACAAACTTCTCAACAGCAGCTTTGATTATGCCATTGAGAACTTCCCCCAGGAACTTGGCTGGGTTGAGAAGTATCGCTATGGCACCAGTGTCACACAGGTAAGGGATTGACTGTGATCTCAAAAAATAAATACATGATTGTATTTTACTTTGGCCACAATTTGGTTATTTATCTCTTAATCAGATAAATTATGTTGTTTCTTTGCAATGCAGTAATAGGGCAAAATCTGTTTAAGCTAGTTCTGTAGACCCTTGCAATATTAAGTGCATTTCAATACCCTGAATTTCTATTAACGTAGAAAAATAAAACAGTTTCATGTGTGTCACTAGTGGTTTCTTACACAGTATTTCTGCAGTTATAGTTTCCAACAACTTTACCCTACAGTTGGAGGTGTTGCACGGTGTCCTGAATGACTTGAGAGGTGAGAAGGATCGTAGCTTCTTCTACTTGCGAGATCCCATCAATCGTGATAGCTGCCCAGAGGATGTTTTCAAGGTAGGGATGCAGCACAATCGTTCAGAATGGCAATGCTTGTCTTGAGGTAAAGAACGTGTTTTACTTGCCTCTCTGTGGAGAGGCCCAGCAGAGATTGGAGAGGCATAAATAGGATGTATTGTACATGTTTGTCATCTCACCATTATCAGAATGTGGATAATTTCTCAGCGAAGTCCGACTAGGAAATTCTGCTTAGGGTTTATTTCATAGTAACCTTCTCTACAGTTAATAAGTCCACGACAGATTACACATTTACCTCCTGCGTGGGATCTTTTACTTCCCTTAGCATAGACACCAGACAGAAGGGACCAACGGCTTTTATTATCTCTTCCGAAAGATACAGGCAACGTGAGGTGAACGAAATTGTCCAAGTTACGAAACGGCCGATGCAAATAGTATCCCGGTCCCCTCAACCAATGGTTCAGCATTCTACCGCTTGGCCACCGCTCCCTAACTTATTTCAGTAAACGTTTGCATATATCACCTTTAGAAATGCAAATAAACAGTGTAATTATGCACTAAATATTTGTCTCTTAGTCAGAGTCTATGTGTTTTCCTCTGACAAAATCCTGTGTTTGCCTCAGTGACATATGCTAAACGTTTGCCTCTGTGACATATGCTATATGTTTCTTACCTCAAGTTCTTACCCCAAGTCAATAGTTGTCCTTGAGTGAGCATTGAGACCATCTCAAGGTTTTGTTTACCTCTGTGACAGATGATGTGTGTTTGCCTCTGTGCCAGACGCTAGGTCCAGAGAGTGAGTGGCACCGTGAGAAGCAGATGGAGTTGAGGAGACGTGTGACGGACACAAAGGATCTGAAAGTGAAGACCTACAAACAAGTAGTTGAAGTGTGCAACTTCATCAAGAAGGTCAATAACCTTGTGGTGTTGAAACGCATGACTTTGTTATGTAGATACACTTATGCAGTCTGTACTGCACTGCACTGCACTGCACTGCTTTGCAACAATGAATCTTTGAATAATCTTTTATACACATTTTAATAACAAACTTGATTAAGAAAAGTCCTTACTAATTTACGTAACAAGCTGTAATAATGTTATGTTGAAATAGCGCACGTTTTTTATACTAATATTGTTTGTGCCATTTTACAAATATAAGGCCAGCCAACACTAATTAATCAAACATGTAATTGTGTGCATATGTGTGCCTAACCATTTTCAAGCTGGAGTACATACAAAATTTCACATCAATTCAAATGAAAATCATTTCATGTGAACTGATAAACAGAATTTTGTTGCAACATGTCTGAATCTTGCCTCATCTTATAGGACCTGGAGTGGTGCATGGAACAAGACTTCCCCAAGGGCACAGAGTTGACCCCTCTAGAGAGGGAGAGTGAGGCACATATTGCCTTTGCCGACGTCAGACGACGCGTCTATATTGGCAGGGGAGAATATTTCACACAAATTGACAACTTCATGATGACTCACCAGAAGGAGCCACTTGTCATACTTGGAGAATCTGGTACGATGGTTATCCACCAGGTGGAATCACTTATTCAAGCTGTGGGTCTTTTCTCCACAAAATGGGAATGGATTATGGATTTTATTTCCAGAATTTTGGGAGAAAATAAGTGATAATACAATTCAAGGATTTATTATACCAATTAGAAATTATGAGTGAGAAAAAAGTGTATAATATTTGTATAGAGGACAGGGACAGACAAATGTTGCAGCTTCTTTTTGTTTAAAAAACAAAAATGTAGGATTTCATGAACATGCTATTGCACCTCGGTGATATCACAAAAATCAAAGTGTAGGCTGTTTAAAAAAACTTGTATATTCCCAAGAGCCTGAAAGAATTTCTGTTTTTTTAAATCATAATTTATTCATAGTGTTTTAGAGGTCTGTATAATAAAACAAAATAATTACGAGTAATATTAAGTCCAACTAAAAAGCTACTAATGTCATTATTGTAGAAAGAGCATTAACAAGTTTGTAGAATTTTCATTTGGTCACACCTGTCATTTATCTTGATCTAGAAAGTGATCCTATAAACTGCATGAGCAAGTGTTTCCCATGAAGGACGAGGTGCTCCATACCGTGTGTATTTATTTTGCAGGTTCAGGGAAGTCAGCCCTGGTAGCCAACTGGGTTGGGAAGGTGGAGGAGAGGGAGCCAGGGACATTCCTGTTTGTTCACTTCATTGGCAGTTCTGCTGACAGTGCATCCTACCTCAAACTACTCCGCAGGTACGTCAATATTAGCAAAAAATTCTACTGAATATATTCTATAGAATATATCTTATAAGATCTTTGCGGATGATATTCTATGGAAGTAGGATGTTGATATGGCTGAAAGAACATCCTCCTTTACATGTGTCTCTTTAAAACTATTGCAAAAAAGAATGCAATGCAGGTCTGTATTTTTAAGGCATTTTACATAAAACTAGCTGAGTTACCCGGCATTGCCCGGAAAAAAAAGACAGTCAATTGTATCAAACACTCCAAACCCATCCCAAATGTTTCCAGTCTACTCGCATTAATAAATGGTAACTGGTCACTGGCCTAGTTCTTAGGACAACCTTTTGCCAGAAATCTTAATCGCCCACCCGTCTAACTCACGGAACCAGCAACAGCGGATTCTGGGTTGAAATTTCAGTCCAATACATACAAAACTAATGGAGATGTGGGTGCACAAACAAACAGAGAAAGAACTGTTTATAATATAGATATGTCGTATACCTAGTTATCCAATATAAATTTTGACACTCCGTTTTTATAATACACTAACTTGACGGACGATAATTTTGACGCTAAATGACAAAATGACACAGTTCCATCTGTAGGAAATGTAGGAAATGTGAAAGATAGCGCTACTTGTAAGCATGTGTACATGACAAGCGACAGGTAGACCTAGTACATGTTAAGCGCTGAGGATTTTCAAACATCAATAACTTAAAAACTATTCAAAATTTCTGCATACATCCAGCGACATATTTGTAGATGGCATAATTATCTTTACAATGATATAGAAAAACATTCCGCAGCTGGAACTCCACATACAGCCTTTTGAAATACTGATCCCCGAAGTTCTCCACCCCCCTGGATGAATTTCGAAAATGTCTAAATCTACAAACCATCTCAGATCACATGCCAAATTTCAGCGCAATACATGCAAAACTGATGAAGATGTGGGTGGACAAACAGAGAACGAACTGTTTTATAATATAGATAAATCATGATTTTTTTGTGTGCATACATGTATGATTCTTAAATACACATAGAATTCCCACATTGAAATCCATATATACCATGTTTACCTGTCATCTAGAGTTAATTCTCTGGGTGGCAATCTTGTTAAATCTTTTTTGTTACAATGTGCTGTCCAAAAGAAAATGGAGTCATTGCACTATAGAAAGTCAGGTTTTTTCTTCAAAATTCAGCTCTCTCTGTTAAACAGTAAGTTGACTGTGAAATTAAATGTGGCATTTAACAAAAATATGACCATTTCGTTTTGAAGACTCTACGAAGAAATGAAGAAGCACTTTGGCTTTGGCTTAGCCATTCCTTCTTCTGACACAAATGTGGTGCAAGATCTGACTGCATGGCTCACCATGGCAGGAAGTCAGTCAAAGTGCCTTCTAGTCCTCGATGCCCTCAATCAACTTGATGATGGTTCTGGCACAGAAGGTGAATATAAATATCTGGGGCCGAGTCACGCACACTAACTTAATTCAGGGTTTATAATATGCAAATGAACATTTTACAAAAATGGATGATGGTACATACATGCAGAAGACAAAAGTTTCCTTGGAGTATTCTTAATATAACAAACTTCATTTCTTTATATTTTTAACTTTATTTAATTTTTATAAAACTTATATTGTGTATTTGTATGTGCATAAATATAGAGTTTACCTGAAATAAAAGTAGTTGTGTAGATCAGTGACTGTAATTGGCTGTTGTACATTATTTCACAGGCAGCATCTTGTGTGTTGATTTAGTGGATATAACAATTACATAACATGACACATTTTTGTAAGCAAATTGATGAAAGAATAAATATTGACATAGTTTTCAGAAGATTCAAAATAGGAATTGGGGAGCAAACCACTGCCCAGAATGTTGCTCTGTGAGGTCCACTAGGTGGCGCAACTGTTTTCACTCAGAATCTGCAGATGTCACAGGGAATTCTTGACTAATATCTTTATGGTTAAGAAATTAGAAAAGCGCCTGTGTATACCATCAGTTAAATAAGTTTTAATCTCTTATTCAAATATATACTTTATGTCGTCTCTGTTTATAGTTTTTGCCAGGCAGAAAAAACCTAGTCATTGCTTGTTCCAGTGAAGAACAGTGAAGATTTATTTTAAAATGGTAAATTTGATTGTTTTCTCAGGAGCTGAGCATGACTTGCTGTGGCTACCACGAGAACTGCCCCCTGGTGTTCACATGCTGCTGTCAACACTTCCCGGACGGGTAATTGCATGGAATTACTTAGTGTCTTTTCTGGCTCTGTACACATGTATGTGTGTGTACATGTGCGTGCGTGCGTGCGTGCGTGCGTGCGTGCGTGCGTGCGTGCGTGCGTGCGTGCGTGCGTGCGTGTGTGTGTGCATGCATGGGTGTGTTGCATTTTGTGTGTGTGCATGTATGTTTGCATACATGTCTGTGTATGTGTCTATGTACATGATGCATTTATATGTACGAACATGTATGTATGCGTATAATTTTACTCACAAAATCTTCCTACCAGGTAGTTTGTAATTGCACACAATTATTTGCTGTGCTCTTTATAGTTCTGAGTTCTGTCATCTATGTGTAACTTACATGAATGGTTTGTGTATTGTTCTTCATTCCTTGATATAATTCACGAAATCCGCCCATGTTCAAACATTACAACTGTGAGTTTCATTTTTTGCTTAATTATTCAAAAAGACATCTGAGAGATTCACATATTCCATTACAGCTTATTCAAAATCCAATTGAAAAATCTACTGAACTGGATAGACAGAACATTTTCGCCCGTTCCCAGTTATCCATATCACATGACCTCTGACCTCTTGACCTCCCCCCACAGACCTTGCAGGCCATACAGTTGGCTGGCTGGCCCACCCTCCAGGTTTCGCCACTGGACCCATTGGAGAAGGAGCAGATCGTAACGGGCTACATGGAGGGCATCTATGGGAAGACATTGTCAGAGGACCAGAAGGCGCTGATCGTTGAAGCGCCTCAGTCTAATAACCCTCTCTACCTGCGTGCAGTTCTCGATGAGGTGAGACCTTCGATTAACTAAAGTTGTTGCCAATAGGTGCCAATACATGCAGCACTTTATTCTAGAACAATCAGCACTTCACTTTGGTTGTTGCAATTTACAAACAAAATCTTATCGTTGCTATGCTATAGTCTGTTTTACATCTTGTTTGTTGCTATGTTTAGATTAAGTATTTTTGTTGCCATATATGTATATATATAGGCAAACTGCACAAATTAGCTGTTATTTTGAGTAATCAATTCTGATTTATAATTACCTTGAAGCAACAGTTCTGAGTCACAGGAAACATTCAAGTTTCTCTCTCCTCCACCTAAGAAATAGGAGTGTTCATCTTCAGTAAATCAGCATACAAAGCTTAAAGCTGTGTATTAGCAAAATTTCACGGTGATGTTTCAAGTCAAACAAATTTATTTCACAGATAAACTGCTGTTTGTCTAAGTTTAATAATGTCAGTAAATAACAGGAGTTTGGCAAATGTGCCGATGTACAGGTTCGAGTGTACGGAAATTTCCGTAACTTGACGGAGAAGATTCGGGAGTATCTGTTGGCGGACAGTCCGAAGGAACTGTTTGCAAAGATCCTGGAGAGATTGGAGGGAGACTTTGAGCAGGGCCAACCCCCGCGGTGGGTGAACGCGCACGCACACACTACTTGCTTGCATGCAGCGAAGCCATATCTATTGATGGTCCCCAACATTCTGAATCTATGCAAATGTTTCATGTTGTATTATTAATCACATATATTTTTACAAACCTGACTATTCATAGCTGTGTTTACAAAGCAACTGTTTGTTCGGCACTGTCTTCACCATGGAGGGCTCCCTTCACTGCGCCTCAGTTTCGACATTTTGCTGTTTCAATGATTAATATAGGCAGCTACCACATGATGTTAAGACAGTGAATTTTTTTATGTACAGCAAAATTATCGTACATAACTAGATGTCGTAAGAAATTTGTCATTGTTATGACCATGTCAGTGCATTTGTTCAGCTCCCCGACCACAAAGACACTTGTTTCATTTTGAGAGCATTGAACTGTAATTACCTGTAGTGTGGATTGCTATGCTGTGTAGGGTCCCCAGATGTTTACAAAGCAAGCATGTTGCCTACAACAACACATGTGGTATGTTTATTTATATTAAAATGTTTGGATACTGTCCACTTCATTGTAAATTGTGAGTCACAGTTTGTAATATACAAATATTATACAACATGTGAAATTAATTGCAGGTGTTATAAGAATTAACTATCCACATTGAAACAAGTATTGTATTGGTCTTGCCTTAAACAACTGCCGCTCCAGTTGGGTACTTTCTAGTAGAAGTTTAGGTAACTCCACTTGTTTTTGCTTTGGTATATTCACCTGAAATATGAGTGACGAGGTAAATATATATACATGTTGTATTCACTGTACTTAGACCTGGACTTGTGCGAGATACCACTACTGCCATCTGGTGTTCTCAACGGGGAATGTCTGAGTCAGAAATGCGGATACTGCTTCAAGTGAGTGACCATGTGTGTTGTCATAGTCATTGTTCCTGTAGCAACAGTTGTCACAGCAACAGTTGCCATAGCAACAGTTGTAATAGTAACTGTTCCCATAGCAACTGTTCCCATAGCAACCGTTCCCTTGGTAAGAGTTGGCATATGTGTTTAGTACCTATGATCCGCCATGCTTAAGTAAGTGATAGTTGTCATATATATATATATATATATATATATATGTTATACTATTCGCTGAACTCAATAAACACGTTCATAAATCATTATCATTGTTTCCTCTGTCAGGTGCCCGCGGCGATCTGGTCGCCCTTCTTCCTGTCCCTGGTAGACAACCTTGTCAACAGAAAAGGGATTCTCAACTTCTTCCATGACCATCTCCGCCAGGCCGTTGAGACGAAGTACCTCTCCACACATGCTCTCAAACAGTGCACTTACCTCAAACTGGCCGACTTCTTCTCTTCAAGAAGACTCGATGATCGAGTGGTAAGATGCGTTAGTTCTGCAAATACACCTCTTCTTTTATCGCTCATTTTATTATTGTTCATGATGCAAATGTCCTGAAATGTGTACATTTATTTCCCAGTTGTTTGTGTAATTTTGCTGTGAAGGTATGTTGCAAACCTTAGTCATGTTATTGCGGTAAGTAATATTTAAGATATATATTGTAATATCATTATGAAGCTGATGTCATAAAGATGTTTATGGTAAACTAGTCCAGTTGTTACGTTACTTGGAATTAAACAGACCCTTTTTATTGTATTTTAGGTAGATGAACTTCCATTCCTGCTCGCTAAGGCAGGAGAGCTCGACCGCTTGCGAGCGACCATTACTGACCTTGAGGTGTTTGAACGATTGGTGGCCAGTGAGGATGGAGAATTTGAACTAATCAACTCTTGGAAACTGGTGAGTTTGTTTATCACAATCAAATCACGATCGGTGATATTAAAATTTATAGTGTGTGAATAGTTGAAGTATTCTGTGTTTCTGCTTTAATGAAAGAATGCGTAATTTGATTTAAATAATTGAAAGAATTTACTTTATTTGTTAGGTTGAGTAACTTAAAAAATAAGTAGCCTTTAATATATTGTTTTCCACAGAATTATGACGGAATTCGGTAATAAAAATAATTTAATAGCATGTCTGAGAATTTCATAAAAACAAAAAAACATATTTTCGTAACCAAGCTCATGTGTTGTAGTGGATACATGTATTTTATATATACCACTATGGCTTATGGTATTAATTAATTAATTTATTTTTATTATTAATATATTAGATAGGCTAATTATTTGGTGAATTTCTTCTAACATGATAGTGGGTGGAAAATTGCACTGTGCAGTTAGTTGTAAGTGTGTTATACAATACTTTTTAAATGATAGATGTGCTATCAATTCTGATTATACAAATTGATAGATACATTTCTTCCTCCTAGCTGGGAGACTTCAGTCAGGTGCAGACTGCCTACACTGAGGCACTGCAGAAATGTTCTCAGCCTAATCCCAAACTGCAACAGTCACTGGCCGAATTCTTCATTGACCTTGGCCTCCTGGATGCAGCAAGGTCAGATGCATGGCTTACTTTAGATCCTACACAATTTCTCAATACAGTGTACATACATGCTGAAATTGTGACATGAGTCATGTTGGTTTTTTTGCTGTACAGTTTTTGTTACGAAACTTCTCTTGCTAGCTGTATTTATTTCAATCTACATTAAATTCAGTACAAAATGGTATAAGATACATCTCTGTGCTACACGTACTTGTTGTTGTAATGAAAATGTCATTACCAAGGACATTAGCTATTTAATTAGCTACTTCAAACAGAAGATTTCACATATTTACGCCTGCATTTGTTGTCATGGTTACCACCACTCAGACTGTAGCTAATCCGCTGTATCGTCTTCTAAAACATGAAATATGGCTTATCGGTACTTCACTCGCCTATTTACGGATTAATACCAATTGGTGTAAGATTCGATAAAAACAAAGACAATAATGAGTAAGTTTGCATTGCAAAATACATCATATTAGAAAATGTCAGCGTAACAGCCAATTGTAACGCAAACTATGGTTTATTTCCTTGTCTAGGCTGATGTTGGAACAACTGTTGCACACCCTGGAGGAGAAATACCTAACTACACACAGCACCATCGTCTATGATCCATTCAGTCAGTCACGAAAGTTGAAGTGCCAACACACAAATGTATTCAAGTGAAATGAACCGAGAAATGTTTTACCTATAAAGTTTGACAATAAGTGGAACTGAAGTAATAATAAGTTATAATAGAAAAAAATGAAAGTATGATATAATATAATAATAATAAGACGTTTTATTTTTCAACATAACAACTATGATGTATATTTATACAATGTTTGTGGCACATGAATACATATTATGTCAGAAAAAGGGGTATTCTGAAGAAAGTTTTTATAGTTGTATACCCCTGAACAAGTTTCGTTTGGTATTACATAGTATACAATTTAGTATGAGACAGTACAGCATAATCTTCACATTGATGTTTGGTGTGAAATATTGCACGAATACCCGGTAAGTGAAGACAAGCACTGGCATTATTAGTCTATAAATTAATAATGAACATTCAAATAGAGTACATTATATTGTACATTTTTGAATTTTAATACTTTGTTCACTGAACACCAGACATTGTGGGAGGTAACATATAGGTATCTGCGGGATATATATATTAGAGAGTGTCTGCAAGCACCCCAATCTCGACTCCCTATCCGGATCGGCATATGGATATGGAGTCAAAATCAGGGCACTTGCAGACACTCCTTATTACGCAATGCAACAAGACAACACCAGATATGGAAGAAATGTGGCCAGAATAACCTTCTGACATTTATTTAATATTCACCCGATAATTGGATGAGTTGTTAGCTAAAACACAATACAATCAAATGTGGGCCATTTGAGGTCTTAAACATTGCCCCATTTATTTTATCTATACATTCTAAAAACAAGGCCCACATTATAGAATACCATACTTAAATTATGGTAATACACCAGAACTATTAAAAAGACGCCTCCCAGACATTTAGACGATTAAAACTACTAACTATTACCACATCCTAGAGAGAGGTGGGGCCATTCCGCCTTCCGCCACACCGTTTATTAATCCTATTTTAATTACCGCCCTAAAAACCCTGCGTACACTTGAAGGAGTGGGTGACCTGCGCACAACAAACAGCAATTAATATAACCAAACCACAACTCTAAGCTATGAATCCTTCCAGATACATAAATAGTTTTTTGTCCTGCAATGTGTATATGTAAGGAATAGGTTCGTTTTAGTTATCAAAAGGTGCTGCACAACCTTGGAACAGTATGTGAGAAGCAGAACAACTTTGAGCAGGCACTTCAGTTCTAAAAGAGGCTGTCTGCAGGCAGAACAGGGTCGTGACTCCAGCGCAGAAGAAGTACAGGTGGGTGGGGACAGCCCGTATTTCCTCAAGTTACCATTAGATGCACTAGTAAAAATGCCTCTCCCTGGACAGGATAACTTGGTAGTTCATACTTGACAGTTGTGATAGTAATATTTACCAAATGTTAGAAAACACATATGCAGCAATACTCGTTGCATGTTCAAAATGACGAAGGTTGGAGTGAAATTGAAGTTCACATCCACCGATACACCTAGTCGTGATAGTGTAGAATTGTCAAATAATATTTGTATTGCTTTGGCATTGGCATGACCTGGTAAACGTAAGCCTATTGTATCAGCGTATACTTCATGTTGCCAGGAAACCAAGTCCTTGATGCAGGAGCTTGTTTCCTGAAATATTTGTCGTGCGTATGTGGTTCCTGCAGTTGTTATGTTATATTTTACGCACACATTACATTTTACGTTCCAAACAATTGATTTACCCTATGGAAGTGGAGAAACCTAGACATGTGGAGTATTTAATAATGTAAACAAATATATGTGGTACATTACACTAGTGTTAGATTAATCCCTGAAAGTATGGCGCCCGAGGTTCAAAGACGTCTAAGAGGAAAGCATTGACATATATAAACATACGTGTCAAATATAAAGTATGTTCACTGTACATTTATCTAAGACAGGGGTATTTTCTAAAGCAATCATAAAAATGCACAATCAAATGTTTTCTGTCTCATTATTTTTAGCATAATTTACTTTAAACCTATGGGACCAATCTCTGTTTAGTTTAGCCATTGTCTGTTCCGTTTTTATTACAGGTTCTAATTTAATCTATCAGCTGCAATTTGCTGATTACAAAACAAAAATAAAATTTGTATGTACTTATGATACGGTCGAATGTGTAACATAATGTATTATTTTATATTGCCAGTGTTGTGTTATTAATATTGGTGAATCATCTCGACATAAAACAGTGCAGGCCCAGAACATGGATTCAAAATTGTTCCATTAACAATAACAATAATACATAATAATTATAATAAATATATATATATATATATACATATATTGTGCAGTTTCCATGACATTAAATATGTTAGATGTCTATATAGTGTGAGGCCAATGTAGATGACAAGCCTACTATGCTTATCATATTTCTTCTATTAAGCGTGCATTATCTCTTTGGTAGCGACCTCCAGTGCCAACATTGACTGTTGAATCCATCATTGTAATTTAATGTCACGCTAGACTCAGAGCTGAATGATTAAACAAATATTGAAAGGTTCAACTAAATTATCAGATTTTACAGTGTTCTGGTATCCTGATGCTCACATACGTGGATACATAAGTCGCTTGCCAGTTACGTCTGCTGAGATTGCTGTACCCAGGAACCCCAGAAAATGGGTGAACATGTACACCCCAGTACGCTTAGCGGAACGCAAAATCTGACATATTTCCGAGTCTCAAATATTTGTTAAGCGTATATGGTATGTTTAATAGAACGAATATGTTATGTATGTTTTAGTTATGGACATGAATTGTACGAGGGTGATCCGATAGAGTGACGGATTGTTTGGTTATGGCAGGTACGACCTGGGTGCGTTCTACTTTGCTACCAACTCGTTTGCTCATGCCTAGTTCCAATTCGGCGAGGCGACACGCATCCACAAGACGTTCCTCGGACCCACTCACCCCGACACAGTCGACTCCCAGAAGTCTCTAAATGAGATGTCGGCCTTCATGCAGTAACGCTGTGGAGCGCAGTGGTGCTTCGGACTCTCGACTGAAAGAACCCGGGTTCGAATGTTGTGCGGCAGTGTCGAACCTTGGGTTCATACACTCTACGTTGCCCCAGTTCACTCAGCTGTATGAATGAGTGCCTGGCTATATACAGTGGTAGATATTTATAAACAAATAGTCTTGATGTATTAATTGCAATGTTACCGATCCAGAATTGCTTCCAAAACCAATAGACGCCTGACTCAACTGATGCGACATGGTTGCAAAGACATTACCCAACACTCTTCCCAGTTCTGATATCCACAATAGCATTAGTGTGCATTAGTATACATTCCACTCAATAGGCGGCACCACTGCAGTGATTTATTTCCCCCACAATGTGCAGTGACGACCAAGTCACCTTCCTCCTATGTCTAATGCAATGTGTAGTGACGACCAAGTCACCTTCCTCCAGTGTCTAATGCAATGTGTAGTGACGACCAAGTCACCTTCCTCCTGTGTCTAATGCAATGTGTAGTGACGACCAAGTCACCTTCCTCCTGTGTCTAATGCAATGTGTAGTGACGACCAAGTCACCTTCCTCCTGTGTCTAATGCAATGTGTAGTGACGACCAAGTCACCTTCCTCCTGTGTCTAATGCAATGTGTAGTGACGACCAAGTCACCTTCCTCCTGTGTCTAATGCAATGTGTAGTGACGACCAAGTCACCTTCCTCCTGTGTCTAATGCAATGTGTAGTGACGACCAAGTCACCTTCCTCCTGTGTCTAATGCAATGTGTAGTGACGACCAAGTCACCTTCCTCCTGTGTATAATGCAATGTGTAGTGACGACCAAGTCACCTTCCTCCTGTGTATAATGCAATGTGTAGTGACGACCAAGTCACCTTCCTCCTGTGTCTAATGCAATGAGTAGTGACGACCAAGTCACCTTCCTCCTGTGTCTAATGCAATGTGTAGTGACGACCAAGTCACCTTCCTCCTGTGTCTAATGCAATGTGTAGTGACGACCAAGTCACCTTCCTCCTGTGTCTAATGCAATGTGTAGTGACGACCAAGTCACCTTCCTCCTGTGTCTAATGCAATGTGTAGTGACGACCAAGTCACCTTCCTCCTGTGTCTAATGCAATGTGTAGTGACGACCAAGTCACCTTCCTCCTGTGTCTAATGCAATGTGTAGTGACGACCAAGTCACCTTCCTCCTGTGTCTAATGCAATGTGTAGTGACGACCAAGTCACCTTCCTCCTGTGTCTAATGCAATGTGTAGTGACGACCAAGTCACATTCCTCCTGTGTCTAATGCAATGTGTAGTGACGACCAAGTCACATTCCTCCTGTGTCTAATGCAATGTGTAGTGACGACCAAGTCACCTTCCTCCTGTGTCTAATGCAATGTGTAGTGACGACCAAGTCACCTTCCTCCTGTGTCTAATGCAATGTGTAGTGACGACCAAGTCACCTTCCTCCTGTGTCTAATGCAATGTGTAGTGACGACCAAGTCACCTTCCTCCTGTGTCTAATGCAATGTGTAGTGACGACCAAGTCACCTTCCTCCTGTGTCTAATGCAATGTGCAGTGACGACCAAGTCACCTTCCTCCTGTGTCTAATGCAATGTGCAGTGACGACCAAGTCACCTTCCTCCTGTGTCTAATGCAATGTGCAGTGACGACCAAGTCACCTTCCTCCTGTGTCTAATGCAATTTGCAGTGACGACCAAGTCACCTTCCTCTTGTGTCTAATGCAATGTGTAGTGACGACCAAGTCACCTTCCTCCTGTGTCTAATGCAATGTGTAGTGACGACCAAGTCACCTTCCTCCTGTGTCTAATGCAATGTGTAGTGACGACCAAGTCACCTTCCTCCTGTGTCTAATGCAATGTGTAGTGACGACCAAGTCACCTTCCTCCTGTGTCTAATGCAATGTGTAGTGACGACCAAGTCACCTTCCTCCTGTGTCTAATGCAATGTGTAGTGACGACCAAGTCACCTTCCTCCTGTGTCTAATGCAATGTGTAGTGACGACCAAGTCACCTTCCTCCTGTGTCTAATGCAATGTGTAGTGACGACCAAGTCACCTTCCTCCTGTGTCTAATGCAATGTGTAGTGACGACCAAGTCACCTTCCTCCTGTGTCTAATGCAATGTGTAGTGACGACCAAGTCACCTTCCTCCTGTGTCTAATGCAATGTGCAGTGACGACCAAGTCACCTTCCTCCTGTGTCTAATGCAATGTGCAGTGACGACCAAGTCACCTTCCTCCTGTGTCTAATGCAATGTGCAGTGACGACCAAGTCACCTTCCTCCTGTGTCTAATGCAATTTGCAGTGACGACCAAGTCACCTTCCTCCTGTGTCTAATGCAATGTGTAGTGACGACCAAGTCACCTTCCTCCTGTGTCTAATGCAATGTGTAGTGACGACCAAGTCACCTTCCTCCTGTGTCTAATGCAATGTGTAGTGACGACCAAGTCACCTTCCTCCTGTGTCTAATGCAATGTGTAGTGACGACCAAGTCACCTTCCTCCTGTGTCTAATGCAATGTGTAGTGACGACCAAGTCACCTTCCTCCTGTGTCTAATGCAATGTGCAGTGACGACCAAGTCACCTTCCTCCTGTGTCTAATGCAATGTGCAGTGACGACCAAGTCACCTTCCTCCTGTGTCTAATGCAATGTGTAGTGACGACCAAGTCACCTTCCTCCTGTGTCTAATGCAATGTTTTTAAGACTTTGTGAACAGATGCAAACACCCTTTAATTTGACAATCTTACTGAATCAGAATAATTCATCTGACCATAGAATTATATTAAAAACAACGTACATAATATGTAAATAAATGTATGGTCGGGGAGACTCTTATTAAGGCTTGATGTGTAGGAAACATTCCTTCTGGTCTTGTACGTTTTCAACAAGGCCTTTTTCTGTTATGGGATGGAATTGTTTTCAAAGAATACATTTTGGGAATGTGGGTGTTTGGTTCACATCAAGTGGCAGGACAGTTCTAATTATTCCAAGAGAGGGTCTCTTCAGTTTTGGTGGAGTCTGGAGTACATTTGATTGTCATTGTTTAAATAAGAAATGAAATGCACAACGTTGCGTTTTACATAGGTGAAAAGTGTGGAAGTTTCATTATGTATTCATATTGTGATTTTTATTTGATAGGTATTTATCGAAATTTATAAAATCTACATTCCATCTTGCTGTGATATGTATCTTAAATTTTTCAGTATATCTAGTTTTTACATATGTAACCGGCAGGGTTACTGACGAATCAGTTAACTATTTACTTCCATTATTCCAAAACTCCAAGTACTCTTTTTGTTCTCATTACTTTTAATGTGTTAAGTCTGTAGACGCTGCCTGGGAAAGCCATTACGTTCTCTTTCCAAGCGGTGTCAGTTTCCCCAGCAGTCACCAAGTGAGGGTCATACCCCGGTCACTAAGCCAGGATTAATTAAGAGACGCCATCACAGAGTTTCCGAGAGAAGCTGGACAGACATAGCGCTCCAGTGTTTTTCCACGAGGTTTCGTGTTTTAACAGAGAGAAAAAAGCAAATGAAGATGTAAGGTGGATGGATTGCACCAGGATTTAACTAACAGCAGATTTATGTAATTATCTCCCAATACTTGCTGTTAAAGTGACTTTTAAGTTCCCCGTGGGAAGGTCAGTTAATTGGTCTGTGTTGACAGTGTGGGCGGAATTCCCCCAGCACTTACAGATGTTGTGTATTATGGTATACACAGGTTAAAGCACTATATACACAATTGCATGGTTCCTAATCTAGTAATTAGCATGAGTCTTTAATACTCAATAGGAGATCATTGTGTTGTTATGTTCCCTGCTGAGATGTTGGCCCAGTAGGCTGTGTGATGTGTCTGCAGTGGTGTTGGATATCGCTATTCCCTCGGGAGTAGGGACAGCATGTTGACTGTCAGTGGATAGACGGACTGCCCATTGAGTTAGCAGAGTAGTTTCTACTGAAGGCCTATTAACGCCCAGGTGTAGTGGGTAACTTATATTGATAAGAGAGGTTAGCAGAAGAGTGTTTAATCAATGCTTTAAGCAATAAGTTGATTTCTAATTGTTGTTAGCAATTACACGTACTTGCAAATCTAGACAAGTCCAGCTTATATATGTGATACTTAGCATGTTTTCTCACAGCAGAAGTATGCAATTTTAGTGCATTTTAAGGGAATCATTATGTCAGCATACATATAATGATATCGTGTTACTCCTTATTTGGTTCATTCATTTATAACTGATAATTGGTTGTGTATCAGTTACTGAGTCTTGTTAGTTAGTGCAATGTTGTGCAAGTATTATATTTCACTTGCTTGTTTATTTACAGGCAGTGCATGGTGTGATTGCACTGAGCAGTGCTCAGGCGATAGCTGTGTTAGACTGCAGTTCCCAGTTGGGGTGAGCATTGTTACCTTCAATGTCATGGTGTATTACTAATTGGTTAGAAACAATTAGTCTGACAGTAATATACAAATGTATTAAGGAATTAGAGACAATGCAGTTAGACATGCGTTTAGTATTGATTAATGGACTCATATTCTATGTGGATGATGAGCCGTTATATGATGATAATGGTCATGTATACCTACCGATGCTTTATTATGCATAGAGGAGTGCCTCATATACATGTGTTTAATTGTTGAAGTATTACAACCGAATTTATACTTTATGGACATTTTACATTGATTTGATACTGTGTTAATGATACTTAGGATGTATTTGAATGTATTTCCTAATTTTGGAATACAGTGTTTAAACTAATATAGGCCTATGTGTTATTGATAGTAAGTAAGTAAGTCAAGGAGTATTGCCGTGTGGATATCTAATTACAAATATCACAGGTGCTAGCCTGCTATTTGGTATCTGAGATGATCTATTTGCAATTTAACTGTATCAATATTATGCAAGGAGTATTATGTTTAATGCTGTTGTTGAATGATCCTTTGTATCCATTGTTGCACTTGTAGTAATCATATGTTATTATGTTGCAGGTTTTAGTTTTATTTGTATTTTAGATTATTAACACAATAAATGAGTCATCATTTAATCGTGTTGTGTCTTCATGGTAAATCCCTCGCTACAAAATGGTGTCAGAAGTGGGATGAAGACGATCAAATAAACCCCAGCTGGGACGAACGTCGCAAGAAGGCGAGATATGATATCTGCAGTCCGTGTCCGAATCCATCCGACCTACCAGAAGAGACTCATGCTTACGTCAGCAAGGCACTGCACGCTGTAATATCAGCGCTGATGGCCAAACTTCAATAACATTTCGTTGTGAGGGAACATTCGCGTACGACGAATTCTGCGACGACGAACTTCTGCTTGCTGGTGCCTAGATGGCTAGGACCCGTTTTATATGCGTGATGCAGATGAACAACTGCAGGCTCACTGTTAACAATTTTTACGGCATTAACGGTGTCTAATGTTTTTCCTTTCAGCAGGTGTATCCTTGCAATGGAGTAGGTCAGAGGCAACGCATATCGCTACTTCCAGACATTCACCCGCATCGACGCATACAAGCACTCATTCTTTCCAAGCACCATCAAATCATGGAACTAATGCACACAACAGCTAGTTAGCAAACAATCACTGGACTCATTTAGACAGCATCTCCTCTCGCCTGCCTAAAGTAATCTACGCCCACAAAGGCAAAGCTATAGGCACCCCGACTATAGAGTCTTCTGATCTGTCTAAACGTCACAAAATAAGCAATAGACCCAAACCAACGCTACACCACCCGCTACTTGCGACGGCCCACCCAAGCTCGACAATACTCTAGCCACATACATGTGGCTGATACAGAGTTCTGAGCTGTACATAAGAAGAAGAAGAAGAAGTCATGTTCTTTGAATTGTTATATGTAGTGTTTGCTTTCAGCTTAGTGACATTCTATAGGTCGTATGTTGCATGTGATCATGCTGGGAATTTGTTAATGTTTGTATCATTTTAGAGCTGGTTTGAAGGGTATAGGACGTGGTCTTCTAGTTGGCAGTGTAAGTACATGTTGTTAGTTAGCCCCTGGACTTAGTCTGTCGAGTGGATCTGGAGTCTTTGTAAGTATAAGCCTGACTTAGTTCTGGGATACTCCTGAATTTGGCTTGGTGGTCATATTTATAACTATCAAGTCACACGCTCATTTGTCGGAAATCTAACTCTAAAGTTCTTATCCTTGTGGTTGCCAGTGACTGTTACTGTACCTGTAGTCATGGATGATTTGGAGGAGAGACTAAAAGTGCTCCGACTGCAGTTGGAGCAGTCTCAGGCACAAACTGCAGAGGCAGAAAGAGAGAGAGCTTCTGCCGAGTCTGAGTGGCTGGCTCAGAAACAACATCTGCAGCAGGAATAAGCCGGGAGTAGTGAGACAGGAACCAGAGAACCTGCAGTGGCATCGCCTCAACGCATCTATGTCCAACGAGAGCGGAGGAGCCCAAATTGAGAGGACGACCGCTGACACCGGAAGACCCAGACGTTGATGACTGGACCTCAGACATGGAGAGCCATCTGAAGGCCAGTCCATTCTCAGATCGTGAGGGTCTGGACTTCATTATGGACCATCTGAGTGGAGTGGCCAGACAAGAAGTAAGGTTCCGCGAACCAAGAACAGCCCACGAAGCTCTGCAAATTGTGAGGGGTGTCTTTGGTGACGTAGACACCATGGGAGCGGCGCAAGAGGCCTTCTACACCAGGGTCCAGCAGCCAGGTGAAACCCTCATGGATTACTCTCTTGCCCTTGTCAAGCGGTTTAGTAAATTGAGCAAACGACAACCAAGTTTGGCCCCACTGAAAGATGAGACATTAAAGGGACGTTTTGCTTCCGGGGTTCGTGAGCGACATCTTCAACGCGAAATGCGCAGGTTGGAGGTTGACGAACCCGGAATGCTATTCTGGGAGTTCCGAGATAGGGGAATCTCCTCGATAGGAAAAGAAGTCCCCAGGAAGACGGCAACACATGATGCTATCACCACTACCACTGCTTCAGGAAAGGATAATGCTACCAGCCTCAGGAAATTGGAAGATCAACAGCAGCAACTACAGCAGATGCAGGAGCTGTTGACCAAACAACAACAGCAGCTGGAAAGAGTTACAACGTCGAGAAGCTGGAAAGCCCGCCGACCGCCGAAGCGTGGCTATAATGCAGAGGGCAAGCGGTCTGCTATATGTGTGGATCAATGGATCACATCAGTCCGTATTGTCCCAAGAAGGAGCACACGGTCAAGACAGAAAACTAGATGCCTCCTCTGCACAGGCCCAGGTAGGGGATGGCGAGCTAGAGGATCCATCAGATATAGAGGCGGTGATGGAGAGAGCCATCGGGAAATGTCCCGTGGTAGAGGTAGTGGTGGGTGGACATTCGGCGAAGTGGTTGTTGGACATAGGGGCGGAAGTGTCCACCATCACCGATGGATTGTTCAGGAATCACCTGCTGCAACGGGGACAAGCGATGAAGGACATCGCAGGGTGAATCTCTATCACTGCCGCAAATAGGTTGCCGGTGCCCTATATATATTGGTTACGTAGAATGTGATTTGATTTTTCTGGGACATGTGTTCAATGACATGGGTTTTCTTGTAACAAGAGATCCAGTGGATCCTGTCATGCGACAGCGAAAACTCGAACGTCCTGGAATAATTGGCTGTAACATTCTGCGTAGGCTTGGGACCATTCTAGCCTCAGAACTTGGGCCACGTTACCTGGAGTCAATCAGGGTGAATGATAGTGGACCCAAGTGGGCTGGAGTGTTGTCATTGTTCACCCAAACTAGAGAAGACTTGAAGCAGCGTCATGTGAAACTGGCCGGAAGGAAGCCACAACTGTCAAAGTCAGCCGTGACAGTTTTAGCTCACGTAGTGAAACCAATAGGGCTCTGTCAGTAATTGGTTGAACCATTCGATCACGGGTCGAGCGGGTTGCCACGTGGAGTACAGACTGTGTGCTCTGTTGTAAGTGCGGACCAGAGATGTGTCCGGAGTGGAGTAATCCCAGTTCAAGTCTACAACCTCAACAAGGAGGATATTTGGCTACAACCAAGGAGTGTGTTGGGATCTATCTAGACGGTGGATATTGAGGAGCCACAGGATACCGACACAGGTGTAGATGTCAATGAGGTTACCGTACAGTCGATAGGTGCTGCGATCATCAAGCGTGAGAAAGTAGCTGGGGCATTGCAAAGTCCCATTGGCATCCTTGTGAACTCATACAGTCCACTGGTTCCAACCCTGAACTCAGTCTTTGGCACATATCTGGCGTCGATGGCACATTGATAGTAGCCATGAGCCAGATCCAAAGTACTGAAATATCTGGCTCCAGCGAGTGCTTCCAGGCATTCGTCTACACGTGGTAGAGGGAAGGCATCCTTGATGGTCTTAAGGTTTAGTTGACGACAGTCGATGCACAATCGCAATGAGTTATCCTTCTTCCTCACGAGAACTGCTGGTGATGCATAGCAGCTAGTAGATTCTTGGAGGACTCCAAGTTTCAGCCATTTCTGAAAGTGTGCCTTGACCTCCTCCCACTGGAAAGGGTGCACCCGTCGGTGGGGAACTCCAACCGGCCTATCGTCAGTGGTGAGTATTTGATGTGGGACAGCATCGCAGTAACAGATGTCGTCTTCGTCTTTACTAAACACATCCTTGTGTTTCACCAGCAACAACTTCACTCCTTGTTGTAACTTACGTGACGGAGATGAAAGGGTAACATACATTCCCCTTTGTAGTTAATCTAGTTATCTGTGTAGCTTGATATCAGTCTAGCCTTCGTGAAGATTTGTAACATGCAGGACATCTATTTGGGGTAAGACCACATTAAAGATCCGTTCGCCGAAAGAATGCACTTGAAAATACAGTTTTGGTGTGATATGCGTGAATTTTGTTAGATCACTTTGACATGGGACATGTTTGTCTCGTGAATACTGAATGTGTTACTGCATTAGAAAAGATAAAACATCAAATGGGAATGAGTTTTCACACTCATAATACACGTACTATTTTCTTGTAACTTACGTGACGGAGATGAAAGAGTAACATACATTCCCCTTTGTGGTTAATCTAGATTTGTGTGTAGCTTAATATCAGTCTAGCCTTCGTGAAAATGTGTAACCTGGAGGACAAATGTTTGGGGTAAGACCACATTAAGGATCCGACCGTTGAAAGAGAGCACTTGAAAATGCCGTTTCGGCTTGATATGCGTGAATGTTTTCGATTATGGTTTGATATGGGACATGTTTCTCTTTTGAATACTGAATGTATTTCTGTATTAGTCAAGATAAAATATCAAATGGGAATGAGTATTCACACCCATAACTGACGTAGTAGTTTCTTGTAACTTACGTTACGGAGATGAAAGGGTAACATACATTCCCCTTTCTGGATAATTTAGTTATGGGAGTAGCTTGATATCAGTCTAGCCTTCGAATAGATCTGTAACATGCAGGACATCTATTTCGGGTAAGACCAACTTAAGGGTCCATCCGCCGAAAGAGTGCATTTGAAAATACCCTTTTGGTTTGATATGCGTGAATATTTTCGAAAACTTTGGCCTGGGACATGTTTGTTTCATAAATACTGAATATACTACTCCATTAGACAAAATAAAACATCAAATGGGAATGAGTTTTCACACTCATAATACACGTACTATTTTCTTGTAACTTACGTGACGGAGATGAAAGGGTAACATACTTTCCCCTATATGGTTAATCTAGTTATGTGTGTAGCTTGATATCAGTCTAGCCTTCGTGAAAATGTATGACATACAGGACAACTATTTGGGTAAGACCACATTAAGGATCAGTCCGCCGAAAGAGTGCACTTTAAAATACCGTTTTGATTTGAAATGCGTGAATGTTTTCGATCACTTTGACATGGGACATGTTTGGTTCGTAAATATTGAATCTACTACTGCATTAGGCAAGAAAAAACATGAAATGGGAATGAGTTTTCACACCCATAACACCGTACTTTTAACATTTACCTTACTTGACGGAGATGAAAGGGTAACATACATTCCCCTTAGGGGTTGATCTAGTTGTGTCTGTAGCTTGATATCAGTCTAGCCTTCGTGAAAATTTGTAACGTGCAGGAAAACTATTTCGGGTAAGTCCATATTAACGATCCGTCCGCCGAAAGAGTGCACTTGAAATCGCCGTTTTCGTTTGATATGCGTGAATGTTTTCGATTACTTTGACATGGGACATGTTTGTCTTGTGAATGCTGAATTAATTACTGCATTAGACAAGATAAAACATCAAATGGGAATGAGTTTTCACACCCATAACTTTCGTTCTATTTTCTTGTAACTTACGTGACGGAGATGAAAGGGTAACATACATTCCCCTTTGTGGTAAATC
The DNA here is from genome assembly GCA_963995525.1 of Escarpia spicata. Classification (NCBI taxonomy): domain Eukaryota; kingdom Metazoa; phylum Annelida; class Polychaeta; order Sabellida; family Siboglinidae; genus Escarpia; species Escarpia spicata. The sequence goes on along the minus strand of OZ023205.1, from coordinate 48,958,221 downwards.
TAGTTATATGCGTAGCTAGATATCAGTCTAGCCTTCGTGAAGATCTGTAATATGCAGGATATCTATTTCGGGTAAGACCAAATTAAGGATCCGTCCGCCGAAAGAGTGCACTTGGAAATATCGTTTTGGTTTTATACATGTGAATGTTTTCGATCACCTTGACATGGGTCATGTTTGTCTAGTGAATACTGAATGTACTAATGCATTATACAAGATAAAACATCAAATGGGAATGAGTTTTTGCACCCACAACACACGTACTATTTTCTTGTAACTTACGTGACGGAGATGAAAGGGTAACATACTTTCTCCTTTGTGGTTAATCTAGTTATGTGTGTAACTTGATATCAGTCTAGTCTTCGTGAAGATTTGTAACATGCAGGACAACTATTTGGGTTAAGACCACATTAAGGATCCGTCCGCCGAAAGAGTGCACTTCAAAATAACGTTTTGGTTTGATATGCGTGAATGTTTTCGATCAACTTGACATGGGACATGTTTGTCTTGTGAATACTGAATGTACTACTACATTAGAAAAGATAAAACATCCAATGGGTACGAATTTTCACACCCATAACACACGTACTTTTATCTTTTACCTAACGTGACGGAGATGAAAGGGTAAAATACATTCCCCTTTGTTGTTAATCTAGTTATGTCTGTAGCTTGATATCAGTCTAGCCTTCGTGAAAATGTGTAACGTGCAGGAAAACTATTTGGGCTAAGACCACATTAAGGATCCGTCCGCCGAAAGAGTGCACTTGAAAACGCCGTTGTGGTTTGATATGCGTGAATGTTTTCGATTACTTTTATATGGGACATGTTTGTCTTGTGAGTGCTGAATGAATTACTGCATTAGACAAGATAAAACATCAAATGGGAATGAGTTTTAACAAATATAACTTACGTACTATTTTCTTGTAACTTACATGACGGAGATGAATGGGTAACATACATTCCCCTTTGTGGTTAATCTAGTTATGTGTGTAACTTCATATCAGTCTAGTCTTCGTGAAGATTTGTTACATGCAGGACAATTATTTTGGGTAAGACCACATTAAGAATCCATCCGCCGAAAGAGTGCACTTGAAAACGCCGTTGTGGTTTGATATGCGTGAATGTTTTCGATTACTTTGACATGGGACATGTTTGTCTTGTGAGTGCTGAATGAATTACTGCATTAGACAAGATAAAACACCCAGTGGGAATGAGTTTTCAAACCATAACTTTCGTACTATTTGTTTGTAACTTACGTGACGGAGATGAAAGGGTAACATACATTCCCCTTTGTGGTTAATCTAGTTATGTGTGTAGCTTAATATCAGTCTAGCCTTCGTGAAGATTTGTAACATGCAGGACAACTATTTGGGGTAAGACCACATTAAGGATCCGTCCGCCGAAAGAGTGCACTTGAAAATGCCGTTTTGGCTTGAAATGCGTGAATGTTTTCGATATTTTTTCTTTTGAATACTGAATGTATTACTGCATTAGACAAAATAAAATATCAACTGGGAATGAGTTTTCACACCAATAACTTACGTACTATTTTCTTTTAACTTACGTGAGGGAGATGAAAGGGAAACATACATTCCCCTTTGTGGTTAATCTAGTTATGTGTGTAGCTTGATATCAGTCTAGTCTTGGTGAAGATATGTTATATGAAGGACGTCTATTTCGGGTGAGACCAAATTAAGGATCCGTTCGCCGAAAGAGTGCACTTGAAAATACCGTTTTGGTTTGATATGCGTAAATGTTTTAAAACACTTGACATTGGACACGTCAAATCTTGTGAATACAAAAAGTATTACTGCATTAGACAAGATAAAATATCAAATGGGAATGAGTTTTCACACCCTTAACTTACGTTCTATTTTCTTGTAACTTACGTGACGGAGATGAAAAGGTAAGAAACGTTACCCTTTGTGGTTAATGTAGTTATGCGGGTGTAGCTTGATATCAGTCTAGTTTCCGTGAAGATTTTGTAATATGCAGGACAACTATTTTGGGTTAGACCACATTAAGAATCCGTCCGCCGAAAGATTGCATTTCGCACTACAGTTTTGCTTTGAAAGTCATAAATGTTTTCGATCACTTTGACATGGGACATGTTTGTTTCGTAAATATGAATGTACTACTCCATTAGACAAAATAAAACATCAAATGGGAATGAGTTTTTACACCCACAACACACGTACTATTTTCTTATAACTTACGTGACGGAGATGAAAGTGTAACGTACATTCCCCTTTGTGGTTAATCTAGTTATGTGTGTAGCTTCATATCAGTCTAGCCTTCGTGAAAATGTGTAACATGCAGGACAACTATTTGGGATAAAACCACATTACGGATCCGTCCGCCGAAAGAGTGAACTTGAAAATGCCTTTTCGGCTTGATATGCGTGAATGTTTTCGATTACTTTGACATGGGACATGTTTGTGTTGTAAATATTGAATGTATTACTGCATTAGACAAGATAAAACATCAAATGGGAATCAGTTTTCACACCCTTAACTTACGTACTATTTTCATGTAAATTACGTGACGGAGATGAAATGTTAACATACATTGCACTTTTTGGTTAATCTAGTTGTGTGTGTAGCTTGATAACAGTCTAGCCTTCCTGAACATTTGTAACTTGCAGGACAACTATTTGGGGTAAGACCACATTAAGGATCCGTCCGCCGAAAGAGTGCTTTTGAAAATACCGTTTTGGTTTGATATGCGTGAATATTTTCGATCTTATTAGTTATGTGTGTAGCTTGATATCAGTCTAGCCTCCGTGAATATTTGTAATATGCAGGACAACTATTTTGGATAAGACCTCATTAAGGATCCGTCCGCCGAATGTGTACACTTCGCCATACCGTTTTGGTTTGTAATGCGTTAATGTTTTCGATCACTTTGACATGGGACATGTTTGACAACATAAAACATACAATGGGAACGAGTTTTCACAAACATAACTTACGTACTATTTTCTTGTAACTTACGTGACGGAGATGAAAGGGTAACATACATTCCCCTTTGTGGTTAATCTAGTTATGTGTGTAGTTTGATATCAGTCTAGCCTTCGTGAAAATTTGTAACATGCAGGACAACTATTTGGGATAACATCACATTAAGGATCCGTCCGCCGAAAGAGCGCACTTGAAAATGCCGTGTTGGCTTGATGTGCGTGAATGTTTTCGATAACTTTGACATGGGAAATGTTTGTCTTGTGAATACTGAATGTATTACTGCATTAGACAACAAAAAACCTGAAATGGGAATGAGTTTTCACAAACATAATTTAGGTTCTATTTTCTTGTAACTTGTGACGGAGATGAAAGTGTAACATACATTCCCCTTTGTGTTTAATCTAGTTATGTGTGTAGTTTGATATCAGTCTAGTCTCCGTGAAGATTTGTAACATGCAACACAACTAGTTTGGGTAAGACCTCATTAAGGATCCGTCCGCCGAAAGAGTACACTTCGCAATACCGTTTCGGTTTGAAATACGTGAATATTTCCGATCACTTTGACATGGGACATGTTTGTTTCGTAAATACTGAATGTACTACTGCAATAGAAAAGATAAAACATCAAATGGGAATGAGTTTTCACACCAATAACTTTCGTACTATTTTCTTGTAACTTACGTGACGGAGATGAAAGGGTAACATACATTCCCCTTTGTGGTTAATCTAGTTATGTGTGTAGCTTGATATCAGTCTAGCCTTCGGGAAAATGTGTAACATGCAGGACAACTATATGCGGTAAGACCACATTAAGGATCCGTCCGCCGAAAGAATGCTTTTGAAAATGCTGATTTGGCTTGATATGCGTGAATGTTTTCGATTACTTTGACATGGGACATGTTTGTGTTGTGAATACTGAATGTATTACTGCATTAGACAAGATAAAACATCAAATGGGAATCAGATTTCACACCCATAACTTACGTATTTTTTCTTGTAACTTACGTGACGGAGATGATAGGGTAACATACATTCCTCCTTTGTGTTTAATCTAGTTATGTGTGTAGCTTGATATCAGTCTAGTCTCCGTGAAGATTTGTAACATACAGGACAACTAGTTTGGATAAGACATCATTAAGGATCAGTCCGCCAAAAGAGTACACTTCGCAATACCGTTTTGGTTTGAAATGCGTGAATGTTTCCGATCACTTTGACATGGGACATGTTTGTTTCGTAAATACTGAATGTACTACTGCATTAGACAAGATAAAACATACAATGGGAACGAGTTTTCACAAATATAACTTACGTACTATTTTCTTGTAACTTACGTGACGGAGATGAAAGGGTAACGTACATCCCCCTTTGTGTTTAATCTAGTTATGTGTGTAGTTTGATACCAGTCTAGCCTTCGTGAAAATTTGTAACATGCAGGATATCTATTAGGGATAAAACCACATTAAGGATCCGTCCGCCGAAAGAGTGCACTTGAAAATGCCGTTCTGTTTTGATATGCGTGTATGTTTTTGATTACTTTGAAATGGGGCATGTTTGTCTTGTGATTTCTGAATGTATTACTGCATTATACAAGAAAAAACCTGAAATAGGAATGAGTTTTCACACGAATAACTTACATACTATTTTCTTTTAACTTTCTTGACGGAGATGAAAGGATAACACACATTCCCATTTGTGGTTAGTCTAGTTATATGTGTAGTTTGATATCAGTATAGCCTTCGTGAAAATGTGTAACATGCAGGACAACTATATGCGGTAAGACCACATTAAGGATCCGTCCGCCGAAAGAGTACGCTTCGCAATACCGTTTTGGTTTGAAATGCGTGAATGTTTCCCATCACTTTGACATGGGACATGTTTGTGTTGTGAATACTGAATGTATTACTGCATTAGGCAAGATAAAACATCAAATGGGAATCAGATTTCACACCCATAACTTACGTATTTTTTCTTGTAACTTACGTGACGGAGTAGTAGTTATGTGTGTAGCTTGATATCAGTCTAGTCTCCGTGAAGATTTGTAACATGCAGGACAACTAGTTTGGGTAAGAACTCATTAGGGATCCGTCCGCCGAAAGAGTACGCTTCGCAATACCGTTTTGGTTTGAAATGCGTGAATGTTTCCCATCACTTTGACATGGGACATGTTTGTTTCGTAACTACTGAATGTACTACTGCATTAGACAAGATAAAACATACAATGGGAACGAGTTTTCACAAATATAACTTTTGTACCATTTTCTTGTAACTTACTTGACGGAGATGAAAGGGTAAAGTACATTCTCCTTTGTGGTTAATCTAGTTATGTGTGTAGCTTGATATCAGTCTAGCCTTCGTGAAAATTTGTAACATGCAGGATATCTATTTGGGATAAAACCACATTAAGGATCCGTCCGCCGAAAGAGCGCACTTGAAAATACCGTGTTGGCTTGATATGCGTGAATGTTTTAGATTACTTTGACATGGGACATGGTTGTGTTGTGAATACTGAATGTATTACTGCATTAGACAAGAAAAAACCTGAAATGGGAATGAGTTTTCACAAACATAATTTAGGTTCTATTTTCTTGTAACTTGTGACGGAGATGAAAGTGTAACATACATTCCCCTTTGTGGTTAATCTAGTTATGTGTGTAGTTTCATATCAGTCTAGTCTCCGTGAAGATTTGTAACATGCAAGACAACTAGTTTGGGTAAGACCTCATTAAGGATCCGTCCGCCGAAAGAGTACACTTCTCAATACCGTTTCGGTTTGAAATACGTGAATGTTTCCGATCACTTTGACATGGGACATGTTTGTTTCGTAAATACTGAATGTACTACTGCAATAGAAAAGATAAAACATCAAATGGGAATGAGTTTTCACACCAATAACTTTCGTACTATTTTCTTGTAACTTACGTGACGGAGATGAAAGGGTAACATACATTCCCCTTTGTGGTTAATCTAGTTATGTGTGTAGCTTGATATCAGTCTAGCCTTCGGGAAAATGTGTAACATGCAGGACAACTATATGCGGTAAGACCACATTAAGGATCCGTCCGCCGAAAGAATGCTTTTGAAAATGCCGATTTGGCTTGATATGCGTGAATGTTTTCGATTACTTTGACATGGGACATGTTTGTGTTGTGAATACTGAATGTATTACTGCATTAGACAAGATAAAACATCAAATGGGAATCAGATTTCACACCCATAACTTACGTATTTTTTCTTGTAACTTACGTGACGGAGATGATAGGGTAACATACATTCCTCCTTTGTGTTTAATCTAGTTATGTGTGTAGCTTGATAACAGTCTAGTCTCCGTGAAGATTTGTAACATGCAAGACAACTAGTTTGGGTAAGACATCATTAAGGATCAGTCCGCCAAAAGAGTACTCTTCGCAATACCGTTTTGATTTGAAATGCGTGAATGTTTCCGATCACTTTGACATGGGACATGTTTGTTTCGTAAATACTTAATGTACTACTGCATTAGACAAGATAAAACATACAATGGGAACGAGTTTTCACAAATATAACTTACGTACTATTTTCTTGTAACTTACGTGACGGAGATTAAAGGGTAACATACATTCCCCTTTGTGGTTAATCTAGTTATGTGTGTAGTTTGATATCAGTCTAGCCTTCGTGAAAATTTGTAACATGCAGGATATCTATTAGGGATAAAACCACATTAAGGATCCGTCCGCCGAAAGAGTGCACTTGAAAATGCCGTTCTGTCTTGATATGCGTGTATGTTTTTGATTACTTTGAAATGGGACATGTTTGTCTTGTGATTTCTGAATGTATTACTGCATTAAACAAGAAAAAACCTTAAATGGGAATGAGTTTTCACACGAATAACTTATACACTATTTTCTTTTAACTTTCTTGACGGAGATGAAAGGATAACACACATTCCCATTTGTGGTTAGTCTAGTTATATGTGTAGTTTGATATCAGTATAGTCTTCGTGAAGATTTGTAACATGCAGGACAACTATTTGGGTTAAGACCACATTAAGGATCCGTCCGCCGAAAGAATGCACTTCAAAATAACGTTTTGGTTTGATATGCGTGAATGTTTTCCATCAACTTGACATGGGACATGTTTGTCTTGTGAATACTGAATGTACTACTACATTAGAAAAGATAAAACATCCAATGGGTATGAATTATCACACCCATAACACACGTACTTTTATATTTTACCTTACGTGACGAAAATGAAAGGGTAACATACATTCCCCTTTGTTGTTAATCTAGTTATGTCTGTAGCTTGATATCAGTCTAGCCTTCGTGAAAATGTGTAACGTTCAGGAAAACTATTTGGGCTAAGACCACATTAAGGATTCGTCCGCCGAAAGAGTGCACTTGAAAACGCCGTTGTGGTTTGATATGCGTGAATGTTTTCGATTACTTTGACATGGGTCATGTTTGTCTTGTGAGCGCTGAATGAATTACTGCATTAGACAAGATAAAACATCAAATGGGAATGAGTTTTCACAAATATAACTTACGTACTATTTTCTTGTAACTTACATGACGGAGATGAATGGGTAACATACATTCCCCTTTGTGGTTAATCTAGTTATGTGTGTAACTTCATATCAGTCTAGTCTTCGTGAAGATTTGTTACATGCAGGACAATTATTTTGGGTAAGACCACATTAAGAATCCATCCGCCGAAAGATTGCACTTAAAAACGCCGTTGTGGTTTGATATGCGTGAATGTTTTCGATTACTTTGACATGGGACATGTTTATCTTGTGAGTGCTGAATGAATTACTGCATTAGACAAGATAAAACATCCAGTGGGAATGAGTTTTCAAACCATAACTTTCGTACTATTTTTTTGTAGCTTACGTGACGGAGGTGAAAGGGTAACATACATTCCCCTTTGTGGTTAATCTAGATATGTGTGTAGCTTGATATCAGTCTAGCCTTCGTGAAGATTTGTAACATGCAGGACAACTATTTGGGGTAAGACCACATTAAGGTTCCGTCCGCCGAAAGAGTGCACTTGAAAATGCCGTTTTGGCTTGAAATGCGTGAATGTTTTCGATAGTTTTTTCTTTTGAATACTGAATGTATTACTGCATTAGACAAAATAAAAGATCAAATGGGAATGAGTTTTCACACCAATAACTTGCGTACTATTTTCTTTTAACTTACGTGACGGAGATGAAAGGGAAACATACATTCCCCTTTGTGGTTAATCTAGTTATGTGTGTAGCTTGATATCAGTCTAGTCTTCGTGAAGATATGTTACATGCAGGACGTCTATTTCGGGTGAGACCAAATTAAGGATCCGTTCGCCGAAAGAGTGCACTTGAAAATACCGTTTTGGTTTGATATGCGTAAATGTTTTAAAACACTTGACATTGGACACGTCAAATCTTGTGAATACAAAAAGTATTACTGCATTAGACAAGATAAAATATCAAATGGGAATGAGTTTTCACACCCTTAACTTACGTTCTATTTTCTTGTAACTTACGTGACGGAGATGAAAAGGTAAGAAACGGTACCCTTTGTGGTTAATGTAGTTATGCGGGTGTAGCTTGATATCAGTCTAGTCTCCGTGAAGATTTTGTAATATGCAGGACAACTATTTTGGGTTAGACCACATTAAGAATCCGTCCGCCGAAAGATTGCATTTCGCACTACAGTTTTGCTTTGAAAGTCATAAATGTTTTAGATCACTTTGACATGGGACATGTTTGTTTCGTAAATACTGAATGTACTACTCCATTAGACAAAATAAAACATCAAATGGGAATGAGTTTTTACACCCACAACACACGTACTATTTTCTTGTAACTTCCGTCACGGAGATGAAAGGGTAACATACATTCCCCTTTATGGTTAATCTAGTTATGTGTGTAGATTGATATCAGTCTAGCCATCGTGAAAATTTATATCATGCAGGAAAACTTTTTGGGGTAAGACCACATTAAGGATCCGTCCGCCGAAAGAGTGCTCTTGAAAATGCCGTTTTGGCTTGATATGCGTGAATATTTTCGATTAGTTTAACGTGTGACATATTCGTGTTGTGTATTCTGAATGTATGACTGCATTAGACAAGATAACACGTCAAATGGGTATCAGTTTTCACACCCTTAACTTACGTACTATTTGTTTGTAACTTACGTGACGGAGATTAAATGTTAACGTACATTCCCCTTTGTGGTTAATCTAGTTATGTATGTAGCTTGATATCAGTCTAGTCTTCGTTAAGATTTGTAACATGCAGGACAACTATTTTGGGTAAGACCACATTAAGGATCCGTCCGCCGAAAGAGTGCACTTCAAAATACCGTTCTGTTTTCAAATGCGCGAATGTTTTCGATCACTTTGAAATCGGACATATTTGTTTCGTAAATACTGAATGTACTACTGCATTAGAAAAGATAAAACATTCAATGGGTATGAGTTTTCACACCCATAACTTTCAGACCATTTTCTTGTAACTTACATGACGGAGATGAAAGTGTTACGTACATTCCCCTTTGTGGTTAATCTAGTTATGTGTGTAGCTTGATATCAGTCTAGCCTTCGTGAAAATGTGTAACATGTAGGACAACTATTTGGGATAAAACCACATTACGGATCCGTCCGCCGAAAGAGTGTACTTGAAAATGCCTTTTCGGCTTGATATGTGTGAATGTTTTCGATTACTTTGACATGGGACATGTTTGTGTTGTAAATATTGAATGTATTACTGCATTAGACAAGATAAAACATCAAATGGGAATCAGTTTTCACACCCTTAACTTACGTACTATTTTCATGTAAATTACGTGACGGAGATGAAATGTTAACATACATTGCACTTTTTGGTTAATCTAGTTATGTGTGTAGCTTGATAACAGTCTAGCCTTCCTGAACATTTGTAACTTGCAGGACAACTATTTGGGGTAAGACCACATTAGGGATCCGTCCGCCGAAAGAGTGCTTTTGAAAATACCGTTTTGGTTTGATATGCGTGAATATTTTCGACCTTATTAGTTATGTGTTTAGCTTGATATCAGTCTAGCCTCCGTGAATATTTGTAATATGCAGGACAACTATTTTGGATAAGACCTCATTAAGGATCCGTCCGCCGAATGTGTACACTTCGCAATACCGTTTTGGTTTGTAATGCGTGAATGTTTTCGATCACTTTGACATGGGACATGTTTGACAAGATAAAACATACAATGGGAACGAGTTTTCACAAACATAACTTACGTACTATTTTCTTGTAACTTAAGTGACGGAGATGAAAGGGTAACATACATTCCCCTTTGTGGTTAATCTAGTTATGTGTGTAGTTTGATATCAGTCTAGAATAAATATTTGGAATAAAACCACATTAAGGATCCGTCCGCCGAAAGAGTGCACTTGAAAATGCCGTTTTAGCTTGATATGCGTGAATGTTTTCGATTACTTTGACATGGGACATGTTTGTGTTGTGAATACTGAATGTATTACTCCATTAGGCAAGATAAAACATCAAATGGGAATCAGATTTCACACCCATAACTTACGTATTATGTTCTTGTAACTTGTGACGGAGATGAAAGTGTAACATACATTCCCCTTTGTGTTTAATCTAGTTATGTGTGTAGTTTGATATCAGTCTAGTCTCCGTGAAGATTTGTAACATGCAGGACAACTAGTTTGGGTAAGACCTCATTAAAGATCCGTCCGCCGAAAGAGTACACTTCGCAATACCGTTTCGGTTTGAAATACGTGAATGTTTCCGATCACTTTGACATGGGACATGTTTGTTTCGTAAATACTGAATGTACTACTGCATTAGAAAAGATAAAACATCAAATGGGAATGAGTTTTCACACAACATTAACTTTCGTACTATTTTCTTGTAACTTACGTGACGGAGATGAAAGGGTAACATACATTCCCCTTTGTAGTTAATCTAGTTATGTGTGTAGCTTGATATCAGTCTAGCCTTCGGGAAAATGTGTAACATGCAGGACAACTATATGCGGTACGACCACATTAAGGATCCGTCCGCCGAAAGAATGCTTTTGAAAATGCCGTTTTGGCTTGATATGCGTGAATGTTTTCGATTACTTTGACATGGGACATGTTTGTGTTGTGAATACTGAATGTATTACTGCATTAGGCAAGATAAAACATCAAATGGGAATCAGATTTCACACCCATAACTTACGTATTTTTTCTTATAACTTACGTGACGGAGATGATAGGGTAACATACATTCCCGTTTGTGTTTAATCTAGTTATGTGTGTAGCGTGATATCAGTCTAGTCTCCGTGAAGATTTGTAACATGCAGGACAACTAGTTTGGGTAAGACATCATTAAGGATCCGTCCGCCGAAAGAGTACACTTCGCAATACCGTTTTGGTTTGAAATGCGTGAATGTTTCCGATCACTTTGACATGGGACATGTTTGTTTCGTAAACACTGAATGTACTACTGCATTAGACAAGATAAAACATACAATGGGAACGAGTTTTCACAAATATAACTTACGTACTATTTTCTTGTAACTTACGTGACGGAGATGAAAGGGTAACATACATTCCCCTTTGTGGTTAATCTAGTTACGTGTGTAGTTTGATATCAGTCTTGCCTTCATAAAAATGTGTAACATGCAGGACAACTATTTGGGATAACATCACATTAAGGATCCTTCCGCCGAAAGAGCGCACTTGAAAATGCCGTGTTGGCTTGATGTGCGTGAATGTTTTCGATAACTTTGACATGGGAAATGTTTGTCTTGTGAATACTGAATGTATTACTGCATTAGACAAGATAAAACATGAAACGGGAATGAATTTTCACACCCATAACTTACGTACTATTTTCTTGTAACTTACGTGACGGAGATGAAAGGGTAACGTACATCCCCCTTTGTGGTTAATCTAGTTATGTGAGTAGTTTGATATCAGTCAAGCCTTCGTGAAAATTTGTAACATGCAGGATATCTATTTTGGATAAAACCACATTAAGGATCCATCCGCCGAAAGAGTGCACTTGAAAATGCCGTTCAGGCTTGATATGCGTGTATGTTTTTGATTACTTTGAAATGTGACATGTTTGTCTTGTGATTTCTGAATGTATTACTGCATTAAACAAAACAAAACCTGAAATGGGAATGAGTTTTCACACGAATAACTTACATACTATTTTCTTTTAACTTTCGTGCCGGAGATGAAAGGATAACACACATTCCCATTTGTGGTTAAACTAGTTATATGTGTAGTTTGATATCAGTATAGCCTTCGTGAAAATGTGTAACATGCAGGACAACTATATGCGGTAAGAACTCATTAAGGATCCGTCCGCCGAAAGAGTACGCTTCGCAATACCGTTTTATTTTGAAATGCGTGAATGTTTCCGATCACTTTGACATGGGACATGTTTGTTTCGTAAATACTGAATGTACTACTGCATTAGACAAGATAAAACATACAATGGGAACGAGTTTTCACAAATATAACTTACGTACTATTTTCTTGTAACTTACGTGACGGAGATGAAAGGGTAACATACATTCCCCTTTGTGGTTAATCTAGTTATGTGTGTAGTTTGATATCAGTCTAGCCTTCTTGAAAATTAATAACATGCAGGACAACTATTTGGGATAACATCACATTAAGGATCCGTCCGCCGAAAGAGCGCACTTGAAAATGCCGTTTTGGCTTGATTTGCGTGAATGTTTTCGATAACTTTGATATGGGAAATGTTTGTCTTGTGAATACTGAATAACAGTCTAGCCTTCCTGAACATTTGTAACATGCAGGACAACAATTTGGGGTAAGACCACATAAAGGATCCTTCCGCCGAAAGATTGCTTTTGAAAATACCGTCTTGGTTTTTGATATGCGTGAATATTTTCGATCTCCTTGAAATGGGACATGTTTGTATCGTGAATCCGTAATGTACTTCAGCATTAGAAAAGATAAAACATCCAATGGGTATGAGTTTTCACACCCATAACTTTCGTACCATTTTCTTGTAACTTACTTGACGGAGATGAAAGGGTAACGTACATTCTCCTTTGTGGTTAATCTAGTTATGTGTGTAGCTTGGTATCTGTCTAGCCTTCGTGACAATTTGGAACATGCAGGATATCTATTTGGGATAAAACCACATTAAGGATCCGTCCGCCGAAAGATTGCACTTGAAAATGCTGTTTTGGCTTGATATGCGTGAATGTTTTCGATTACTTTGACATGGGACATGTTTGTGTTGTGAATACTGAATGTATTACTCCATTAGGCAAGATAAAACATCAAATGGGATTCAGATTTCTCACCCATAACTTACATATTATGTTCTTGTAACTTACGTGACAGAGATGAAAGGGTAACGTACATTTCCCTTTGTGTTTAATCTAGTTATTTGTGTAGTTTGATATCAGTCTAGTCTCCGTGAAGATTTGTAACATGCAGGACAACAATTTTGGGTAAGACCTCATTAAGGATCCGTCCGCCGAAAGAGTACACTTCGCAATACCGTTTTGGTTTGAAATGCGTGAATGTTTCCGATCCCTTTGACATGGGACATGTTTGTTTCGTAAATACTGAATGTACTACTGTATTAGACAAGATAAAACATCAAATGGGAATGAGTTTTCACACCAATAACTTTCGTACTATTTTCTTGTAACTTACGTGACGGAGATGAAATGGTAACATACATTCCCCTTTGTGGTTAATCTAGTTATGTGTGTAGTTTGATATCAGTCTAGCCTTCGTAAAAATGTGTAACATGCAGGACAACTATTTGGGATAACATCACATTAAGGATCCGTCCGCCGAAAGAGTACACTTCGCAATACCGCTTTGTTTTGAAATGCGTGAATGTTTCCGATCACTTTGACATGGGACATGTTTGTTTCGTAAATACTGAATGTTCTACTGCATTAGACAAGATAAAATATACAATGGGAACGAGTTTTCACAAATATAACTTACGTACTATTTTCTTGTAACTTACGTGACGGAGATGAAACGGTAACATACATTCCCCTTTGTGGTTAATCTAGTTATGTGTGTAGTTTGATATCAGTCTAGCCTTCGTAAAAATGTGTAACATGCAGGACAACTATTTGGGATAACATCACATTAAGGATCCGTCCGCCGAAAGAGCGCACTTGAAAATGCCGTGTTGGCTTGATGTGCGTGAATGTTTTCGATAACTTTGACATGGGAAATGTTTGTCTTGTGAATACTGAATGTATTACGGCATTAGACAAGGTAAAACATGAAACGGGAATGAGTTTTCACACCCATATCTTACGTACTATTTTCTTGTAACTTACGTGACGGAGATGAAAGGGTAACGTATATCCCCCTTTGTGGTTAATCTAGTTATGTGTGTAGTTTGATATCAGTCAAGCCTTCGTGAAAATGTGTAACATGCAGGATATCTATTTGGGATAAAACCACATTAAGGATCCGTCCGCCGAAAGAGTGCACTTGAAAATGCCGTTCTGGCTAGATACGCGTGTATGTTTTTGATTACTTTGAAATGGGACATGTTTGTCTTGTGATTTCTGAATGTATTACTGCATTAAACAAAACAAAACCTGAAATGGGAATGAGTTTTCACACGAATAACTTACATACTATTTTCTTTTAACTTTCGTGCCGGAGATGAAAGGACAACACACATTCCCATTTGTGGTTAATCTAGTTATATGTGTAGTTTGATATCAGTATAGCCTTCGTGAAAATGTGTAACATGCAGGACAACTATATGCGGTAAGACCACATTAAGGATCCGTCCGCCGAAAGATTGCTTTTGAAAATGCCGTTTTGGCTTGATATGCGTGAATGTTTTCGATTACTTTGACATGGCACATGTTTGTGTTGTGAATACTGAATGTATTACTGCATTAGGCAAGATAAAACATCAAATGGGAATCAGATTTCACACCCATAACTTACGTATTTTTTCTTGTAACTTACGTGACGGAGATAATAGGGTAACATACATTCCTCTTTGTGTTTAATCTAGTTATGTGTGTAGCTTGATATCAGTCTAGTCTCCGTGAAGATTTGTAACATGCAGGACAACTAGTTTGTGTAAGACCTCATTAAGGATCCGTCGGCCGAAAGAGTTGGATCACTTTGACATGGGACATGTTTGTTTCGTAAATACTGAATGTACTACTGCATTAGACAAGATAAAACATACAATGGGAACGAGTTTTCACAAATATAACTTACGTACTATTTTCTTGTAACTTACGTGACGGAGATGAAAGGGTAACATACATTCCCCTTTGTGGTTAATCTAGTTATGTGTGTAGTTTGATATCAGTCTAGCCTTCGTGAAAATTAGTAACATGCAGGACAACTATTTGGGATAACATCACATTAAGGATCCGTCCGCCGAAAGAGCGCACTTGAAAATGCCGTTTTGACTTGATTTGCGTCAATGTTTTCGATAACTTTGATATGGGAAATGTTTGTCTTGTGAATACTGAATAACAGTCTAGCCTTCCTGAACATTTGTAACATGCAGGACATCAATTTGGGGTAAGACCACATAAAGGATCCGTCCGCCGAAAGAGTGCTTTTGAAAATACCGTCTTGGTTTTTGATATGCGTGAATATTTTCGATCTCCTTTAAATGGGACATGTTTGTATCGTGAATCCGTAATGTACTTCAGCATTAGAAAAGATAAAACATCCAATGGGTATGAGTTTTCACACCCATAACTTTCGTACCATTTTCTTGTAACTTACTTGACGGAGATGAAAGGGTAACGTACATTCTCCTTTGTGGTTAATCTAGTTATGTGTGTAGCTTGGTATCTGTCTAGCCTTCGTGACAATTTGGAACATGCAGGATATCTATTTGGGATAAAACCACATTAAGGATCCGTCCGCCGAAAGAGTGCACTTGAAAATGCCGTTTTGGCTTGATATGCGTGAATGTTTTCGATTACTTTGACATAGGACATGTTTGTGTTGTGAATACTGAATGTATTACTCCATTAGGCAAGATAAAACATCAAATGGGATTCAGATTTCTCACCCATAACTTACGTATTATGTTCTTGTAACTTACGTGACAGAGATGAAAGGGTAACGTACATTTCCCTTTGAGTTTAATCTAGTTATTTGTGTAGTTTGATATCAGTCTAGTCTCCGTGAAGATTTGTAACTTGCAGGACAACTATTTTGGGTAAGACCTGTTTAAGGATCCGTCCGCCGAAAGAGTACACTTCGCAATACCGTTTTGGTTTGAAATGCGTGAATGTTTCCGATCCCTTTGACATGGGACATGTTTGTTTCGTAAATACTGAATGTATTACTGCATTAGACAAGATAAAACATCAAATGGGAATGAGTTTTCACACCAATAACTTTCGTACTATTTTCTTGTAACTTACGTGACGGAGATGAAATAGTAACATACATTCCCCTTTGTGGTTAATCTAGTTATGTGTGTAGTTTGATATCAGTTTAGCCTTCGTGAAAATTTGTAACATGCAGGACAACTATTTGGGATAACATCACATTAAGGATCCGTCCGCCGAAAGAGCGCACTTGAAAATGCCGTGTTGGCTTGATGTGCGTGAATGTTTTCTATAACGTTGACATGGGAAATGTTTGTCTTGTGAATACTGAATGTATTACTGCATTAGACAAGAATAAACATGAAATGGGAATGAGTTTTCACACCCATAACTTACGTACTATTTTCTTGTAACTTACGTGACGGAGATGAAAGGGTAACGTACATCCCCCTTTGTGGTTTATCTAGTTATGTGTGTAGTTTGATATCAGTCTAGCCTTCGTGAAAATTTGTAACATGCAGGATATCTATTTGGGATAAAACCACATTAAGGATCCGTCCGCCGAAAGAGTGCATTTGAAAATGCCGTTCTGGCTTGATATGCGTGTATGTGTTTGATTACTTTGACATGGGACATGTTTATCTTGTGATTACTGAATATATTACTGCATTAGACAAGAAAAAACCTAAAATGAGAATGAGTTTTCACACGAATGACTTACATACTATTTTCTTGTAACTTTTGTGAGGGAGATGAAAGGATAACATACATTCCCATTTGTGGTTAATCTAGTTATATGTGTAGTTTGATATCAGTCTACCCTTCGTGAAAATGTGTAACATGCAGAGCAACTATTTGGGGTAAGACCTCATTAAGGATCCGTCCGCCGAAAGAGTGCTGTTGAAAATACCGTCTTGGTTTTTGATATGCGTGAATATTTTCGATCTCCTTGAAATGGGACATGTTTGTGTTGTGAATACTGAATGTATTACTGCATTAGGCAAGATAAAACATCAAATGGGAATCAGATTTCACAACCATAACTTACGTATTATGTTCTTGTAACTTACGTGACAGAGATGAAAGGGTAACGTACATTTCCCTTTGAGTTTAATCTAGTTATTTGTGTAGTTTGATATCAGTCTAGTCTCCGTGAAGATTTGTAACATGCAGGGCAACTATTTTGGGTAAGACCTGTTTAAGGATCCGTCCGCCGAAAGAGTACACTTCGCAATACCGTTTTGGTTTGAAATGCGTGAATGTTTCCGATCCCTTTGACATGGGACATGTTTGTTTCGTAAATACTGAATGTACTACTGCATTAGACAAGATAAAACATACAATGGGAACGAGTTTTCACAAATATAACTTACGTACTATTTTCTTGTAACTTACGTGACGGAGATGAAAGGGTAACATACATTCCCCTTTGTGGTTAATCTAGTTATGCGTGTAGTTTGATATCAGTTTAGCCTTCGTGAAAATTTGTAACATGCAGGACAACTATTTGGGATAACATCACATTAAGGATCCGTCCGCCGAAAGAGCGCACTTGAAAATGCCGTGTTGGCTTGATGTGCGTGAATGTTTTCTATAACGTTGACATGGGAAATGTTTGTCTTGTGAATACTGAATGTATTACTGCATTAGACAAGAATAAACATGAAATGGGAATGAGTTTTCACACCCATAACTTACGTACTATTTTCTTGTAACTTTCGTGACGGAGATGAAAGGGTAACGTACATCCCCCTTTGTGGTTTATCTAGTTATGTGTGTAGTTTGATATCAGTCTAGCCTTCGTGAAAATTTGTAACATGCAGGATATCTATTTGGGATAAAACCACATTAAGGATCCGTCCGCCGAAAGAGTGCACTTGAAAATGCCGTTCTGGCTTGATATGCGTGTATGTGTTTGATTACTTTGACATGGGACATGTTTATCTTGTGATTACTGAATATATTACTGCATTAGACAAGAAAAAACCTAAAATGAGAATGAGTTTTCACACGAATGACTTACATACTATTTTCTTGTAACTTTTGTGAGGGAGATGAAAGGATAACATACATTCCCATTTGTGGTTAATCTAGTTATATGTGTAGTTTGATATCAGTCTACCCTTCGTGAAAATGTGTAACATGCAGAGCAACTATTTGGGGTAAGACCTCATTAAGGATCCGTCCGCCGAAAGAGTGCTGTTGAAAATACCGTCTTGGTTTTTGATATGCGTGAATATTTTCGATCTCCTTGAAATGGGACATGTTTGTGTTGTGAATACTGAATGTATTACTGCATTAGGCAAGATAAAACATCAAATGGGAATCAGATTTCACAACCATAACTTACGTATTATGTTCTTGTAACTTACGTGACAGAGATGAAAGGGTAACGTACATTTCCCTTTGAGTTTAATCTAGTTATTTGTGTAGTTTGATATCAGTCTAGTCTCCGTGAAGATTTGTAACATGCAGGGCAACTATTTTGGGTAAGACCTGTTTAAGGATCCGTCCGCCGAAAGAGTACACTTCGCAATACCGTTTTGGTTTGAAATGCGTGAATGTTTCCGATCCCTTTGACATGGGACATGTTTGTTTCGTAAATACTGAATGTATTACTGCATTAGACAAGATAAAACATCAAATGGGAATGAGTTTTCACACCAATAACTTTCGTACTATTTTCTTGTAACTTACGTGACGGAGATGAAATAGTAACATACAATCCCCTTTGTGGTTAATCTAGTTATGTGTGTAGTTTGATATCAGTTTAGCCTTCGTGAAAATTTGTAACATGCAGGACAACTATTTGGGATAACATCACATTAAGGATCCGTCCGCCGAAAGAGCGCACTTGAAAATGCCGTGTTGGCTTGATGTGCGTGAATGTTTTCTATAACGTTGACATGGGAAATGTTTGTCTTGTGAATACTGAATGTATTACTGCATTAGACAAGAATAAACATGAAATGGGAATGAGTTTTCACACCCATAACTTACGTACTATTTTCTTGTAACTTACGTGACGGAGATGAAAGGGTAACGTACATCCCCCTTTGTGGTTTATCTAGTTATGTGTGTAGTTTGATATCAGTCTAGCCTTCGTGAAAATTTGTAACATGCAGGATATCTATTTGGGATAAAACCACATTAAGGATCCGTCCGCCGAAAGAGTGCACTTGAAAATGCCGTTCTGGCTTGATATGCGTGTATGTGTTTGATTACTTTGACATGGGACATGTTTATCTTGTGATTACTGAATATATTACTGCATTAGACAAGAAAAAACCTAAAATGAGAATGAGTTTTCACACGAATGACTTACATACTATTTTCTTGTAACTTTTGTGAGGGAGATGAAAGGATAACATACATTCCCATTTGTGGTTAATCTAGTTATATGTGTAGTTTGATATCAGTCTACCCTTCGTGAAAATGTGTAACATGCAGAGCAACTATTTGGGGTAAGACCTCATTAAGGATCCGTCCGCCGAAAGAGTGCTGTTGAAAATACCGTCTTGGTTTTTGATATGCGTGAATATTTTCGATCTCCTTGAAATGGGATATGTTTGTGTTGTGAATACTGAATGTATTACTGCATTAGGCAAGATAAAACATCAAATGGGAATCAGATTTCACAACCATAACTTACGTATTATGTTCTTGTAACTTACGTGACAGAGATGAAAGGGTAACGTACATTTCCCTTTGAGTTTAATCTAGTTATTTGTGTAGTTTGATATCAGTCTAGTCTCCGTGAAGATTTGTAACATGCAGGGCAACTATTTTGGGTAAGACCTGTTTAAGGATCCGTCCGCCGAAAGAGTACACTTCGCAATACCGTTTTGGTTTGAAATGCGTGAATGTTTCCGATCCCTTTGACATGGGACATGTTTGTTTCGTAAATACTGAATGTATTACTGCATTAGACAAGATAAAACATCAAATGGGAATGAGTTTTCACACCAATAACTTTCGTACTATTTTCTTGTAACTTACGTGACGGAGATGAAATAGTAACATACAATCCCCTTTGTGGTTAATCTAGTTATGTGTGTAGTTTGATATCAGTTTAGCCTTCGTGAAAATTTGTAACATGCAGGACAACTATTTGGGATAACATCACATTAAGGATCCGTCCGCCGAAAGAGCGCACTTGAAAATGCCGTGTTGGCTTGATGTGCGTGAATGTTTTCGATAACGTTGACATGGGAAATGTTTGTCTTGTGAATACTGAATGTATTACTGCATTAGACAAGAATAAACATGAAATGGGAATGAGTTTTCACACCCATAACTTACGTACTATTTTCTTGTAACTTACGTGACGGAGATGAAAGGGTAACGTACATCCCCCTTTGTGGTTTATCTAGTTATGTGTGTAGTTTGATATCAGTCTAGCCTTCGTGAAAATTTGTAACATGCAGGATATCTATTTGGGATAAAACCACATTAAGGATCCGTCCGCCGAAAGAGTGCACTTGAAAATGCCGTTCTGGCTTGATATGCGTGTATGTTTTTGATTACTTTGACATGGGACATGTTTATCTTGTGATTACTGAATATATTACTGCATTAGACAAGAAAAAACCTAAAATGAGAATGAGTTTTCACACGAATGACTTACATACTATTTTCTTGTAACTTTTGTGACGGAGATGAAAGGATAACATACATTCCCATTTGTGGTTAATCTAGTTATATGTGTAGTTTGATATCAGTCTACCCTTCGTGAAAATGTGTAACATGCAGAGCAACTATTTGGGGTAAGACCTCATTAAGGATCCGTCCGCCGAAAGAGTGCTGTTGAAAATACCGTCTTGGTTTTTGATATGCGTGAATATTTTCGATCTCCTTGAAATGGGACATGTTTGTGTTGTGAATACTGAATGTATTACTGCATTAGGCAAGATAAAACATCAAATGGGAATCAGATTTCACACCCATAACTTACGTATTTTTTCTTGTAACTTACGTGACGGAGATGATAGGGTAACATACATTCCCCTTTGTGTTTAATCTAGTTATGTGTGTAGCTTGATATCAGTCTAGTCTCCGTGAAGATTTGTAACATGCAGGACAACTATTTTGGGTAAGACCACATTAAGGATCCGTCCGCCGAAAGAGTGCACTTCAAAATACCGTTTTGTTTTCAAATGCGTGAAAGTTTTCGAACACTTTGACATGGGACATGTTTGTTTCGTAAATAATGAATGTACTACTGCATTAGACAAGATAAAACATCAAATGGGAATCAGATTTCACACCCATAACTTACGTATTATGTTCTTGTAACTTGTGACGGAGATGAAAGTGTAACATACATTCCCCTTTGTGTTTAATCTAGTTATGTGTGTAGTTTGATATCAGTCTAGTCTCCGTGAAGATTTGTAACATGCAGGACAACTAGTTTGGGTAAGACCTCATTAAGGATCCGTCTGCCGAAAGAGTACACTTCGCAATACCGTTTCGGTTTGAAATACGTGAATGTTTCCGATCACTTTGACATGGGACATGTTTGTTTCGTAAATACTGAATGTACTACTGCATTAGAAAAGATAAAACATCAAATGGGAATGAGTTTTCACACCAATAACTTTCGTACTATTTTCTTGTAACTTACGTGACGGAGATGAAAGGGTAACATACATTCCCCTTTGTAGTTAATCTAGTTATGTGTGTAGCTTGATATCAGTCTAGCCTTCGGGAAAATGTGTAACATGCAGGACAACTATATGCGGTAAGACCACATTAAGGATCCGTCCGCCGAAAGAATGCTTTTGAAAATGCCGTTTTGGCTTGATATGCGTGAATGTTTTCGATTACTTTGACATGGGACATGTTTGTGTTGTGAATACTGAATGTTTTACTGCATTAGGCAAGATAAAACATCAAATGGGAATCAGATTTCACACCCATAACTTACGTATTTTTTCTTATAACTTACGTGACGGAGATGATAGGGTAACATACATTCCCGTTTGTGTTTAATCTAGTTATGTGTGTAGCTTGATATCAGTCTAGTCTCCGTGAAGATTTGTAACATGCAGGACAACTAGTTTGGGTAAGACATCATTAATGATCCGTCCGCCGAAAGAGTAGACTTCGCAATACCGTTTTGGTTTGAAATGCGGGAATGTTTCCGATCACTTTGACATGGGACATGTTTGTTTCGTAAATACTGAATGTACTACTGCATTAGACAAGATAAAACATACAATGGGAACGAGTTTTCACAAATATAACTTACGTACTATTTTCTTGTAACTTACGTGACGGAGATGAAAGGGTAACATACATTCCCCTTTGTGGTTAATCTAGTTACGTGTGTAGTTTGATATCAGTCTAGCCTTCGTAAAAATTTGTAACATGCAGGATATCTATTAGGGATAACATCACATTAAGGATCCGTCCGCCGAAAGAGCGCACTTGAAAATGCCGTGTTGGCTTGATGTGCGTGAGTGTTTTCGATAACTTTGATATGGGAAATGTTTGTCTTCTGAATACTGAATGTATTACTGCATTAGACAAGATAAAACATGAAACGGGAATTAGTTTTCACACCCATAACTTACGTACTATTTTCTTTTAACTTTCTTGACGGATATGAAAGGATAACACACATTCCCATTTGTGGTTAGTCTAGTTATATGTGTAGTTTGATATCAGTATAGTCTTCGTGAAGATTTGTAACATGCAGGACAACTATTTGGGTTAAGACCACATTAAGGATCCGTCCGCCGAAAGAGTGCACTTCAAAATAATGTTTTGGTTTGATATGCGTGAATGTTTTCCATCAACTTGACATGGGACATGTTTGTCTTGTGAATACTGAATGTACTACTACATTAGAAAAGATAAAACATCCAATGGGTATGAATTCTCACACCCATAACACACGTACTTTTATATTTTACCTTACGTGACGAAAATGAAAGGGTAACATACATTCCCCTTTGTTGTTAATCTAGTTATGTCTGTAGCTTGATATCAGTCTAGCCTTCGTGAAAATGTGTAACGTTCAGGAAAACTATTTGGGCTAAGACCACATTAAGGATTCGTCCGCCGAAAGAGTGCACTTGAAAACGCCGTTGTGGTTTGATATGCGTGAATGTTTTCGATTACTTTGACATGGGTCATGTTTGTCTTGTGAGCGCTGAATGAATTACTGCATTAGACAAGATAAAACATCAAATGGGAATGAGTTTTCACAAATATAACTTACGTACTATTTTCTTGTAACTTACATGACGGAGATGAATGGGTAACATACATTCCCCTTTGTGGTTAATCTAGTTATGTGTGTAACTTCATATCAGTCTAGTCTTCGTGAAGATTTGTTACATGCAGGACAATTATTTTGGGTAAGACCACATTAAGAATCCATCCGCCGAAAGATTGCACTTAAAAACGCCGTTGTGGTTTGATATGCGTGAATGTTTTCGATTACTTTGACATGGGACATGTTTGTCTTGTGAGTGCTGAATGAATTACTGCATTAGACAAGATAAAACATTCAGTGGGAATGAGTTTTCAAACCATAACTTTCGTACTATTTTTTTGTAGCTTACGTGACGGAGGTGAAAGGGTAACATACATTCCCCTTTGTGGTTAATCTAGTTATGTGTGTAGCTTGATATCAGTCTAGCCTTCGTGAAGATTTGTAACATGCAGGACAACTATTTGGGGTAAGACCACATTAAGGTTCCGTCCGCCGTTTTGGCTTGAAATGCGTGAATGTTTTCGATAGTTTTTTCTTTTGAATACTGAATGTATTACTGCATTAGACAAAATAAAATATCAAATGGGAATGAGTTTTCACACCAATAACTTACGTACTATTTTCTTTTAACTTACGTGACGGAGATGAAAGGGAAACATACATTCCCCTTTGTGGTTAATCTAGTTATGTGTGTAGCTTGATATCAGTCTAGTCTTGGTGAAGATATGTTACATGCAGGACGTCTATTTCGGGTGAGACCAAATTAAGGATCCGTTCGCCGAAAGAGTGCACTTGAAAATACCGTTTTGGTTTGATATGCGTAAATGTTTTAAAACACTTGACATTGGACACGTCAAATCTTGTGAATACAAAAAGTATTACTGCATTAGACAAGATAAAATATCAAATGGGAATGAGTTTTCACACCCTTAACTGACGTTCTATTTTCTTGTAACTTACGTGACGGAGATGAAAAGGTAAGAAACGGTACCCTTTGTGTTTAATGTAGTTATGCGGGTGTAGCTTGATATCAGTCTAGTCTCCGTGAAGATTTTGTAATATGCAGGACAACTATTTTGGGTTAGACCACATTAAGAATCCGTCCGCCGAAAGATTGCATTTCGCACTACAGTTTTGCTTTGAAAGTCATAAATGTTTTAGATCACTTTGACATGGGACATGTTTGTTTCGTAAATACTGAATGTACTACTCCATTAGACAAAATAAAACATCAAATGGGAATGAGTTTTTACACCCACAACACACGTACTATTTTCTTGTAACTTCCGTCACGGAGATGAAAGGGTAACATACATTCCCCTTTATGGTTAATCTAGTTATGTGTGTAGATTGATATCAGTCTAGCCATCGTGAAAATTTATATCATGCAGGAAAACTTTTTGGGGTAAGACCACATTAAGGATCCGTCCGCCGAAAGAGTGCTCTTGAAAATGCCGTTTTGGCTTGATATGCGTGAATATTTTCGATTAGTTTAACGTGTGACATATTCGTGTTGTGTATTCTGAATGTATGACTGCATTAGACAAGATAACACGTCAAATGGGTATCAGTTTTCACACCCTTAACTTACGTACTATTTTTTTGTAACTTACGTGACGGAGATTAAATGTTAACGTACATTCCCCTTTGTGGTTAATCTAGTTATGTATGTAGCTTGATATCAGTCTAGTCTTCGTTAAGATTTGTAACATGCAGGACAACTATTTTGGGTAAGACCACATTAAGGATCCGTCCGCCGAAAGAGTGCACTTCAAAATACCGTTCTGTTTTCAAATGCGCGAATGTTTTCGATCACTTTGAAATCGGACATATTTGTTTCGTAAATACTGAATGTACTACTGCATTAGAAAAGATAAAACATTCAATGGGTATGAGTTTTCACACCCATAACTTTCAGACCATTTTCTTGTAACTTACATGACGGAGATGAAAGTGTAACGTACATTCCCCTTTGTGGTTAATCTAGTTATGTGTGTAGCTTGATATCAGTCTAGCCTTCGTGAAAATGTGTAACATGTAGGACAACTATTTGGGATAAAACCACATTACGGATCCGTCCGCCGAAAGAGTGTACTTGAAAATGCCTTTTCGGCTTGATATGCGTGAATGTTTTCGATTACTTTGACATGGGACATGTTTGTGTTGTAAATATTGAATGTATTACTGCATTAGACAAGATAAAACATCAAATGGGAATCAGTTTTCACACCCTTAACTTACGTACTATTTTCATGTATATTACGTGACGGAGATGAAATGTTAACATACATTGCACTTTTTGGTTAATCTAGTTATGTGTGTAGCTTGATAACAGTCTAGCCTTCCTGAACATTTGTAACTTGCAGGACAACTATTTGGGGTAAGACCACATTAGGGATCCGTCCGCCGAAAGAGTGCTTTTGAAAATACCGTTTTGGTTTGATATGCGTGAATATTTTCGACCTTATTAGTTATGTGTGTAGCTTGATATCAGTCTAGCCTCCGTGAATATTTGTAATATGCAGGACAACTATTTTGGATAAGACCTCATTAAGGATCCGTCCGCCGAATGTGTACACTTTGCAATACCGTTTTGGTTTGTAATGCGTGAATGTTTTCGATCACTTTGACATGGGACATGTTTGACAAGATAAAACATACAATGGGAACGAGTTTTCACAAACATAACTTACGTACTATTTTCTTGTAACTTAAGTGACGGAGATGAAAGGGTAACATACATTCCCCTTTGTGGTTAATCTAGTTATGTGTGTAGTTTGATATCAGTCTAGAATAAATATTTGGAATAAAACCACATTAAGGATCCGTCCGCCGAAAGAGTGCACTTGAAAATGCCGTTTTAGCTTGATATGCGTGAATGTTTTCGATTACTTTGACATGGGACATGTTTGTGTTGTGAATACTGAATGTATTACTCCATTAGGCAAGATAAAACATCAAATGGGAATCAGATTTCACACCCATAACTTACGTATTATGTTCTTGTAACATACATTCCCCTTTGTGTTTAATCTAGTTATGTGTGTAGTTTGATATCAGTCTAGTCTCCGTGAAGATTTGTAACATGCAGGACAACTAGTTTGGGTAAGACCTCATTAAAGATCCGTCCGCCGAAAGAGTACACTTCGCAATACCGTTTCGGTTTGAAATACGTGAATGTTTCCGATCACTTTGACATGGGACATGTTTGTTTCGTAAATACTGAATGTACTACTGCATTAGAAAAGATAAAACATCAAATGGGAATGAGTTTTCACACAACATTAACTTTCGTACTATTTTCTTGTAACTTACGTGACGGAGATGAAAGGGTAACATACATTCCCCTTTGTAGTTAATCTAGTTATGTGTGTAGCTTGATATCAGTCTAGCCTTCGGGAAAATGTGTAACATGCAGGACAACTATATGCGGTACGACCACATTAAGGATCCGTCCGCCGAAAGAATGCTTTTGAAAATGCCGTTTTGGCTTGATATGCGTGAATGTTTTCGATTACTTTGACATGGGACATGTTTGTGTTGTGAATACTGAATGTATTACTGCATTAGGCAAGATAAAACATCAAATGGGAATCAGATTTCACACCCATAACTTACGTATTTTTTCTTATAACTTACGTGACGGAGATGATAGGGTAACATACATTCCCGTTTGTGTTTAATCTAGTTATGTGTGTAGCGTGATATCAGTCTAGTCTCCGTGAAGATTTGTAACATGCAGGACAACTAGTTTGGGTAAGACATCATTAAGGATCCGTCCGCCGAAAGAGTACACTTCGCAATACCGTTTTGGTTTGAAATGCGTGAATGTTTCCGATCACTTTGACATGGGACATGTTTGTTTCGTAAACACTGAATGTACTACTGCATTAGACAAGATAAAACATACAATGGGAACGAGTTTTCACAAATATAACTTACGTACTATTTTCTTGTAACTTACGTGACGGAGATGAAAGGGTAACATACATTCCCCTTTGTGGTTAATCTAGTTACGTGTGTAGTTTGATATCAGTCTTGCCTTCATAAAAATGTGTAACATGCAGGACAACTATTTGGGATAACATCACATTAAGGATCCGTCCGCCGAAAGAGCGCACTTGAAAATGCCGTGTTGGCTTGATGTGCGTGAATGTTTTCGATAACTTTGACATGGGAAATGTTTGTCTTGTGAATACTGAATGTATTACTGCATTAGACAAGATAAAACATGAAACGGGAATGAATTTTCACACCCATAACTTACGTACTATTTTCTTGTAACTTACGTGACGGAGATGAAAGGGTAACGTACATCCCCCTTTGTGGTTAATCTAGTTATGTGAGTAATTTGATATCAGTCAAGCCTTCGTGAAAATTTGTAACATGCAGTATATCTATTTGGGATAAAACCACATTAAGGATCCGTCCGCCGAAAGAGTGCACTTGAAAATGCCGTTCAGGCTTGATATGCGTGTATGTTTTTGATTACTTTGAAATGGGACATGTTTGTCTTGTGATTTCTGAATGTATTACTGCATTAAACAAAACAAAACCTGAAATGGGAATGAGTTTTCACACGAATAACTTACATACTATTTTCTTTTAACTTTCGTGCCGGAGATGAAAGGATAACACACATTCCCATTTGTGGTTAAACTAGTTATATGTGTAGTTTGATATCAGTATAGCCTTCGTGAAAATGTGTAACATGCAGGACAACTATATGCGGTAAGAACTCATTAAGGATCCGTCCGCCGAAAGAGTACGCTTCGCAATACCGTTTTATTTTGAAATGCGTGAATGTTTCCGATCACTTTGACATGGGACATGTTTGTTTCGTAAATACTGAATGTACTACTGCATTAGACAAGATAAAACATACAATGGGAACGAGTTTTCACAAATATAACTTACGTACTATTTTCTTGTAACTTACGTGACGGAGATGAAAGGGTAACATACATTCCCCTTTGTGGTTAATCTAGTTATGTGTGTAGTTTGATATCAGTCTAGCCTTCTTGAAAATTAGTAACATGCAGGACAACTATTTGGGATAACATCACATTAAGGATCCGTCCGCCGAAAGAGGGCACTTGAAAATGCCGTTTTGGCTTGATTTGCGTGAATGTTTTCGATAACTTTGATATGGGAAATGTTTGTCTTGTGAATACTGAATAACAGTCTAGCCTTCCTGAACATTTGTAACATGCAGGACAACAATTTGGGGTAAGACCACATAAAGGATCCTTCCGCCGAAAGATTGCTTTTGAAAATACCGTCTTGGTTTTTGATATGCGTGAATATTTTCGATCTCCTTGAAATGGGACATGTTTGTATCGTGAATCCGTAATGTACTTCAGCATTAGAAAAGATAAAACATCCAATGGGTATGAGTTTTCACACCCATAACTTTCGTACCATTTTCTTGTAACTTACTTGACGGAGATGAAAGGGTAACGTACATTCTCCTTTGTGGTTAATCTAGTTATGTGTGTAGCTTGGTATCTGTCTAGCCTTCGTGACAATTTGGAACATGCAGGATATCTATTTGGGATAAAACCACATTAAGGATCCGTCCGCCGAAAGATTGCACTTGAAAATGCTGTTTTGGCTTGATATGCGTGAATGTTTTCGATTACTTTGACATGGGACATGTTTGTGTTGTGAATACTGAATGTATTACTCCATTAGGCAAGATAAAACATCAAATGGGATTCAGATTTCTCACCCATAACTTACATATTATGTTCTTGTAACTTACGTGACAGAGATGAAAGGGTAACGTACATTTCCCTTTGTGTTTAATCTAGTTATTTGTGTAGTTTGATATCAGTCTAGTCTCCGTGAAGATTTGTAACATGCAGGACAACAATTTTGGGTAAGACCTCAATAAGGATCCGTCCGCCGAAAGAGTACACTTCGCAATACCGTTTTGGTTTGAAATGCGTGAATGTTTCCGATCCCTTTGACATGGGACATGTTTGTTTCGTAAATACTGAATGTACTACTGTATTAGACAAGATAAAACATCAAATGGGAATGAGTTTTCACACCAATAACTTTCGTACTATTTTCTTGTAACTTACGTGACGGAGATGAAATGGTAACATACATTCCCCTTTGTGGTTAATCTAGTTATGTGTGTAGTTTGATATCAGTTTAGCCTTCGTGAAAATTTGTAACATGCAGGACAACTATTTGGGATAACATCACATTAAGGATCCGTCCGCCGAAAGAGTACACTTCGCAATACCGTTTTGTTTTGAAATGCGTGAATGTTTCCGATCACTTTGACATGGGACATGTTTGTTTCGTAAATACTGAATGTACTACTGCATTAGACAAGATAAAATATACAATGGGAACGAGTTTTCACAAATATAACTTACGTACTATTTTCTTGTAACTTACGTGACGGAGATGAAACGGTAACATACATTCCCCTTTGTGGTTAATCTAGTTATGTGTGTAGTTTGATATCAGTCTAGCCTTCGTAAAAATGTGTAACATGCAGGACAACTATTTGGGATAACATCACATTAAGGATCCGTCCGCCGAAAGAGCGCACTTGAAAATGCCGTGTTGGCTTGATGTGCGTGAATGTTTTCGATAACTTTGACATGGGAAATGTTTGTCTTGTGAATACTGAATGTATTACGGCATTAGACAAGGTAAATAATGAAACGGGAATGAGTTTTCACACCCATATCTTACGTACTATTTTCTTGTAACTTACGTGACGGAGATGAAAGGGTAACGTACATCCCCCTTTGTGGTTAATCTAGTTATGTGTGTAGTTTGATATCAGTCAAGCCTTCGTGAAAATGTGTAACATGCAGGATATCTATTTGGGATAAAACCACATTAAGGATCCGTCCGCCGAAAGAGTGCACTTGAAAATGCCGTTCTGGCTAGATATGCGTGTATGTTTTTGATTACTTTGAAATGGGACATGTTTGTCTTGTGATTTCTGAATGTATTACTGCATTAAACAAAACAAAACCTGAAATGGGAATGAGTTTTCACACGAATAACTTACATACTATTTTCTTTTAACTTTCGTGCCGGAGATGAAAGGACAACACACATTCCCATTTGTGGTTAATCTAGTTATATGTGTAGTTTGATATCAGTATAGCCTTCGTGAAAATGTGTAACATGCAGGACAACTATATGCGGTAAGACCACATTAAGGATCCGTCCGCCGAAAGATTGCTTTTGAAAATGCCGTTTTGGCTTGATATGCGTGAATGTTTTCGATTACTTTGACATGGCACATGTTTGTGTTGTGAATACTGAATGTATTACTGCATTAGGCAAGATAAAACATCAAATGGGAATCAGATTTCACACCCATAACTTACGTATTTTTTCTTGTAACTTACGTGACGGAGATAATAGGGTAACATACATTCCTCTTTGTGTTTAATCTAGTTATGTGTGTAGCTTGATATCAGTCTAGTCTCCGTGAAGATTTGTAACATGCAGGACAACTAGTTTGGGTAAGACCTCATTAAGGATCCGTCGGCCGAAAGAGTTGGATCACTTTGACATGGGACATGTTTGTTTCGTAAATACTGAATGTACTACTGCATTAGACAAGATAAAACATACAATGGGAACGAGTTTTCACAAATATAACTTACGTACTATTTTCTTGTAACTTACGTGACGGAGATGAAAGGGTAACATACATTCCCCTTTGTGGTTAATCTAGTTATGTGTGTAGTTTGATATCAGTCTAGCCTTCGTGAAAATTAGTAACATGCAGGACAACTATTTGGGATAACATCACATTAAGGATCCGTCCGCCGAAAGAGCGCACTTGAAAATGCCGTTTTGACTTGATTTGCGTCAATGTTTTCGATAACTTTGATATGGGAAATGTTTGTCTTGTGAATACTGAATAACAGTCTAGCCTTCCTGAACATTTGTAACATGCAGGACAACAATTTGGGGTAAGACCACATAAAGGATCCGTCCGCCGAAAGAGTGCTTTTGAAAATACCGTCTTGGTTTTTGATATGTGTGAATATTTTCGATCTCCTTGAAATGGGACATGTTTGTATCGTGAATCCGTAATGTACTTCAGCATTAGAAAAGATAAAACATCCAATGGGTATGAGTTTTCACACCCATAACTTTCGTACCATTTTCTTGTAACTTACTTGACGGAGATGAAAGGGTAACGTACATTCTCCTTTGTGGTTAATCTAGTTATGTGTGTAGCTTGGTATCTGTCTAGCCTTCGTGACAATTTGGAACATGCAGGATATCTATTTGGGATAAAACCACATTAAGGATCCGTCCGCCGAAAGAGTGCACTTGAAAATGCCGTTTTGGCTTGATATGCGTGAATGTTTTCGATTACTTTGACATGGGACATGTTTGTGTTGTGAATACTGAATGTATTACTCCATTAGGCAAGATAAAACATCAAATGGGATTCAGATTTCTCACCCATAACTTACGTATTATGTTCTTGTAACTTACGTGACAGAGATGAAAGGGTAACGTACATTTCCCTTTGAGTTTAATCTAGTTATTTGTGTAGTTTGATATCAGTCTAGTCTCCGTGAAGATTTGTAACTTGCAGGACAACTATTTTGGGTAAGACCTGTTTAAGGATCCGTCCGCCGAAAGAGTACACTTCGCAATACCGTTTTGGTTTGAAATGCGTGAATGTTTCCGATCCCTTTGACATGGGACATGTTTGTTTCGTAAATACTGAATGTATTACTGCATTAGACAAGATAAAACATCAAATGGGAATGAGTTTTCACACCAATAACTTTCGTACTATTTTCTTGTAACTTACGTGACGGAGATGAAATAGTAACATACATTCCCCTTTGTGGTTAATCTAGTTATGTGTGTAGTTTGATATCAGTTTAGCCTTCGTGAAAATTTGTAACATGCAGGACAACTATTTGGGATAACATCACATTAAGGATCCGTCCGCCGAAAGAGCGCACTTGAAAATGCCGTGTTGGCTTGATGTGCGTGAATGTTTTCTATAACGTTGACATGGGAAATGTTTGTCTTGTGAATACTGAATGTATTACTGCATTAGACAAGAATAAACATGAAATGGGAATGAGTTTTCACACCCATAACTTACGTACTATTTTCTTGTAACTTACGTGACGGAGATGAAAGGGTAACGTACATCCCCCTTTGTGGTTTATCTAGTTATGTGTGTAGTTTGATATCAGTCTAGCCTTCGTGAAAATTTGTAACATGCAGGATATCTATTTGGGATAAAACCACATTAAGGATCCGTCCGCCGAAAGAGTGCACTTGAAAATGCCGTTCTGGCTTGATATGCGTGTATGTGTTTGATTACTTTGACATGGGACATGTTTATCTTGTGATTACTGAATATATTACTGCATTAGACAAAAAAAAACCTAAAATGAGAATGAGTTTTCACACGAATGACTTACATACTATTTTCTTGTAACTTTTGTGAGGGAGATGAAAGGATAACATACATTCCCATTTGTGGTTAATCTAGTTATATGTGTAGTTTGATATCAGTCTACCCTTCGTGAAAATGTGTAACATGCAGAGCAACTATTTGGGGTAAGACCTCATTAAGGATCCGTCCGCCGAAAGAGTGCTGTTGAAAATACCGTCTTGGTTTTTGATATGCGTGAATATTTTCGATCTCCTTGAAATGGGACATGTTTGTGTTGTGAATACTGAATGTATTACTGCATTAGGCAAGATAAAACATCAAATGGGAATCAGATTTCACAACCATAACTTACGTATTATGTTCTTGTAACTTACGTGACAGAGATGAAAGGGTAACGTACATTTCCCTTTGAGTTTAATCTAGTTATTTGTGTAGTTTGATATCAGTCTAGTCTCCGTGAAGATTTGTAACATGCAGGGCAACTATTTTGGGTAAGACCTGTTTAAGGATCCGTCCGCCGAAAGAGTACACTTCGCAATACCGTTTTGGTTTGAAATGCGTGAATGTTTCCGATCCCTTTGACATGGGACATGTTTGTTTCGTAAATACTGAATGTATTACTGCATTAGACAAGATAAAACATCAAATGGGAATGAGTTTTCACACCAATAACTTTCGTACTATTTTCTTGTAACTTACGTGACGGAGATGAAATAGTAACATACATTCCCCTTTGTGGTTAATCTAGTTATGTGTGTAGTTTGATATCAGTTTAGCCTTCGTGAAAATTTGTAACATGCAGGACAACTATTTGGGATAACATCACATTAAGGATCCGTCCGCCGAAAGAGCGCACTTGAAAATGCCGTGTTGGTTTGATGTGCGTGAATGTTTTCGATAACGTTGACATGGGAAATGTTTGTCTTGTGAATACTGAATGTATTACTGCATTAGACAAGAATAAACATGAAATGGGAATGAGTTTTCACACCCATAACTTACGTACTATTTTCTTGTAACTTACGTGACGGAGATGAAAGGGTAACGTACATTCCCCTTTGTGGTTAATCTAGTTATGTGTGTAGTTTGATATCAGTTTAGCCTTCGTGAAAATTTGTAACATGCAGGATATCTATTTGGGATAAAACCACATTAAGGATCCGTCCGCCGAAAGAGTGCACTTGAAAATGCCGTTCTGGCTTGATATGCGTGTATGTGTTTGATTACTTTGACATGGGACATGTTTATCTTGTGATTACTGAATATATTACTGCATTAGACAAGAAAAAACCTAAAATGAGAATGAGTTTTCACACGAATGACTTACATACTATTTTCTTGTAACTTTTGTGAGGGAGATGAAAGGATAACATACATTCCCATTTGTGGTTAATCTAGTTATATGTGTAGTTTGATATCAGTCTACCCTTCGTGAAAATGTGTAACATGCAGAGCAACTATTTGGGGTAAGACCTCATTAAGGATCCGTCCGCCGAAAGAGTGCTGTTGAAAATACCGTCTTGGTTTTTGATATGCGTGAATATTTTCGATCTCCTTGAAATGGGACATGTTTGTGTTGTGAATACTGAATGTATTACTGCATTAGGCAAGATAAAACATCAAATGGGAATCAGATTTCACACCCATAACTTACGTATTTTTTCTTGTAACTTACGTGACGGAGATGATAGGGTAACATACATTCCCCTTTGTGTTTAATCTAGTTATGTGTGTAGCTTGATATCAGTCTAGTCTCCGTGAAGATTTGTAACATGCAGGACAACTATTTTGGGTAAGACCACATTAAGGATCCGTCCGCCGAAAGAGTGCACTTCAAAATACCGTTTTGTTTTCAAATGCGTGAACGTTTTCGAACACTTTGACATGGGACATGTTTGTTTCGTAAATAATGAATGTACTACTGCATTAGACAAGATAAAACATCAAATGGGAATCAGATTTCACACCCATAACTTACGTATTATGTTCTTGTAACTTGTGACGGAGATGAAAATGTAACATACATTCCCCTTTGTGTTTAATCTAGTTATGTGTGTAGTTTGATATCAGTCTAGTCTCCGTGAAGATTTGTAACATGCAGGACAACTAGTTTGGGTAAGACCTCATTAAGGATCCGTCTGCCGAAAGAGTACACTTCGCAATACCGTTTCGGTTTGAAATACGTGAATGTTTCCGATCACTTTGACATGGGACATGTTTGTTTCGTAAATACTGAATGTACTACTGCATTAGAAAAGATAAAACATCAAATGGGAATGAGTTTTCACACCAATAACTTTCGTACTATTTTCTTGTAACTTACGTGACGGAGATGAAAGGGTAACATACATTCCCCTTTGTAGTTAATCTAGTTATGTGTGTAGCTTGATATCAGTCTAGCCTTCGGGAAAATGTGTAACATGCAGGACAACTATATGCGGTAAGACCACATTAAGGATCCGTCCGCCGAAAGAATGCTTTTGAAAATGCCGTTTTGGCTTGATATGCGTGAATGTTTTCGATTACTTTGACATGGGACATGTTTGTGTTGTGAATACTGAATGTTTTACTGCATTAGGCAAGATAAAACATCAAATGGGAATCAGATTTCACACCCATAACTTACATATTTTTTCTTGTAACTTACGTGACGGAGATGAAAGGGTAACATACATTCCCCTTTGTGGTTAATCTAGTTACGTATGTAGTTTGATATCAGTCTAGCCTTCGTAAAAATGTGTAACATGCAGGACAACTATTTGGGATAACATCACATTAAGGATCCGTCCGCCGAAAGAGCGCACTTGAAAATGCCGTGTTGGCTTGATGTGCGTGAGTGTTTTCGATAACTTTGATATGGGAAATGTTTGTCTTGTGAATACTGAATGTATTACTGCATTAGACAAGATAAAACATGAAACGGAAATTAGTTTTCACACCCATAACTTACGTACTATTTTCTTTTAACTTTCGTGCCGGAGATGAAAGGATAACACACATTCCCATTTGTGGTTAATCTAGTTATATGTGTAGTTTGATATCAGTATAGCCTTCGTGAAAATGTGTAACATGCAGGACAACTATATGCGGTAAGACCACATTAAGGATCCGTCCGCCGAAAGATTGCTTTTGAAAATGCCGTTTTGGCTTGATATGCGTGAATGTTTTCGATTACTTTGACATGGGACATGTTTGTGTTGTGAATACTGAATGTATTACTGCATTAGGCAAGATAAAACATCAAATGGGAATCAGATTTCACACCCATAACTTACGTATTTTTTCTTGTAACTTACGTGACGGAGATAATAGGGTAACATACATTCCTCTTTGTGTTTAATCTAGTTATGTGTGTAGCTTGATATCAGTCTAGTCTCCGTGAAGATTTGTAACATGCAGAGCAACTATTTGGGGTAAGACCTCATTAAGGATCCGTCCGCCGAAAGAGTGCTGTTGAAAATGCCGTTTTGGTTTGATATGCATGAATGTTTTCGATCACTTTAACATAGGACATGTTTGATTCGTAAATACTGAATGTACTACTGCATTAGACAAGATAAAACTTCAAATGGGAATCAGTTTTCAAAAACATAATTTTGGTTTTATTTTCTTGTAACTTACGTGACGGAGATGAAAGGGTAACATACATTCCCCTTTGTGGTTAGTCTAGTTATGTGTATAGCTTGATATCAGTCCAGCCTTCGTGAAGATTTGTAACATGCAGGACAACTATTTTGGGTAAGACCACATTAAGGATCCGTCCGCCGAAAGAGTGCACTTCAAAATACCGTTTTGTTTTCAAATGCGTGAAAGTTTTCGAACACTTTGACATGGGACATGTTTGTTTCGTAAATAATGAATGTACTACTTCATTAGACAAGATAAAACATCAAATGGGAATGAGTTTTCACAAACATAACTTACGTACTATTTTCTTGTAACTTACGTGACGGAGATGAAAGGGTAACATACATTCCCCTTTGTGTTTAAACTTGTAATGTGTGTAGCTTAATATCAGTCTAGCCTTCGTAAAGATCTGTAACATTCAGGACACCTACTTCGGTTAAGACCAAATTAAGTATCCGTCCCCCGAAACGGTGCACTTCAAAATACCGTTTTGTTTTGAAATGCGTGAATGTTTTTGATCACTTTGACATGGGACATGTTTGTTTCGTAAATACTGAATGTACTACTCCATTAGACAAGATAAAACATCAAACGGGAATGAGTTTTCACACCCATAACACACGTACTATTTTCTTGTAAATTACGTGACGGAGATGAAAGGATAACATACATTGCACTTTGTGGTTAATCTAGTTATATGTGTAGTTTGATATCAGTATAGCCTTCGTGAAAATGTGTAACATGCAGGACAACTATTTGGGATAACATCACATTAAGGATCCGTCCGCCGAAAGAGCGCACTTGAAAATGCCGTGTTGGCTTGATGTGCGTGAATGTTTTCGATAACTTTGATATGGGAAATGTTTGTCTTGTGAATACTGAATGTATTACTGCATTAGAAAAGATAAAACATGAAATGGGAATGAGTTTTCACTCCCATAACTTACGTACTATTTTCTTATAACTTACGTGACGGAGATGAAAGAGTAACGTACATCCCCCTTTGTGGTTAATCTAGCTATGTGTGTAGTTTGATATAAGTCTAGCCTTCGTGAACATTTGTAACATGCAGGATATCTATTTGGGATAAAACCACATTAAGGATCCGTCCGCCGAAAGAGTGCACTTGAAAATGCCGTTCTGGCTTGATATGCATGTATGTTTTTGATTACTTTGACATGGGACATGTTTGTGTTGTGATTAGCGAATGTATTACTGCATTAGGCAAGATAAAACATCAAATGGGAATCAGATTTCACACCCATAACTTACGTATTATGTTCTTGTAACTTACGTGACGGAGATGAAAGGGTAACATACATTCCCCTTTGTGGTTAGTCTAGTTATATGTATAGTTTGATATCAATCTAGTCTTCGTGAAGATTTGTAACATGCAGGACAACTATTTTGGGTAAGACCACATTAAGGATCCGTCCGCCGAAAGAGTGCACTTTAAAATACCGTTTTGTTTTCAATTGCTTGAAAGTTTTCGAACACTTCGACTTGGGACATGTTTGTTTCGTAAATACTGAATGTACTACTGCATTAGACAAGATAAAACATCAAATGGGAATGTGTTTTCACAAACATAACTTACGTACTATTTTCTTGTAACTTACGTGACGGAGATGAAAGGGTAACATACATTCCCCTTTGTGTTTAATCTTGTAATGTGTGTAGCTTAATATCAGTCTAGCCTTCGTAAAGATCTGTAACATTCAGGACACCTACTTCGGGTAAGACCAAATTAAGTATCCGTCCCCCGAAAGGATGCACTTTAAAATAGCGTTTTGTTTTGAAATGTGTGAATGTTTTTGATCAGTTTGACATGGGACATGTTTGTTTCGTAAATACTGAATGTACTACTCCATTAGACAAGATCAAACATCAAACGGGAATGAGTTTTCACACCCATAACACACGTACTATTTTCTTGTAAATTACGTGACGGAGATGAAAGGGTAACATACATTGCACTTTGTGGTTAATCTAGTTAAGTGTGGAGCTTGATATCAGTCTAACCTTCTTGAAAATGTTTAACATCCAAGGCAACTATTTGCGGTAAGACCACATTAAGGATCCGTCCGCCGAAAGAGTGCACTTGAAAATGCCGTTTTGACTTGATATGCGTGAATGTTTTCGATTACTTTGACATAGGACATGTTTGTGTTGTTAATACTGAATGTATTACTCCATTAGGCAAAATAAAACTTCAAATGGGAATCGGATTTCACACCCATAACTTACGTATTATGTTCTTGTAACTCACGTGACGGAGATGAAAGGGTAACATACATTTCCCTTTGTGTTTAATGTAGTTATTTGTGTAGTTTGAAATCAGTCTAGTCTCCGTGAAGATTTGTAACATGCAGGACAACTATTTTTGGTAAGACCTCTTTAAGGATCCGTCCGCCGAAAGAGTACACTTCGCAATACCGTTTTGGTTTGAAATGCGTGAATGTTTCCGATCACTTTGACATGGGACATGTTTGTTTCGTAAATACTGAATGTACTACTGCATTAGACAAGATAAAACATCAAATGGGAATGAGTTTTCACACCAATAACTTTCGTACTATTTTCTTGTAACTTACGTGACGGAGATGAAAGGGTAACGTCCATCCCCCTTTGTGGTTAATCTAGTTATGTGTGTAGTTTGATATCAGTCTAGCCTTCTTGAAAATTTGTAACATGCAGGATATCTATTTGGGATAAAACCACATTAAGGATCCGTCCGCCGAAAGAGTGCACTTGAAAATGCCGTTCTGGCTTGATATGCATGTATGTTTTTGATTACTTTGACATGGGACATGTTTGTGTTGTGAATACAGAATGTATTACTGCATTACGCAAGATAAAACATCAAATGGGAATCAGATTTCACACCCATAACTTACGTATTATTTTCTTGTAACTTATGTGACGGAGATGAAAGGATAACATATTTTCCCATTTGTGGTTAATCTAGTTATATGTGTAGTTTGATATCAGTCTACCCTTCGTGAAAATGTGTAACATGCAGAGCAACTATTTGGGGTAAGACCACATTAAGGATCCGTCCGCCGAAAGAGTGCTCTTGAAAATACCGTTTTGGTTTGATATGCGTGAATGTTTTCGATCACTTTGACATAGGACATGTTTGTTTCGTAAATACTGAATGTACTACTGCATTAGACAAGATAAAACTTCAAATGGGAATCAGTTTTCACAAACATAATTTAGGTTCTATTTTCTTGTAACTTACGTGACGGAGATGAAAGGGTAACATACATTCCCCTTTGTGGTTAGTCTAGTTATATGTATAGCTTGATATCAGTCTAGTCTTCGTGAAGATTTGTAACATGCAGGACAACTATTTTGGGTAAGACCACATTAAGGATCCGTCCGCCGAAAGAGTGCACTTCAAAATACCGTTTTGTTTTCAAATGCGTGAAAGTTTTCGAACACTTTGACATGGGACATGTTTGTTTCGTAAATAATGAATGTACTACTGCATTAGACAAGATAAAACATCAAATGTGAATGTGTTTTCACAAACATAACTTACGTACTATTTTCTTGTAACTTACGTGACGGAGATGAAAGGGTAACATACATTCCCCTTTGTGTTTAATCTTGTAATGTGTGTAGCTTAATATCAGTCTAGCCTTCGTAAAGATCTGTAACATTCAGGACACCTACTTCGGGTAAGACCAAATAAAGTATCCCTCCCCCGAAAGGGTGCACTTCAAAATAGCGTTTTGTTTTGAAATGCGTGAATGTTTTTGATCACTTTGACATGGGACATGTTTGTTTCGTAAATACTGAATGTACTACTCCATTAGACAAGATAAAACAACAAACGGGAATGAGTTTTCACACCCATAACACACGTACTATTTTCTTGTAAATTACGTGACGGAGATGAAAGGGTAACATACATTGCACTTTGTGGTTAATCTAGTTAAGTGTGGAGCTTGATATCAGTCTAACCTTCCTGAAAATGTTTAACATCCAGGGCAACTATTTGCGGTAAGACCACATTAAGGATCCGTCCGCCGAAAGAGTGCACTCGAAAATGCCGTTTTGGCTTGATAGGCGTGAATGTTTTCGATTACTTTGATATGGGACATGTTTGTGTTTTGAACAATGAATGTATTACTCCATTAGGCAAGATAAAACTTCAAATGGCAATCGGATTTCACACCCATAACTTACGTATTATGTTCTTGTAACTTACGTGACGGAGATGAAAGGGTAACATACATTTCCCTTTGTGTTTAATCTAGTTATTTGTGTAGTTTGAAATCAGTCTAGTCTCCGTGAAGATTTGTAAAATACAGG
Source organism: Escarpia spicata (assembly GCA_963995525.1). NCBI lineage: Eukaryota > Metazoa > Annelida > Polychaeta > Sabellida > Siboglinidae > Escarpia > Escarpia spicata. The sequence goes on along the minus strand of OZ023205.1, from coordinate 48,917,374 downwards.
ACAACTATTTTTGGTAAGACCTCTTTAAGGATCCGTCCGCCGAAAGAGTACACTTCGCAATACCGTTTTGGTTTGAAATGCGTAAATATTTCCGATCACTTTGACATGGGACATGTTTGTTTCGTAAATACTGAATGTACTACTGCATTAGACAAGAAAAAACATCAAATGGGAATGAGTTTTCACACCAATAACTTTCGTACTATTTTCTTGTAACTTACGTGACGGAGATGAAAGGGTAACATACATTCCCCTTTGTGGTTAATCTAGTTATGTGTGTAGCTTGATATCACTTTAGCCTTCGTGAAAATGTGTAACATGAAGACAACTATATGCGGTAAGACCACATTAAGGATCCGTCCGCCGAAAGAGTGCTTTTCAAAATGCCGTTTTTGCTTGATATGCGTGAATGTTTTCGATTACTTTGACATGGGACATGTTTGTGTTGTGAATACTGAATGTATTACTGCATTAGGCAAGATAAAACATCAAATGGGAATCAGATTTCACACCCATAACTTACGAATTTTGGCTTGTAACTTACGTGACGGAGATGATAGGGTAACATACATTCCCCTTTGTGTTTATTCTAGTTATGTGTGTAGCTTGATATCAGTCTAGTCTCCGTGAAGATTTGTAACATGCAGGACAACTAGTTTGGGTAAGACCGCATTAAGGATCAGTACGCCGAAAGAGTACACTTCGCAATACCGTTTTGGTTTGAAATGCGTGAATTTGTCCGATCACTTTGACATGGGACATGTTTGTTTCCTAAATACTGAATGTACTTCTGCATTAGACAAAATAAAACATAAAATGGGAACGAATTTTCACAAACATAACTTACGTACTATTTTCATGTAACTTACGTGGCGGAGATGGAAGGGTGACATACATTCCCCTTTGTGGTTAATCTAGTTATGTGTGTAGTTTGATATCAGTCTAGCCTTCGTGAAAATTTGTAACATGCAGGACAACTATTTGGGATAACATCACATTAAGGATCCGTCTGCCGAAAGAGCGCACTTGAAAATGCCGTGTTGGCTTGATGTGCGTGAATGTTTTCGATAACTTTGACATGGGAAATGTTTGTCTTGTGAATACTGAATGTATTACTGCATTAGGAAAGATAAAACATCAAATGGGAATCAGATTTCACACCCATAACTTACGTATTATTTTCTTGTAACTTATGTGACGGAGATGATAGGGTAACATACATTCCCCTTTGTGTTTAATCTAGTTATGTGTATAGCTTGATATCAGTCTAGTCTCCGTGAAGATTGGTAACATGCAGGACAACTATTTTGGGTAAGACCTCATTAAGGATCCGTCCGCCGAAAGAGTACACTTCGCAATACCGTTTTGGTTTGAAATGCGTGAATGTTTTCGATCACTTTGACATGGGACATGTTTGTTTCGTAAATACTGAATGTACTACTGCATTTGAAAAGATAAAACATTCAATGGGTATGAGTTTTCACACCCATAACTTTCGTACCATTTTCTTGTAACTTACGTGACGGAGATGAAACGGTAACGTACATTCCCCTTTGTGGTTAATCTAGTTATGTGTGTAGTTTGATATCATTCTAGCCTTCGTTACAATTTGTAACATGTAGGACAACTATTTGGGATAAAACCACATTAAGGAATCCGTCCGCCGAAAGAGTGCACTTGAAAATGCCGTTTTAGCTTGATATGCGTGAATGTTTTCGATTACTTTGACATGGGACATGTTTGTGTTTTGAATACTGAATGTATTACTCCATTAGGCAAGATAAAACAGTAAATGGGAATCAGATTTCACACCCACAACTTATGTATTGTGTTCTTGTAACTTACGTGACGGAGATGAAAGGGTAACATACATTCCCCTTTGTGTTTAATCTAGTTATGTATGTAGTTTGATATCAGTCTAGCCTTCGTGAAAATCTGTAACATGCAGAGCAACTATTTGGGGTAAGACCACATTAAGGATCCGTCCGCCGAAAGAGTGCCCTTGAAAATACCGTTTTGGTTTGATATGTCAATTACGTTATGTTAGGCTGCTTTATTTATTTACGTTACGCTGCGCCCTAGCGAATACTTAGGACACTATCTACATAAACAATCTGAAGTTCCGACTATCGCCCTTGCCTAAGTTAAACAACAATGCTACCTAATCAAAATATATAGCAGACATTATCTTATGTAAGTTGTTTTATGGTTCATGCTTTATTTTTTTATTCAACCACATAATCAGGTTTGTTAAATCGTTTTACAAGTTATCGAAGGCTAAGTTACCCTATTATCACTCACTATTCTAACGTGTTCTAACATACTTTAACTAACTAACTACAAGCACAACTGCTACTCAACATATGTTTACTGCAACTTTATAAATGATATTAAGGCAAAGGTAATACTTATCAATCAGTAATTTCACTTGTTTATCAACTTTTCTACACCACCAATTTGTATGATCTATCTCAGCCAAATATAGCCTCGAATTATGTAATTTTATCTTGTATAATGCAGAAGTATATTCAGTATTCATGAGACAAACATGTCGCTTGTCAAAGTGATCGAAAACTTTTCGGCGGACGGATCCTTAATGTGGTCTTACCCCAAATAGTTGCTCTGCATGTTACAGATTTTCACGAAGGCTAGACTGATATCAAATTACACACATAATTAGATTAAACACAAAGGGGAATGTATGTTGCCCTTTCTTCTCCGTCACGTAAGTTACAAGAACATAATACATAAGTTATAGGTGTGAAATCTGATTCCCATTTGCTGTTTTATCTTGCCTAATGGAGTAATACATTTAGTATTCACAACACAAACATGTCCCATGTCAAAGTAATCGAAAACATTCACGCATATCAAGCCAAAACGGCATTTTCAAGTGCACTCTTTCGGCGGACGGATCCTTAATGTGGTTTTATCCCAAATAGATATCCTGCATGTTACAAATTTTCACGAAGGCTAGACTGTTATCAAGCTACACACATAACTAGATAAACCACAAAGGGGAATGTAGGTTACCCTTTCATCTCCGTCACGTAAGTTACAAGAAAATAATACGTAAGTTATGTGTGTGAAATCTGATTCCCATTTGCTGTTTTATTTTGCCTAATGCAGTAATACATTCAGTATTCAAAACACAAACATGTCCCATGTCAAAGTAATCGAAAACATTCACGCATATCAAGCCAAAACGGCATTTTCAAAAGCACTCTTTCGGCGGACGGATCCTTAATGTGGTGTTACCCAAAATAGTTGTCCTGCATGTTACACATTTTCACGAAGGCTAGACTGATATCAAACTACACATATAACTAGATTAACCACAAATGGGAATGTATGTTATCCTTTCATCTCCGTCACGAAAGTTACAAGAAAATTGTATGTAACTTATTCGTGTGAAAACTCATTCCCATTTCAGGTTTTTTCTTGTCTAATGCAATAATACATTCAGTAATCACAATACAAACATGTCCCATGTCAAAGTAATCAAAAACATACATACATATCAAGCTAGAACGGCATTTTCAAGTGCACTCTTTCGGCGGACGGATCCTTAATGTGGTTTTATCCCAAATAGATATCCTGCATGTTACAAATTTTCACGAAGGCTAGAGTGATATCAAACTAAACACATAACTAGATTAACCACAAAGGGGGATGTACGTTACCCTTTCATCTCCGTCACGTAAGTTACAAGAAAATAGTACGTAAGTTATGGGTGTGAAAACTCATTCCCATTTCATGTTTTATCTTATCTAAAGCAGTAGTACATTCAGTATTCACAAGACAAACATTTCCCATGTCAAAGTTAGCGAAAACATTCACGCACATCAAGCCAACACGGCATTTTCAAGTGCGCTCTTTCGGCGGACGGATCCTTAATGTGGTCTTACCCCAAATAGTTGCTCTGCATGTTACACATTTTCACGAAGGGTAGACTGATATCAAACTACACATATAACTAGATTAACCACAAATGGGAATGTATGTTACCCTTTCATCTCCGTCACGTAAGTTACAAGAAAATAGTACGTAAGTTATGGGTGTGAAAACTCATTCCCATTTCATGTTTTATCTTATCTAATGCAGTAATACATTCAGTATTCACAAGACAAACATTTCCCATGTCAAAGTTAGCGAAAACATTCACGCACATCAAGCCAACACGGCATTTTCAAGTGCGCTCTTTCGGCGGACGGATCCTTAATGTGATGTTATCCCAAATAGTTGTCCTGCATGTTAAAAATTTTCACGAAGGCTAGACTGATATCAAACTACACACATAACTAGATTAACCACAAAGGGGAATGTATGTTACCCTTTCATCTCCGTCACGTAAGTTACAAGAAAATAGTACGTAAGTTATGTTTGTGAAAATTCGTTCCCATTGTATGTTTTATCTTGTCTAATGCAGATGTACATTCAGTATTCACAACACAAACATGTCCCATGTCAAAGTAATCGAAAACATTCACGCATATCAAGCCAAAACGGCATTTTCAAAAGCACTATTTCGGAGGACGGATCCTTAATGTGGTCTTACCGCATATAGTTCTCCTGCATGTTACACATTTTCACGAAGGCTAGACTGATATCAAGCTACACACATAACTAGATTAACCACAAAGGGGACTGTATGTTACCCTATCATCTCCGTCACGTAAGTTACAAGCAAAAATTCGTAAGTTATGGGTGTGAAATCTGATTCCCATTTGATGTTTTATCTTGCCTAATGCAGTTATACATTCAGTATTCACAACACAAACATGTCCCATGTCAAAGTAATCGAAAACATTCACGCATATCAAGCCAAAACGGCATTTTCAAAAGCACTATTTCGGCGGACGGATCCTTAATGTGGTCTTACCGCATATAGTTCTCCTGCACGTTACACATTTTCACGAAGGCTAGACTGATATCAAGCTACACACATAACTAGATTAACCACAAAGGGGAATGTATGTTACCCTATCATCTCCGTCACGTAAGTTATGGGTGTGAAATCTGATTCCCATTTGATGTTTTATCTTGCCTAATGCAGTAATACATTCAGTATTCACAACACAAACATGTCCCATATCAAAGTAATCGAAAACATTCACGCATATCAAGCCAAAACGGCATTTTCAAAAGCACTATTTCGGCGGACGGATCCTTAATCTCGTCTTACCGCATATAGTTCTCCTGCATGTTACACATTTTCACGAAGGCTAGACTGATATCAAGCTACACACATAACTAGATTAACCACAAAGGTGAATGTATGTTACCCTTTATTCTTCGTCACGTAAGTTACAAGAAAATAGTACGTAAGTTATGTTTGTGAAAACTCATTCCCATTTCATGTTTTATCTTGTCTAATGCAGTTGTACATTCAGTATTTAGGAAACAAATATGTCCCATGTTAAAGAGATGGAAAACATTCACGCATTTCAAACCAAAAGGGTATTTTGAATTGCACTCTTTCGGCGGACGGATCCTTAATGTGGACTTACCCGAAATAGTTGTCCTGCATATTACACATTTTCACGAAGGCTAGACTGATATCAAGCGACACACATAACTAGATTAACCACAAAGGGGAATGTATGTTACCCTTTCAACTCCGTTATTAAGTTACAAGAAAATAGTACGTGTGTTGTGGGTTTGAAAACTCATTCCCATTTGATGTTTTATATTTTTTAATGCAGTAGTACATTCAGTAGTCACGACACAAACATGTCCCATATCAAGGTGATCGAAAATATTCACGCATATCAAACCAAAACGGTATTTTCAAGTGCACTCTTTCGGCGGACGGATCCTTAATTTAATCTTACCCGAAATAGATGTCCTGCATGTTACAGATATATACGAAGGCTAGACTGATATCAAGCTACACACATCACTAGATTAACCACAAAGGGGAATGTACGTTACCCTTTCATCTCCGTCACGTAAGTTAAAAGAAAATAGTACGTGTGTTATGGTTGTGAAAACTCATACCCGTTTGATGTTTTATCTTGTCTAATGCAGTAGTACATTCAGTATTCACATGACAAGCATGTCCCATGTCAAAGTAATCGAAAACATTCACGCATATCAAACCAAAACGGTATTTTCAAGTGCACTCTTTCGGCGGACGGATCCTTAATTTAATCTTACCCGAAATAGATGTCTTGCATGTTACAGATATATACGAAGGCTAGACTGATATCAAGCTACACACATCACTAGTTTAACCACAAAGGTGAATGTACGTTACCCTTTCATCTCCGTCACGTAAGTTAAAAGAAAATAGTACGTAAGTTATGGGTGTGAAAACTCATTCCCATTTGATATTTTATTTTGTCTAATGCAGTATTACATTCAGTATTCAAAAGAAAAAATATATCCCATGTCAAAGTAATCGAAAACATTCACGCATATCAAACCAAAACGGTATTTTGAAGTGCACTCTTTCGGCAAACGGATCCTTAATTTGGTCTTACGCGAAATAGATGTCCTGCATGTAACAGATCTTCACGAAGGCTAGACTGATATAAAGCTACACACATATTTAAATTAATTACACAGGGGAATGTATGTTACCCTTTCATTTCCGTCACGTAATTTACAAGAATATAGTTCGGGTATTATAAGTGTGAAAACTCATTCCCATTTGATGTTTTATCTTCTCTAATGCAGTAGTACTTTGAGTATTTACGAAACAAACATGTCCCATGTCAAAGTGATCGATAACATTCACGCATTTAAAACCAAAACGGTATTTTCAAATGCACTCTTTCGGCGGACGGATCCTTATTGTGGTCTTACCCAAAATAGTTGTCCTGCATGTTACAAATCTTCACGAAGACTAGACTGATATCAAGCTACACACATTACTAGATTAACCACAAAGGGGAACGTATGTTACCCTTTCATCTCCGTGACGGAAGTTACACGAAAATAGTATGTGTGTTGTGGGTGTAAAACTCATTCCCTTTTGATGTTTTATTTTGTCTAATGGAGTAGTACATTCAGTATTTACGAAACAAACATGTCCCATATCAAAGTGATCGAAAGCATTTATGCCTTTCAAACCAAAACTGTATTTTCAAGTGCACTCTTTCGGCGGACTGATCCTTAATGTGGTCTTACCCGAAATAGACGTCCTGCATATGACAGATCTTCACGAAGGCTAGACTGATATCAAGCTACACACATAACTAGATTAACCACAAAGGGGAATGTATGTTTCCCTTTCATCTCCGTCACTTAAGTTACATGAAAATATTACGTAAGTTATGTTTGTGAAAACTCATTCCCATTTGTTGTTTTATCTTGTCTAGTGCAGAAGTACATTCAGTATTTACGAAAAAAATATGTCCGATATCAAAGTGATCGAAAACATTCACGCATTTGAAACCAGAACGGTATTTTGAAGGGCACCCTTTCGGCGGACGGATCCTTAATGTGGTCTTACCCAAAATAGTTGTCCTGCATGTTACAAATCTTCACGAAGACTAGACTGATATCAAGCTACATACATAACTAGATTAACCACAAAAGGGAATGTACGTTACCCTTTCATCTCCGACACGTAAGTTACAAGAAAATAGTACATAAGTTAAGGGTTTGAAAACTGATACCCATTTGACGTGTTATCGAGTATAATGCAGTCATACATTCAGAATTCACAACACGAACATGTCACACGTTAAACTAATAGAAAACATTCACGCATATCAAACCAAAACGGCATTTTCAAGTGCACTCTTTCGGCAGACGGATCCTTAATTTGTTCTTACCCGAAATAGATGTCCTGCATGTAACAGATCTTCACGAAGGCTAGACTGATATCAAGCTACACACATAACAAAATTAATCACAAAGGGGAATGAATGTTACACTTTCATCTCCGTCAAATAAGTTACAAGAAAATAGTACGTAAGTTATGTTTGTGAAAACTCATTCCCATTAGATGTTTTATCTTGTCCAATGCAGTTGTACATTCAGTATTTAGGAAACAAATATGTCCCATGTCAAAGAGATGGAAAACATTCACGCATTTTAAACCAAAACGGTATTTTGAAGTGCACTCTTTCGGCGGACGGATCCTTAATGTGGTCTTACCCCAATTAGTTGTCCTGCATGTTACAAATCTTCACGAAGTCTAGACTGATATCAAGCTGCACACATAACTAGATTAACAACAAAGGGGAATGTATGTTACCCTTTCATCTCCGTCACGTAAGTTACAAAAAAATAGTACGAAAGTTATGGTTTGAAAACTCATTCCCACTGGATGTTTTATCTTGTCTAATGCAGTAATTCATTCAGCACTCACTAGACAAACATGTCCCATGTCAAAGTAATCGAAAACATTCACGCATATCAAACCACAACGGCGTTTTCAAGTGCGCTCTTTCGGCGGATGGATTCTTAATGTGGTCTTACCCAAAATAATTTTCCTGTATGTTACAAATCTTCACGAAGACTAGACTGATATGAAGTTACACACATAACTAGATTAACAAAAAAGGGGAATGTATGTTACCCTTTCATCTCCGTCACGTAAGGTAAAAGATAAAAGTACGTGTGTTATGGGTGTGAAAATTCATACCCATTGGATGTTTTATCTTTTCTAATGTAGTAGTACATTCAGTATTCACAAGACAAACATGTCCCATGTCAAGTTGATCGAAAACATTCACGCATATCAAACCAAAACGTTATTTTGAAGTGCACTCTTTCGGCGGACGGATCCTTAATGTGGTCTTACCCCAAATAGTTGTCCTGCATGTTACAAATCTTCACGAAGACTAGACTGATATCAAGCTACACACATAACTAGATTAACCACAAAGGAGAAAGTATGTAACCCTTTCATCTCCGTCACGTAAGTTACAAGAAAATAGAACGAAAGTTATGGGTGTGAAAACTCATTCCCATTTGATGTTTTATCTTGTCTAATGCAGCAATTCATTCAGCGTTCACGAGACAAACATGACCCATGTCAAGGTGATCGAAAACATTCACGCGTATCAAACCAAAACGGCGATTTCAAGTGCACTCTTTCGGCGGACGGATCGTTAATATGGACTTACCCGAAATAGATATCCTGCACGTTACAAATTTTCACGAAGGCTAGACTGATATCAAGCTACAGACACAACTAGATCAACCCCTAAGGGGAATGTATGTTACCCTTTCATCTCCGTCAAGTAAGGTAAATGTTAAAAGTACGCGTGTTATGGGTGTGAAAACTCATTCCCATTTCATGTTTTTTCTTGCCTAATGCAGTAGTAGATTTAGTATTTACGAACCAAACATGTCCCATGTCAAAGTGATCGAAAACATTCACGCATTTTTGTTCCGAACGTAAAACGTAACGTGTGCGTAATACGTAAAACGTAAAACGTAACATAACAATTGAAGGAACCATGCGCGCGCGGCAAATATGTTGGGGAAATGGCTTGGCAACATGGAGTAGACTCTGACACAATAATGCTTATGTCTACCATCACGCCAATAGCATAGCAATACGAATATTGTTATACAATTCTACACGATCACGACTAGAGCCTATCGATGGACGTGAACATCACATTCTCTCTGACCTTCGTCATTTTGAACAAACAACGAATATCTGCGAGCGCGTTATGGTTTTTATGTAACAATGCTTTGTGTTTTCTAACATTTGGTCAATATTATTATTACGACTGTCCACTAACTACCAAGGTGATGGACATTTTTGATAGTTTTATTACTTTTAGGCATTACCCAGGGCCCTAAATGTAATTTCTGGCGAAAATCTACATAGTTCCAGGATCGTAACCTCGGTGGACAACTTTGTAAGCTAGATATCGGAAACATGCAAACAGTGCTCAAACAACAACATGCCCAGTGCAAGCTTCATCAAGTATGGTATTTATGCTTCCAATGATGAGTATAGTGAAGTCCTTACAATCTGTAGATGTATCAGTTAAGTTATTATGATTAATTCAGACAAACTACGCCGAAATAATATTAAATCCACTTGGCCATAAATGGTCAAAAAATACATTGAATTTGTGGGTTTTAGTTTGTAATTTTCAATTTTAATGCACATGTATTTATTAAAATAATTCAAAACACAACCGTCATGCGAAATAAAGGAAACCCGTCGTGTGCAAATGTAACCACTAGATTTAAGTTAGTTTTAACATATGAAATAGCACTGCATTATATTAGTTTATGATATATTTCAATACACATTTACCTCTAGTAAATTAATAGGACATCAAAACAATGTTGTCTTCACTAGATAAAAGGTAGAAACAACCATTTCACACTCAAATCCATACCAGGGATCGATTTATTCAATTAAACAACTGATCGCTGCACAGCAAACCACATATTTAATATAACTGTGGGTGACACTGTTCATATAAAGTTTGTGCATTTGTTATACATACTGGAAGGTTGACAGTATAGCATTGTATTAAATGTTGAACATAATTATCACTCTCCGACTCTCCGAATCACCGCTTTTGCTGACCACTGTCAAACTTTGCTGCATACAACGCACGGTTGAACTTTTTTACCGATCCCAGGCGGCGGCAGCTAATGTAACAGGTAGTGTTATTCATGGCGACGGACAGTTCCTGTTGCATCCTTTGGTGCAGCCGTAGGGGTAAACAAAAGTGTGATACATTGTTTTGAGTGCGGCTACTGGAAGGTACGGTTAACAGGCTCGTAGCCGGGGGTGTTCAGGTGAACCCCCCTTTCTCCAAAATGTGAAAGCCCCTTTCAATCAAATTTAATCTATAAGATGTACCCGTAATTGTTTATGTTAAGATTATTCCCTGTTTCTCAAAAGCGTGAACCCCTCCTAAAACCTGTTGGATGTTGTTCAAACATTACCCAGCATTCCAGGGTAGCCTAACTTTAATCACAAACCAAATATTAACTACGGTTATTTTTCCCGATAAACTAAACACTGCCAAAGTGAATCCAATTCATAAAAATGGTGCCGATATCCTATTCTGCAACTACAGACCAATATCAATTTTATCTCAATTTCAAAACTAATAGAAACAATTATTTACAACCAGCTCGAATCTTTTTTCAAAAGACATAAACCTATGTACGATAATCAATATGGATTTAGAAAGGAATATTCAACTGATATTTCTGCTCTTGAAATAATTGATAGGATATTGACATGTATGGGTAATAATTGGTAGGATATTGACACGTATGGGTAATAATTGATAGGATATTGACACGCATGGGTAATAATGGAATACCTAAAATACTTAGCTTGAACTGTGGTGAAATTGGGATAATCCTAAAAGCTGATTCTATATCGACCTTAGCCATAAAGACCTGGTGACTAGATTGTTTGATAAAGCCGATAGCATCCTGTATAGTTGCGTACTGTACGGAAGAGACTTCCTTGGGAACGAAATCATTCACAGACGAACCTTCCGGGTAAGATAAATGGTGTATTGTCCGAAATTCCCCAGGAGTCTTCTTAGCCACTACTCCCATGGGACTAACCGTAAAGTTATGAATTGGGGGTGGCACATCAAATGGACCGAGAATCCTGCCTAACTTCAATTCTTTCCTTATCTTTCGGTCTATAATATTAGGAAATTCATCAGCCGACTTTAGATTTCTAACAGCCTTATTTGCCTGTTTTGGTAAGCTATAACATCCAAGTCTAAAACCATGCTTGAAACCATTGATCAAAATTAATAAGCAACAATACTGGGATCATATCCTATCAAAAACTTGCTAAGTGTAGTGAAGGAAACTGGAGTACGCATGTTACTTTCTGTACCAAGTGGGGCATGGACCGGCGGGTGACGACTTAGCGGCAGGGGCGGGCGTACTGGCAGGGTTGTTCGGGCGTGGTCTGTTGCACCTGACATATGCGTGGGGGCCACCACAGTGTTTGCACTTCTGCATGTAGCGTGTCTGCATCACACACCTCTCCACGGTTGAATACAAAGCAGCGCCTATTGGAGGGCCACCTAGATGTCCCACAACTGGCCTTACTCTTGCAGTGAAAGGGGGTGCCACTCGCAGCTGCTACCTGGCGTCCGCTAGGGGCAGCAACTGGTGCCACCATTGATGTATCCATCCACAGCCTCATGCACACCGAATTCCATGCCCAGTTGTTCGCCTGTCGCAACGACCTGAAAGCTTCATCGTATGACCGCCATTTCGATCCCCGTTCATACATATTTCTGATAGTCTCGATGTACATCAGGAGGGCGTTGGCATCGGGGAGGTTGGACGGCTGGAGGAGGAGAACAGACTGGTATATCTCAAATGCCTTCAACCACTGCTCAAAGGACAAAACTACATTCTTCTGTCTTGGAGCAAGACAGGACATGGGTGTTTCACTGTCGTCACCTGGCCTTACTGACACGTTATAAGGACTGGGGAGAAGAGTCATGCAAGAGGGATGCCATGTTTTCGTATTCCCAAGACCAATTTTTTGGTTTAATGTTATCTGGAACCCAGGAATGGCGAGTCAGACCTGATGCAGCTGCCACTAAATCTTGTGCCGCCCTAAGTAGCGAGTGGAGTAAATTACCTGTTAGGACTGCAGGTGATGGCCATGGGGCTGATGGGCCAACAGCAGGGGCACCACCAGTACCCTGTGGCTGGCTGCATACATTGACCCCCACCATGGGGGGCATAGTGTCACCGACTGTTGGGGGCAGTACAGGCAGGGTCGGGGTAGCATGCAGCGTGACAGCAGGCAGTCGGTCCTGATGTATTACACGCACCATCGCATGCACTTCCTGCAACAGGCGATCGGAAGTATCAAGATGACGCTTCATTTGCCTCATCCGCATCTCCATCGAACCAGACCCACCTCTCACCGAACCAGTAGCGTCACGCACGACCGGCTGCAGGGCTGGTTCGTCATCGAAATGCTGACTGATGCTGCATTCGGCTGGGGGCGGGCCCATCGACGCATGTGGCGGGGCCTGGGAGGTCGGACTGCTGTCACGCATCGCAACTGACCGCGACCGTAGCTGGGATCATGTTCTAGTTAGACTTCCTGCCCGTTGCACACGAAGAAAAATGCAGTATATTTTTTTGAAATGATTTCTTTTACAAAATTCACATGCTGTGACATAAGTGCATTAGAGGTGGGATATTTTCATGTGTGATTGTAGAAGAGGTTGACTGTAAAATCGTGGATTTCTAGATGATTTGAATACGCGCAAGGATATTTGGCAGCAATTTGCCTGTGTGACCTGTTTGCGGAGTAATTCTTGCCGGCATTTGTAAATATTGACGGGTGTCACACATACAGGCATTTTACGAGAGCTGGAAGTATGCAATTTTTGTTAAAATCTATCGGCATGTCAATGAGATGATAATAACAGCAGTTGAGAAGTTTAAGACAATTTATAGGTCACGTTTTCTTATAATCAGACAAAACGTTAACATGGTCGCCTATGGGAAAACCAACAGTGGGCTGACCCCAGCTGTCGTGGCACTTGACCTGATTGTCGTGGTCGGCCACGGCTGCTTCTCATAGTGGGACGCATCCTGTAACACGCAAATTTGGACAAAGCCGTATTGAGTGAAATAGACAAATGTATCTCCCTATTTCATGAAGACTGCTTGTGCCAAGACAATGAAATATTACATAAACATTTTCATTAAGGTAGCGTATCACCAGAATATCTTAGGTGCCCTTGATAATTACTCCTGTATATATTATGTATATATTAAACATATAATGTGTGTTGGCTATTAAGATATTATTTGTTGGGAACACCGCCCTCAAAACATACTTCTTACCTGCTGTTATCATCATCTCATTGACATGCCAGTAGAATTTAGTCAAAATTATATATTTGTAGCTCTCGTAAAATGTACGTGTGTATGCCATCCGTCAATATTCAGTACTCCGGCTAAAGGGTCAAATAGCCCAATTGCGGCCAAATATCCTTCAACTTAGTAAAATCATCTAAAAATACACAATTTACTGTCAACAGCTTCTACAATCACACCTGGAAATCTGACTACTCAAATGCACTTATATCAGAGCATGTGATTTTCTTTAAAAAATAATTTATCAAAATACACTGTCTTTTTTCGTCTGTAGCGAAACAGGAGGTCTAACTGGGGCATGACCCCCTAAAGCACTACACCAAATGCAACCCGCGATGACCAACGTGACCTCCGGTGACCGATCAACTTTGACCCCGTTTAGTTCCATGAGAATCTCCTCAGTTTAATTTAAGTTCTACTAGATTGCCCATTATGTGACGGAAACATGTCTTACCAGAAAGGCTAATGTTATGTATGAGTTAATAATCATTTGTAAAAATTGTTTCATTTTGGAATAATTTGATTTGATTACTTGTCTGATTAAAAATTATAACGAACCATATTTGTAGAAATGTATTGTTGTAAACCAGTGCACTATTGCACAAAGGGCTACGTCGTTTCCATCTGTGTAAGTGAATGCACATTTTTGCATTTTATAGTTAATTTAATAATAGTATTTGAACATATAATTAATCAGGTTGATATTAAAGTTACAGATACGTAAATCGTGATTGCATGACTCATTTCCCAAACGTTATTATTAAAATATAGCAGTTACCCGGAGTTGCCTGGGGGGAAAGGCAGTCGCCAGTGCTATAACTGTTTGGAAATTGTACCCCAAACATGTCCACCCTCCGGACTAAGTTTGGAAAATCTAAACCTATGAATCACACCAATGGAACCACTAGGTTACACATCAAATTCCAGCCCCATACATGCCAAACTGACGGAGAGAAGTGCCATTTTAAAATTGTGACCCCAAACTCCCGGATGAATTTCGAAAACAAATCTACAACTACAGTCCACCATAATGGGCCGATAGATCAAAAATAAAGTTTTAGCACCATACATGCCAAACTGACAGAGATATGTGTCATTTTAAAATGGTTAACCCCTAAGATCGCCATCCCCGATACATTTTCCAAAAAAAATCAAAAACAATACGCCCGCTTGTAAATTGTACAAGTGCACACAAAATGTCAGCCCCATACATGCAAACCTAACGTTGATGTGGGTCTACAGACAGACAGACAAGCAGAGAACCGTATTGTGTTGTAATATAGTTGTTTATCATAATTTACGAATCTAGCGGAGATTTGTGTTTACAACGACACCCGCTGCTTTGCGTATAAACAGCTCTAGAAAAATGCGCCTGTGTGTGACGAAGCAGTTAGATATCTAAAGCTCTGAGACAATGAGATCAAAATAAAACACATTTTCTAAATAATTACAAGGTATGCTAATTATGTTGTTGTGTTATGTATACTAACAATTAAAATAGCAAACGGGTCATTGGCATGTGCACACGTATGCGTAATATGCAAAACGGAACCGGAACATAGTTTCAGACCGGACCTTTCGGACTGTCACACTTGCGTAGTCCTTGGTGCGCAATGCACAGCAATGAATTGGTGTAAATGACGCCGACGACATATCTTTGTGCGGTACATCCAAAAGAACTACAAGAAATGCTGCCAGAGCTAGCCGATGAAAGAGAAAAAAGGTCTGAAAATGAACATCTCAAAGATTTTGCTAAAGAACGACTCCCCAATATATCTCCATACGTCGCAAATAGAGAACGTTGACAGTTACGGCTACCTGGGACAGCGATACAGCATCGGAGACAAAAATCATAAAAACAAAAATTCTAAGAATCACGGCCGGCTGCACAGCATTCGCATCTTCAAGAGCAACTTTGGAACGCTCTTGAAGAGACAAGTCTACAACTCCTGTGCATTTACAAATACTACATACGTCGCGGAAACATGGACACTTACCAACCAAGCAAAGTTCAAGCTAATAGCCCATAAACAAAGACGGAAAGAAGAATGTTAAACACAACTTATCGTGAGAGAAAGAAAACCAACTGGGTAAGAGAGAAGACAGTGGTTATAGACGTGACAAAACAAATCATAATTCAGAAATGAACCTGCGCAGGGCACATCAACCGATGGACATTCCGTATCACCAGCATTATTGAATGTTTCTCGGCTTCAGTAAGTTTCTGTTATCTAAACGTTTCATTAAAACTTCACTTCAAAATGTATAGCCAGATGTACCTAATGAAAAAGGAACATGAGAGTACCACAGTTTTTATATTCGAACAAAAACAATGCCAATCATTCAATATGACATCGGCGTCGCCATTGGCATCGGCGGCTTCGTGCATGGAGAGGTGGTGTTTTTTCTTTTAAATAAATCCGTCTGTCATGAACTGTCGCTATGTTCATTCTCCTTTTATTCCATACAATGTCCTTCTTTTCTTTGTTGAATCTGTGACATAAACAGCAGCTGGTCCACGTTTCATTTTTATAATTTTATCGGTCAGGACTCAATCGCATGGTGGTGGCTAATCCATATACACACATGTTGATGACGTATTTCTTGCATCTATTAACTCGGCGTAGCTAATCGAAGTCTGACGGACAGTCCCGAATATTCATGAGTATGCCCTATACGGATCGTGAAGATGGGTCCAAAGTAGAAACTCCACGTGCGCAGAGTTATTTTTTCTATATTTTGTCAGGGTCATTAGTGATTAATAAAACATAATTCTAATGAAATAAAGGCATAGAATAACATGACATGATCATATTAACAGGATTACCTAATAATTGCGTGCATTACAAAGATATTAAAATTATCAAAGAATCCCTTTAAACTGAGCACGTTTAAGTTTCATTATGTCATACAAAAAAACCATGTCGGGGACTCCCAGCAGACCGCCATATGATAAAAGACTCTAGCAGCCTGGTGGGCGTCTCTGACAATATCATTCCAGCCAAGGACGGCGTGCTTCGATGACATGTTATGCAGACCGCCATATGATAAAAGACTCTAGCAGCCTGGTGGGCGTCTCTGACAATATCATTCCAGCCAAGGACGGCGTGCTTCGATGACATGTTATGCGCTTTAGTAGGTATTATTTCAGAGGCATCCCTGAGTGAATTAATAATGTCTTCATAAAATTTGCATAGCAGTAACCGATGGGCTTCATCATTACAATTCGGGTCAGTACAGTATAAAACATCATGAGGTACATCAATGGCAGATAAAAGCACACTGGTTTGAGTGTAATAGTTGTGAAGGTCTTGGTGAGTGACATCCCCCCCACATCGGACAAGGTGTCGAATTTGAATGGATGTTTCAGAAGTAGGTAATAAGTTGGTAGATATGGGAAAACATAAATGTAGGTGGTCCGAAGAAACACAATCGTAATTAACTACCATATCAAAGATTGATGAGTGACTGGAGTGAGTGCTGAGCACATGGTCCAGCCAGCTCCTTGAGCCATGAGCATCACTGACATAAGTAAAAGATTCGGAAGGGAGACACTTAATGTCTCTTGGAATAAGGTGACATTCATTAATATAAAATGAGAAGTGACATTAAGAATCAGAATAGTGGCATTAGATGTGGTGATTTGTAGACCAATGAGTCTTTTTTCATCATTATAAATGATAGGTTCGATAAATGGGTCGAGTGAACGTCTCCATAAAAAGCAAAGCTCGCCATGAGGGCGTCCACATAAACCATCACAAAAATCAACAGAACCTCTGGCATTGAAGTCAGGGTGAACAGAATTAAGGTATGAAAGGCAGTATTTAGAGAGCCAATGTTCCTGCACTGCAAGTAATCACAGGATTTTGAAATAGTAGCACGTCGTACCCACTGTTCCGTATGCTTCTGGCATTAAATGAAGCAATACGGAGTTGACAGTCTACAGGTGAGTCGAATCTGTTGTTGTGTGCTTGCAAGGCGGAAAGTACCGTCCAATCTTTGTTCCAGCAGGCCAAAGATTAGCGTTATAGAGTAAGTTCGGATTCGTCCACACAGAATTTGAAGGATTTATTTTTTAAGCATTCAAATGAGCATGTAATGTTCAAAGTAGTTGTCACATAAGTAGAAATGTCAGTACAAGTTATATCTGCGTGAAATCCTGTTAAGAAGTGTTCAACAGATATAAGTCGAACAGGAGCGCATTTGAGTCCACACTTGGTAGAATTGCCAGTGATCATGGCATGTGGTTTATATATAGAAGAAGACGGCTTGGACGTGTTAGAGAAGGCCGACTTGGACTTTTTTGGCATTTCTTGCGACAACCGCGTTCCACACTAATTCGTGCGACAATCACGGTCCACAGTTGTGTAGGAGTGTTACCCGTGGTTGACTTTGGTTGTGGTAGAGCGGTTGACACAGCAGCAGCGGCGGGCCGTGGTGTTGATACAGCAGCAGCGGCGGGTCGTGGTGTTGATACAGCAGGAGCGGCGGGCCGTGGTGTTGATACAGCGGCAGCGGCGGGTCGTGGGTTTGATACAGCAGCACCGGCGGGTCGTGAGGTTGATACAGTAGCAACAGTGGGTCGTGAGGTTGATACAGCGGCAGCGGCGGGTCGTAGAGTTGATACAGCGGCTGCGTCGGGTCGTGAAGTTGATACAACAGCAGCGGGTTGTGAAGTTGTTGCAGTAGATGATCTCTGTGAAGTAGTAGTGCGAGCGGGGCTGGATTATATTTTTGGAAGATTGTATTCCTGGTATAAGTGACGACCCCAGCATAGAGATTTGTGTACACAATGCAGACACAGATTGAGCGAGTTGTCTGTAGGATTCATCAGTGTCCCACTGTTTAGTTTTCCAGACAATGATTTCACGTGGTAATGAAGACATATCGACGTGGCTAAAATCAATGCTTGGCTATTTACCAAGATCACGAACAACGTATATAGATATTTTGTCCGGATCGATTTCGTCGAGAAGTTTCTAGATGTCGTGGACGTTGTGTTTATTCTTGTCAGATTATTGTCGTTTTATACAACCATGTTTCGTTGGCACGGAAATGTGAGCGTATAAAATATCGATGTCCGACGCCAGGCGAAAATTGTCTCTGACCGCCCTCCCCTAAACGAGAGTAATTTCGTCTGATATCAGACATCGACGCACTGAGATGATCTGATGACTACGTGGGTCTTGTGGAATCGACGAGAGTGATTGCACAGCTGGTGTGCAATTTGTACAGCGCCTGTTGCTTTTGCAAACAGTGACGTGACTGTCACGTGTTACGTTTGAAAAATTCGAACTGGTAGCAAAATACCGTAGATTGCCGTCAGTTGTAGTATATAATGGATAAAGCATAAAACATAACACGTTTTGTGTGTTGTTATAATTATCAATTAACCAATTAGAACCGTACGCAATGAAGTCTTGGTGCAGAAAGGAAACAATATGAGGATCCTGTGAATACGCCAGGACTGTTGCGTGTTCTGACCACTTGGTGGGTGCATATGACGAGTTGCAACATAATTGTAGCATCATCTTATGTGGTATCACTTCGACATTAGAACACAGAGACAGTCAATGGTTCGCTTGGAACTATGCAATTTTGATCTCAAGAGAAACATCACCCATTACCCAGAAAAATATAAATGCGAATCGTGTGTACACTACTGTTCGGTTAAGGTTTGCCTAATGAGAACATATATTATATAAAAAGGAAGATCATTCAATAGGAGGGTAAGTAGATTAATTAGTTATTTCCGCGTGAATCAAAGGCAACCATTATACGAAATATATGCGATTCGGTGCAAATCATAAATTAAGTTCAACGTCAAAGCAACTGTTCGTTCCCATCACCTTTATTTCATCACGAATGTTTACATCAAACGAATACAATTTCATATATATATATATATATACACTGTATATATATATATATATACAGTCTATATATATATATATATATATATATATATATATATATATATATATATGCGTGCATGCGTATCTGTATAAAGACATCATGCAACTGACATTTCGACCCAACGAACTTTTACACCCGCTAACTATTTAGAAAGCCGCATAGGACATCATACAAAGACAAACGAAATACAGAAGACAGTTGTTATGTTATCCCGACACCCGTCTACCCGTATTCAGTCTGGATTCCTAGACTACGCCCACTAAAATTAATTCCACATATGTATCAATAGCCTTTCAAAGACAAACTGGACCCTCCTTATATGTTTGGTAACGTGGGAGAATGTGCGCCTACGGTGTAAGATGATTTGTTTGGAAATCGGCAGATCGGGAGGATATTGCCTCGGTTACAAACCAGCGGACGTTCTGCAGCCATGTCGGTAGATTGAGAAGATCTGCATTATGAACCTTGAACGATTAAAGCAAACAAAACCACCCGCCGCCCGGATAGCGACACACTTTCACGAACAGATACATATAGGTGGACCTCGGAGGCTGCCCGCGGCCTTTAGCGATTACTATCATGTGGTAGAACCGAGACACGGGGGTTCTACGCGGGGTTACAACCCCCGATTGTTCATCGACAACAAAAGTGGCAGGGTCGCCGCTGATCCTCGTTAGGGAGTAGCGGACGTCTCCGTTGTCGCCACTGTCGGCGTCGGTTGCTTCGGCGCGATAGACAGGCCTGCTGCTAGCGAAATCGCTCGTTGTTACTTGTACCGTTGTGAATTTCTTGCCGGCCAACACCGGACTGTGGTCGTTGATGTCCATCACAGTGACCAGCACATCGGCCATCGCTGACATCGCAGGCGTGCCTGAAAGGGGGATGGCAGACACATGCGTCATTTACATATATTACCAACATATGAATACTCTTTCTGGAAGGTCATCTGTAGTTTGCCCATATATGTATATATATATATATATGTATATATATATGCATATACATATATACATATGTGTATGCGTGCGTGCGTGCGTGTGTGTGTTAAATTATATGCAGCTTCCAAAACTGTTTATGATCAATTGTAGACCATGTTCGGTGTTTGCAAAGAATCTGTCGAATGTGTTAACAAAACGATAAACTATAGGCGCCAGTTGACCGTTGTACTGGTAAGTCATACCGTTGTCAGTGGCCCAGACTTCCAGTCTCACTTCCTGTACGCGTTCTCGGTCAAGAGCTTTGATGAGATCGATCTGTCCAGTATTGGCATTTATGACGAAATTTTCATCAGCGGGCGCGATCGAGTATGTGATTACATCATCATTCCCCTTCGAGGCCGAAACCTATCACAAATTAAATTGTCAACGATGTATATAAACCTGTGTATGAATGTATGAGTGTATGTACGTGCGCACATTTGTGTATGTATGTATTTACGCGAGTGTTTGCGTGCGTTATTATTGTGTGCACTTTCGCGTGGCAGACGTGATGTAGTTCGCGTCTGTTTCGCTTGTGCCATTCCGCACGAAATGTACCATCACAGTTTTTTGTAGAAGTGGAATAAATAGATATATAAATAAATTAAAATATTTGTTTTAAATGAATAGATACATGTATAATTAAAATGTCCATATGATTAAAAAAAGTTACAAAAATACTCGTTAAAAAGTCAGTAGAAATTGCACTAAAAAGTAATAAAAATTTCAATAAATAATTTTTTAATATTAATTCCATGGATTCATATGATGCTTTCTTATTTTGAAATGACCAGCTCCAATTGTCGCCACTGTTCACGGTCGAGTGCGCGCACAGCGTCGACGTCGGCACGGCAACGTAGCGTACGACCTATGCGTCGCAGGTCCGCGCTCAACGCTGTCGGCAGAGTCGTTCGCGGTCGACCCATGTATGTCGTGACACCTGTGTCCACGGCGAAATAGTTGTCGATCGCTCCTTGAGCGGGTGCATCGGGTGGCAAACGGAGCACGTGCCCGAGTAGACTTCATCTTGCAGTGTGTACGTAGGAATATATGTGTGCATACATGTATGCATATGTGTGTGTGTGTGCGTGTGCGCGTGTGCGTGTGTGCGTGTGTGCGTGTGTGCGTGTGTGCGTGTGCGTGTGTGCGCGTGTGTTTTATGCATGTATGTAATATGTATGTATACATGTATGTATGTATGTTTTATGTATGCATTCGTGATGCAAAAGAATGTACCACAAAGTAAACGCGTATGTGTTCCGACCAGTATAGCGATGATCCTACAAGATATGGACATCATTTATATACCGCACAGTGGCTTTTTTGTGTGGATCCCTTTGAATACTCATGGTGTCCAATCGAACACCATGAGAGTTAGTGGCTAAACGCTCGGACTTCACCACATAACGCTTTTTGTATCATAATAATGTTATTTATAAAGAAACGAAAAACACTGACACTAAGTTAACAGAGAAAATAAAGTTGTTTGTCCTTTGTATAAAATACACCGACATCCCAAACGTATCTCATCATTCGTAGGATAGTTAGTAACAAATCAATAATATGAATAATGATACAAATTCCACTTTTGAATCAAATTCTGATATAAAACATTTACCGTGACGATATTAGTGCGAGTGTCCTCTTCCGTTACGTTCACTTTGTAGACACCTTCTTTGTCGAACTGAGGAGGGAATGTGTTAGTTCTAAGCACTGTGATGTTGACGGTGGCAGAGGCGGAGAGAACGTTGTCGCCGTCAATGCCGCCGTCAGACACCTCAATCACCAACTCGTAGCTCGCTGTTGTCTCGCGGTCAAGACTGCCCAGTAGAACCAGTTCACCTATAAAAAAACAAAGAATCAATAGATCGGCTGTCGGATTATGATGCGGTGTCGTGTCTTCGATTGTGTTGGAGAAATTATGTAATTATCTGGTGCATACACATACACACACAAACACACACACACACACACACACACACACACACACACACACACACACACACACACACACACACACACACACACACACATACATATATATAATATATATATTATATATACAGTGTGTATATATAATTATATATATATATATATATATATATATAATTATTCATATATATATATACATATATATATATATATATGTGAGTGTGTGTAATGCTAATTATATATATAGTGCTTTGTTAACAGTACATTGTTTCAAAATTTGTGTTGTATTTTGTTGTTTACGATTGACTGTTGTTTTATTTTGTTTACTGGGCAAACATTCAGTTTCTTATTCTGATATATAATATTCTTACAGGGTAATATTCATACAGATATGACGAGCCTATTTCGTAGACGTTATAACTCCTGAAATCCAGGCACAATGTATACATATATATATATACACATATATATATACATATGTATATGTGTGTGTGTGTGTGTGTGTGTGTGTGTGTGTGTGTGTGTGTGTGTGTGTGTGTGTGTGTGTGTGTGTGTGTGTGTGTGTGTGTGTGTGTGTGTGTGTGTGTGTGTGTGTGTGTGTGTGTGTGTGTGTGTGTGTGTGTGTGTGTGTGTGTGTGTGTGTGTGTGTGTGTGTGTGTGTGTGTGTGTGTGTGTACAGTGTATATCGTGCTCGTCGGATCTGAATTAATGTTACACTGTTAGAATATTATATATCAGAATAAGAAAAAAAGCCCAGTAAACAAAATAAAACGGTAACCAATCAAAAAAATACAACACAAACTTTGAAACAATGTACTGTTAACAAAGTATTATGCAATATAAAATTGTATTTGAATAATTAGAAGCTAACGCATACATCACTAATCATAGGTTTTTTTCGAGTTCGAGGTTCCAGTCACAATGGTGCAAAACAATTTAATCATTTTCATCATAAACAATGAAGATGTTTGTCCCCACAATATTTTGTTTTATATTATCTTCACTTCTTGAATCCTTTTATCTATTCCAAGGGGGAACAATATCACTCGGTAACCTCTCTTTCTTGATTACTAAATACTAATCTCCATCATTCTCGATCTTCTGCGATGGTCTTTCATTTAGTCACACTGCTACTCCTATTGTCACGGAGTATTTAAAATAGTACTGTTAACGTTATGAAATGTGTGGTCCTCTAATATCTAAATGACCCCCTAGGAAGTAGGAAGTATTGTACCCGAATAACGCTTCGCTCTCAAATTTCACGAGGCCTAGGTCTAAGTTGCTCTCAGAGACGACTTGACAAAAATATCGCCACATATGCATTAAGGAAAAAAACATATTTTATATATCTGTAAATGTGTGCATTTTATATTGAAAGTTTTGAAACATGCCAATCACCATCACCTACTTTAGTACAATTTACCACATTTTGTTTCATTCAACAGCACGTTTACTCCATTGCTGTACAGCAATGATCTCTCTGCGGGGAAGAGTGTGTTTTCTGTACCAGTTTGGTTTGTATGTCGCATCCGATATATGTGTATTTGCATTTGTTCTGCCGTTTGCCAGACGATAAGCGAGTTAACACGTCCGCAATCCGGCCTGGTCGCAAGGCAGGCGAACACTAAATCTTCGAGCGACACTGCTAGCCCTGTTCTTTGACTGTCATCGCATAAATATAAATTAGTATAGTCCATCTACCTATCGAAATTATGTTACTATTAACATACCATACAGAGGAACAACTAATCACGTACCTGAGAGCGGGTGCAGCGAGAACGTGTTGGCCGTGTTTCCTGACACGATAGTGAATGTTAGCACTGGACTATCGGCGTCAGAGGCGTTGACTCGAAGCACCGTGGTTCCCACGGCGGTAGACTCTTCCAAGGAGACTGAGTAGGCTTCTTGTCCGAACTCGGGGGCGTTGTCGTTGATGTTTGTTATGGTAACGAACACTTCTGCACTCGATGACTTGGCCGGCATTCCTGCATCCGAAACCAGAACAGACACGCACAACTACTAACTGGTCCTTCGTTTGCGATCAATTGACCATCGCAATGCTAATATGCAAATGCATTTGCTGTTATATTGCATTAGTTTAGGAAATATATCCATGCTTAACGTAATTATAGCGATCTCATACGAATACGCTTGACTATCTGCCCCTATGTGTTAGTGAATTAATGGCAGAACCGTTATTACAAGTTCTATAGATTAATTATATGTAAGTGTCAAAACGCATATACATAATTACATATTAGAAAGTGTATTGTTATTATAGGCTCCTAGCTCAAACAAGAAAAGGTTTTAGAATAATGGGTCCATCCATAAGGTGCGTAAAGTTGGCCTGTATAATCCCCTAAAATTACGATCGTTTTTAGAAAGATCTTTGCATAAATTAATTCGTATTTCACATGTGGAATTAAGGTGTGTATAACTAGTCACAACAAAAACACCAACTATCTATGGATTAATAGGTAGAGTGATTGGTGGGAGACGGTAGTTAAGTAAAGCCCGATGGTCGACAGAAAACATCAGAATTCGAATCCTCCTAGGCCTACTGTAGTTTCAAAAATTGGGCAGTCTTGTCCACCTCAAGTTGTGTGCGTCTTTCGGAAGACACGCACACAGACGTATTCCTTAGAATACACATGTGAATGGAAATTGGAGAACTGGCAGCCCGCGAAAGGATACTTCATTAGCTGCTGCCAAAAATACTTATGATGGAGAAGGAGCTGCGACCGCCTTGCTTGGAATAGCAGTTATTGGTATCAGTCAAGTATCTGTCCGATATTTGAGCTAAAACGTTTTCGTTTTTGATCGGTTCTTATCGCTTGGCCGGGAACTAACACCCAATGTATTGCTTCGTCATCAAGAGACCCCACCCCCTAAACCCCCTAAGCCTAACATACATTATGGACGAACTAAAACACGAAAAGAGGTAAAGAGTAAACGGAGGATACCGTTGTCGGTGGCCCAGACTTCGAGTCTCACTTCTTGCATGCTCTCTCGGTCGAGCGACTTGACGAGGTCGATCTGTCCCGTGCTCGCATTGATGGCGAAATGTTCATCAGCGCTCGCGATCGAGTAAATGATTACGTCGTCGTCTCCATCAGAGACCGACACCTTTCACAGTGAGATGTGACATCGTTAGACGAAAGGGCAAATATACACATGCAGTAATGATGCACAAACTGTCTACCATCACTAAAAATATTGTTGATATGCAGTTCTCTGCAATATATAAACCACGTCACACAGAGGTTTAGGCAATTTCTTTCGAATCCCTTTTCGAACTGATCCTAGTGTAATAACTTCTGCTGAATACATACACGCACGCACGCATGTATGCACGCACGTACGCACAAACGCGCGTGCACACACACACACACACACACACACACATTATACCATATAATACCAACTGCACATTTTGATAACATGTCAACATACGCCATACACGTATTGCTACTTACCGTTAAAACGTTGGTTCCCACGGCGGTAGACTCTTCCACGGAAATTAAGTAGGCTTCTCGTTCAAACTCTGGGGTGTTGTCGTTGATGTTTGTTATGGTGACGAACACTTCTGCACTCGATGACTTGGCCGGCGATCCTGCATCCGGGGGATAGAACAAACGTGACACGCCAGACCAACTAGCATAAAGTTGGATAGTACAATCGACAGTTGTAATATAAGCATACGTCCGCTTACAGTAGCATTTGTCTTCTTGGGAATCGTACCGACAGCTGTATGAATGTTTCATAATCATATATAAATAAATTCACATCCAGCAAGTTTAAGCATTTCTGCATGGTATCAATTATGTTTTTCCTGTCATCATATAAAAATTGTAAATTCATATTAATACGATATTATTAATCATAATAGTAAGGTAACGTCTTTTAGCTTAAATCCTTCGATGCATTGCTTTGACGCGCACCAAGACAAAAGGGTTGATTATCTCAAAATTTATATGCAATATTAAAGTAGTCAACAGGTGGACGAATAAGCCACGGAGCTAAGGTGGATCAAAAAAGTTTTTTAACGTAAATGAAGGTAAAATCGTGTAAAGATCCAATGTTGGTATTTACTGTAGGAAAAAAGGTAAGTCATAACTAGATGTTCATAACTGGATAGACTGTCTTACATGAATAAGCAATGAGGCAAATATGCTGACTGCTTTCATGTAAGTAACTGGTAGGTAACAGAACATTAATTTTATAATAAATATACCAGTACTAGTAGTGAGGTAGGTAACAGAACATTAATTTTATAATAAATATACCAGTACTAGTAGTGAGGTAGGTAACAGAACATTAATTATATAATAAATATACCAGTACTAGTAGTGAGGTAGGTAACAGAACATTAATTATATAATAAATATACCAGTACTAGTAGTGAGGTAGGTAACAGAACATTAATTATATAATAAATATACCAGTACTAGTAGTGAGGTAGGTAACAGAACATTAATTATATAATAAATATACCAGTACTAGTAGTGAGGTAGGTAACAGAACATTAATTATATAATAAATATACCAGTACTAGTAGTGAGGTAGGTAACAGAACATTAATTTTATAATAAATATACCAGTAGTAGTAGTGAGGTAGGTAACAGAACATAAATTTTATAATAAATATACCAGTACTAGTAGTGAGGTAGGTAACAGAACATTAATTTTATAATAAATATACCAGTACTAGTAGTGAGGTAGGTAACAGAACATTAATTTTATAATAAATATACCAGTACTAGTAGTGAGGTAGGTAACAGAACATTAATTTTATAATAAATATACCAGTACTAGTAGTGAGGTAGGTAACAGAACATTAATTTTATAATAAATATACCAGTACTAGTAGTGAGGTAGGTAACAGAACATTAATTTTATAATAAATATACCAGTACTAGTAGTGAGGTAGGTAACAGAACATTAATTTTATAATAAATATACCAGTACTAGTAGTGAGGTAGGTAACAGAACATTGATTTTGTAATAAATATACCAGTACTAGTAGTGAGGTAGGTAACAGAACATTGATTTTATAATAAATATACCAGTACTAGTAGTGAGGTAGGTAACAGAACATTAATTTTATAATAAATATACCAGTACTAGTAGTGAGGTAGGTAACAGAACAATAATTTTATAATAAATATACCAGTACTAGTAGTGAGGTAGGTAACAGAACATTAATTTTATAATAAATATACCAGTACTAGTAGTGAGGTAGGTAACAGAACATTAATTTTATAATAAATATACCAGTACTAGTAGTGAGGTAGGTAACAGAACATTAATTTTATAATAAATATACCAGTACTAGTAGTGAGGTAGGTAACAGAACATTAATTTTATAATAAATATACCAGTACTAGTAGTGAGGTAGGTAACAGAACATTAATTTTATAATAAATATACCAGTACTAGTAGTGAGGTAGGTAACAGAACATTAATTTTATTATAAATATACCAGTACTAGTAGTGAGGTAGGCAACAGAACATTAATTTTATTATAAATATACCAGTACTAGTAGTGAGGTAGGTAACAGAACATTAATTTTATTATAAATATACCAGTACTAGTAGTGAGGTAGGTAACAGAACATTAATTTTATTATAAATATACCAGTACTAGTAGTGAGGTAGGTAACAGAACATTAATTTTATAATAAATAAACCAGTACTAGTAGTGAGGTAGGTAACAGAACATTAATTTTATAATAAATATACCAGTACTAGTAGTGAGGTAGGTAACAGAACATTAATTTTATAATAAATATACCCGTACTAGTAGTGAGGTAGGTAACAGAACATTAATTTTATAATAAATATACCAGTACTAGTAGTGAGGTAGGTAACAGTACATTAATTTTATAATAAATATACCAGTACTAGTAGTGAGGTAGGTAACAGAACATTAATTTTATAATAAATATACCAGTACTAGTAGTGAGGTAGGTAATAGTACATTAATTTTATAATAAATATACCAGTACTAGTAGTGAGGTAGGTAACAGAACATTAATTTTATAATAAATATACCAGTACTAGTAGTGAGGTAGGTAATAGTACACTAATTTTATAATAAATATACCAGTACTAGTAGTGAGGTAGGTAATAGTACATTAATTTTATAATAAATATACCAGTACTAGTAGTGAGGTAGGTAATAGTACATTAATTTTAGAATAAATATACCAGTACTAGTAGTGAGGTAGGTAATAGTACATTAATTTTAGAATAAATATACCAGTACTAGTAGTGAGGTAGGTAATAGTACATTAATTTTATAATAAATATACCAGTACTAGTAGTGAGGTAGGTAATAGTACATTAATTTTATAATAAATATACCAGTACTAGTAGTGAGATAAGTAACAGAACATTAATTTTATAATAAATATACCAGTACTAGTAGTGAGGTAGGTAATAGTACATTAATTTTATAATAAATATA
The DNA here is from genome assembly GCA_963995525.1 of Escarpia spicata. Lineage (NCBI taxonomy): Eukaryota > Metazoa > Annelida > Polychaeta > Sabellida > Siboglinidae > Escarpia > Escarpia spicata. The sequence continues at coordinate 48,888,256 of OZ023205.1, read as the reverse complement.
CCAGTATTAGTAGTGAGGTAGGTAACAGAACATTAATGTTATAATAAATATACCAGTACTAGTAGTGAGGTAGGTAATAGTACATTAATTTTATAATAAATATACCAGTACTAGTAGTGAGGTAGGTAATAGTACATTAATTATATAATAAATATACCAGTACTAGTAGTGAGGTAGGTAACAGAACATTAATTTTATAATAAATATACCAGTACTAGTAGTGAGGTAGGTAATAGTACATTAATTTTATAATAAATATACCAGTACTAGTAGTGAGGTAGGTAACAGAACATTAATTTTATAATAAATATACCAGTACTAGTAGTGAGGTAGGTAATAGTACACTAATTTTATAATAAATATACCAGTACTAGTAGTGAGGTAGGTAATAGTACATTAATTTTATAATAAATATACCAGTACTAGTAGTGAGGTAGGTAATAGTACATTAATTTTATAATAAATATACCAGTACTAGTAGTGAGGTAGGTAATAGTACATTAATTTTAGAATAAATATACCAGTACTAGTAGTGAGGTAGGTAATAGTACATTAATTTTATAATAAATATACCAGTACTAGTAGTGAGGTAGGTAATAGTACATTAATTTTATAATAAATATACCAGTACTAGTAGTGAGATAAGTAACAGAACATTAATTTTATAATAAATATACCAGTACTAGTAGTGAGGTAGGTAATAGTACATTAATTTTTTAATAAATATACCAGTATTAGTAGTGAGGTAGGTAACAGAACATTAATTTTATAATAAATATACCAGTACTAGTAGTGAGGTAGGTAATAGTACATTAATTTTATAATAAATATACCAGTACTAGTAGTGAGGTAGGTAATAGTACATTAATTATATAATAAATATACCAGTACTAGTAGTGAGGTAGGTAACAGAACATTAATTTTATAATAAATATACCAGTACTAGTAGTGAGGTAGGTAACAGAACATTAATTTTATAATAAATATACCAGTACTAGTAGTGAGGTAGGTAATAGTGTAATGTTTTCAACTGGAGATATTAAACTGTTACATGCCACTATACGTTTGTATCGAAATGAGTTATTAATAATAATATTAATTATTATTAAAATGTGTTATTTATTATAATAATGAATCCGCAAAATTGCAACAAGATGCTGTACAACTTCACGTTGTCTATGCTACTAAACATATGTGCCTGCAACTTTTTTCGAAAGATGAACCAGTTAAAATAATGTGATGACTGCTCATACTAGAAGAGTATGTGCGCATAAAAGTGGATAACACGATAACGGCAGTTACCGTCGTCGGTGGCCCAGACTTCGAGTCTCACTTCCTGCACGCTCTCTCGGTCGAGCGACTTCACGAGGTCGATCTGTCCCGTGCTCGCGTTGATGGCGAAATGTTCATTAGCGTTCGCGATCGAGTAGGTGATTATGTCGTCGTCTCCGTCAGAGGCCGAAACCTATCACAGTCAGACGTAAGTCATCGGTGCATTATTGTTGCAAAATATTAATATACACCCGTTGACACGACTGTCTAGCACTGTATTTACTTTCTATAAATAAATGAAAAATAATGAACATTTTATCATAGGTTTTTTTAGTTTATTGATGATATCTATTTTACCAATTGTCTGTGTGCAGTTCTAATTTTTAAACCTCATCAATTTCATATCGGTTTGTAATATGCCGTTACTGCGTTCGACATCATACTTTTTTATTATATGATTAATTTGTTTAGTAGTTTCATACCATTTTACCTGTACATTTATGTTTTAAACCCACGATTCTTAGGAAAATGTATATTGCATAAACGTATTGTAAATAATTATTCAGTTATTATTATTATTAAATACATGTGTTTGAAAGTGTTTTATTTGTGTTATCAAGGAACGTAAAAGTGGTTGTCCTACACATATCAGTTGGTAGTTACCGTGACGACGTTTTCACGCGTCGTTTCCTCATCCACAGCTACTTGGAAGACAGCTCCGTCATCGAACTGAGGAGAGAACTCGTTGACGTCGAGCACTGTGGCGGTGACGGTGACGGTGACGGTGGCGGAGGCGGATTGAAAGTTTTCTCCGTCAAAGCCGCCGTCAGACACCTCGATCACCAACTCGTAGCTCGCTGTTGTCTCGCGGTCAAGACTGCCCAGTAGAACCAGTTCACCTATGAAAAACAAAGAATCAATGGATCGGCTGTCGGATTATGATGTGGTGTCGTGTCTTCGATTGTGTTGGAAAAATTATCTTGTGCATACAGACACACACACACACACACACACACACACACACACACACACACACACACACACACACACACACACACACACACACACATACACACACACACAAACACACATACACACACACACACACACACACACACACACACACACACACACACACACACACAAACACACACACACACAAACACACACACACACATATATATAATATATATATATATATATAATATGTAAAACCTGTCCATTACGGTCATCATCGGGACAGCGCCAAATTACCGTTACAGGCAGGTTGCCGTTATGGAGAGTTTCATAACTTGGATACACACTAGGTGGAGCCACAGTATCATGGATGGTTACGTTGACGTTCGCTAGTTGGTACTCTCGTGAACAATACAAACCTATCTTTAAGAATAATATTAAATAATTTGCTAGGGGGATTATCAATACAATTTAAGCTAACCCAAGTGGTAGATAACGTGCTATTTTAATATTTACCTAAGCAGTCTCTCCAGCTATGCTAAGCCGTCTAGGTAAATATTACAACAGCCCGCTTCAATGGCTTCCCTTATCAATACAATTTGAGCTAGGGCCATTGTAATATTTACCTCATCAAAGCTGATTCTACTCCTCTTTGCTGAAGTAAAGGAGCCGCATAGCGCCTACATCAAGCCGATGACGCCATGCGTGACTCGATTGCAATTTGATAGTCCCGCGTACACGCGATGACACCGACGCGTTGACGTTTTCTTCAAGGAAATTATGGATTCCCTTTGAACTGCCCGCAAGCCGCAGGTTGACTATGAATGTTTCCGTCCAAATTAACTGACCGTTATACGCAATATACAGGTTCCCGTTATGGATAGGTAGTGGGCAATACAAACAAATAGGAAATCATTCGGGACTTTCAAAAGTAACCGTTAAATCCAGGTTATTGTTATGGACAGGAGACCGCTAAGACAGGCTTTACTATATATATATATATATATATATATATATATATATATATATATATAATATAATTATTCATATGTGTGTGTGTGTGTGTGTGTGTGTGTGTGTGTGTGTGTGTGTGTGTGTGTGTGTGTGTGTGTGTGTGTGTGTGTGTGTGTGTGTGTGTGTGTGTGTGTGTGTGTGTGTGTGTGTGTGTGTGTGTGTGTGTGTGTGTGTGTGTGTGTGTGTGTGTGTGTGTGTGTTTGTGTGTGTAATGCTAATTATATACGAACTATTATCACATATATACCGATACCAGAAACTTGGAATATTCTTCATATGTGGCGATTTCAATGGCCGTTGTGGCACTGAGCCTTATTACATTGAAGGTGTGGATGACATTCCTGAGAGAAAAGTTATTGATTTTAAAGTGAATTCACATGGACAATACCTCATCGACCTTTTAATATCATCAAACTGTTGCATGCTGAACGGTCGCGGTTCGTCGATAAACGACTTCACATCTGTTTCAACCAAAGGTTTGGCTGTCGTTGAGTATTGCCTTGTACCGCATGAGCGTTTGGCGTCGTTTACCGACTTTAAAATAACTTCGGCACGAAATATATTTAATGACTCTGGGTGTGTATCAATTATTGACCCACACAAAACCATCCCAGACCACTCAATATTGAAATGGGTTTTACTCCTGGGGTGCATGGAATGCTACGATAATACAGATCCGAACCCCAAAACCCTATGTACAACGAGATATAAATTAGAAGGCATTGACCAATCATTTCTAGATGACGACACAACACAAGAACATTGTGCTAATCTCATGCAGTTCATTCAAAGATCTAATTTAACACAACACAATCTGAACAATGTATATGATAGTTTCTGGGAACATGTTAAAACGGTGATGGAGGATAAACTTCAAAAAGTGGTCCATGTAAACCACTCAGTGCTCAGTAATAAGCGCAGACGGATCAAGAAACAATGGTGGACAAATGAACTTACTCAACTATGGAATAATCTCATAACAAGTGAACAATTGTGGATTAAGGGCGACGAACAAAATAAACCGCACCTGAAAGCGGAAATGAAGGTAGCCCAGAAACTGTTTGATAGGCACTTCTGCCAAACGCAAATTCTGGCGTCAACAACAAGAAAAACTACTTGATCTGCCGTCATATGATCCAAATGCTTTCTGGAAGCATATTAAAAAATTAGGGATAAAACAAGAACGTATCCATGATATACCAATGGAAGTGATGCTAGAGGACGGCTCCACATCCACTGATCAAAGCGTGATATTACATAAATGGAGAACTGACTTTCACACTTTGCTGAACCCGGTCAATTACGAACAAACAATTGACTATCAACCGCCGGTAGAGACCCACTCACTGGGTCACAATGAACACCTTGATGGGCCTATCTCTAAGGAGGACATTCGCCTGGCCTTAAACAAGGCCAAGAAACACAAAGCGTTGGGTGATGATAACATCCCAGTCGAAACGCTGGTCAATGAAAATGCCATAGACTTCCTTTATGAACTATTTAATCAATGTTTTAACAACAGCATAGTTCCTGAAGCATGGCGTCGGGGCATTGTAACCCCGATACCCAAGTGTTGTACGTCTGATCCACGAGTGCCATTGAACTATATGGGAATTACGCTTAGTTCCCATGTGTATAAAATATACTGCTCTATTTTAAATGATCGTCTTATATCGTGGGTAGAGGCCAACGACCTTTTGTGTGATGAGCAAAACGGGTTTAGACCAGGTCGCAGTTGTCTCGACCACCTATCTACCATTACAAACATAATCAATACTAGAAAGAAATGCCGACAACAAACGTTTGCATGTTTCGTAGATTTTAGTAAAGCTTATGACCGTATCAATAGAAATTTCCTCTGGAACAAAATTAGGAACGTCAACATACAAGGGAAAATGCTTGAGGCTTTGAAATCATTATATGTCGATTACAAATGTTGTGTTGGGGTCAACAACTTAAAGTCTGACTGGTTCAATGTTGAATGCGGACTTAAGCAGGGATGTGTTATATCACCTAACTTGGTCAATATGTTTATAAACGATTTATCAGCTGAATTGAAAGGCACGGGTAAAGGTGTTAAGATCGGAGACGAAATTGTTACAATGTTAGCATACGCAGATGATATTGTGGTGCTGGCCGAATCAGCAGAAGAGCTGCAGACATTGCTAAATGTTATCTGGAAATGGTGCAATGACTGGAGCATGTCTATTAACAAAGACAAAACTCAAATTGTACATTTTCGTAATCCATCGATATCTGAGACTACTTGCGACTTCCTACTAGGTGACCAAAGCATATGCATCGTAAATAAGTATAAATATTTAGG